>CM075495.1:3175000-3677500 GCA_037950675.1 Hypophthalmichthys molitrix | reverse complement strand
TGTCAATGTGGTGCAAGATTTTTAGCTGCCCCACTTTAGGCCAATTAGCACTTCACATTGATTATTCTGGTAAAATGTCAAGTCAGTGATAACAACACTCCAGTGAGCACAGATTATAACAGAACTTGTGATAGTTACTGTCAATATGGCAATTTGCCTGAAAAGAGCGTCAATACAAACCCCACTGACCTGCTAAATGCCCTCTTTTCACTGTGATTTACAGTAGTGGCCAAAAGTGATGTCCAATTTTTTGTAAAAAAAAAATATTGACATCTTCATCTTTTATTCAAATTTTATTACAAATGTATTAAAGCTTTTTGTTTTTCTATGCATTTTTTTGTATAGTAAAATAAAACCTGTAGCTGTAGTCTGCGTTGTTTTTGCCAAATAATTTAGCAGATAAATGCCTTAACCAAGTTTAGTGTTTTGTTCCTTGTATTTTAAATATTACCTCATATTTTGAAGGTTTAATCAAGCTTATAGGGTCATTAAGAACAAATATCCCTTCCAAACGTCACTTTTGGCCACCACTGTACATCTTTACATCAGCAAAAGACTTCCTGGGAAATATAGAGTCACCTTTGCCCAAGAAATGTTGCACAAGGAAAGGGTTATTTTTCTCTGCTTAGCGTCTTTACAATGCGCAGGAAATGAGATTAAGCGGATTGAAACAGGTGCTTAAAAAAATCCCAGCAGTGCCCGGCGTTTTGTGAATGTGCCTTTTATCGAACAGACCGGGCACAGTAAAGTGATAACATACTTGTTGAATTGTTCGGCAAAGATGAGGTTGGTGGACGTGCCGGTTATGGTGATGAGACCGCCGATGGTGGCCGCATACGTGATGCTCAGAGTCAGGCACTTGCAGATCAAGTGATCTCTCTTGGTGGGGTACAGCGAATCCCTTCGGATTTTGGGTTTCTTTGGCACAGGAACACTAATTGGAGCCTGTTTAGGAAAAATTGGAATGATTTTAGAAATCTAAGTAGCAGATTCTGCAGTTATTGTGAGCTGGGCGAAGGTCTCACCTCTGGCAGATATCCATTTGATTCTTTAGAAAACTCTGGGCCGAAACCAGGCTTTAATGTTAGACCATTCAACTCCTACAGTATGAAAAAACATATTTAAAAAAAATCTATTCTTGATTGATAACTTTTAAAACTTTTACATTTTTTAAATAAAAGTAATGCTGATAAAGTTGCATGTAATACGGAGCCCCACGCTTGACATACAGGCTAAAAGTAGGCTAAATCGAACAATTTAGCAAATCAAGAGAACCAATTAGTAAATTGTGCGCACAATTTAGCAAATCGAGGGAACAAAATAGTAAATCGTGCACAATTTAGCAAATCGAGGGAATGAAATAGTAAATCGTACACACGATTTAGCAAATCGAGGGAAGGGATTAGTGAATTGTGCACACGATTTAGCAAATCGAGGGAACAAAATAGTAAATGATGCTCATGATTTAGCAAATTGAGGGAAAAAATTAGTAAATGGTGCGCATGATTTAGCAAATCGAGGAAAAGAAATAGTAAATGATGCTCACGATTTAGCAAATCGAGGGAAGGGATTAGTAAATTGTGCACACGATTTAGCAAATCGAGGGAACGAAATAGTAAATCATGCGTACGATTTAGCAAATCGAGGGAAAAAATTAGTAAATGGTGCATACGATTTAGCAAATCAAGGGAACGAAATAGTAAATCATGCGCACGATTAGGCAAATGGAGAGAATGAATTAGTAAATTGTTCAGACGATTTAGCAAATCAAGGGAACGAAATAGTAAATCGTGCGAACGGTTTAGCAAATCGAGAGAGCGATTTACTTTTCTTTCTTGCATGTCATGTGTGGGCTCCGTACATATATTTACCTGTATTTACTTAAAAAACTCCTAAATTAAGACTTTGAGACAATGTACTTTGAATATAAAATTTTGAAAAAAGAAAAACATGTTTAGCAGTAAAATTTTAAAAGATGACATTAATATGATAATCGTGGGGACAAAAATTACAAATTGTCAATTAAATAGAGACCTATAAGATCTAAAATCAATCAACTGATTGCATTAAACATGCAATCTACATAGCAAAATATCTAAAATACATTAAATTTAATGACAGTGAATGTAGCATATTCACATAAATTATAATTACAAAAAATAGTGAAAATATTTATTTATTTAGCAGGGTTTTTTTTTTTTTTTTTTTAAATTGTTTTAAATATCCCCACTAAATTCATCCTTTTATTTCTTATTTTCTTCCTACTTTCTGACAGCCATATTATTCCAAATTTGATGGTTATTTTATTGGGAATAAATTATAGATTTAATCTTACCTCACTCAGCATACAGACTTCATGTTTTTCACTGCAATCAAAAAGAAAATACAATGAATAAGCTTGCTTGAGTTTAATACAGGTGGAGTTTTAATACAGCTCAGACATATTGTCTTACTTGTCTTTGCGGTCATGCAGCTGAAGGTGATTATTGCTTGATTTTTGGTTTTCCTCTTTGCCTGTGAAAGAACAGAAGAATTAAATGAAAAAGTAAAAGTTATAATAAACACAATACATGCATAACCACCATGCACACATTCTCAGACTGACGCTTTAACTCACCGCTCTCCTCGTCCTGTGTATCGATGGTCCCTGAGTCATCGAGGGAATCTGCGATTCCGGTGCAGATAAGTTGCTGTAGCACAGCGTCAGCGATCGGCATCACCATGGCCGTGGTGGACGTGTTGCTCAGCCACATGGAGAGAAAAACCGTGCAGCACATGAACCCTAACACCAGCCTACAACACAAAGAGCGCAGAGAACACACGTAGGTCACAGAGTCAGTTTATAACAGTAATTGCATGTTAAAGGTGCTGGAATACATACATGCCAGGTTTGGCCCCAGCGATCATGACCATCCGGAGGGCGATGCGTTTATGCAGGTTCCACTTCTCGATGGATGCGGCCAAACATATGACCCCCATCAGCAACAGGGTGGTGTCCTTAAAATATTCAGAGGCCACCTGCATACACACACAGATATTTAATGGGGTCCTATGATGCTTTTTTACAAGGTCAACTTTCTTTAGTGTTCAATGTTGCTGTTTGAGCATGAAAAAGGTCTGCAAAGTTACAAAGTCCCTCCAGCGGGAGCTATATCAGTGCGCACTGTTTCATCTTCATGAAACACCTCCATTGTAGTCTTGAGTTTTCTTCCAGGAACGAACACATCACAATATTCCTCATTTAAATAATTCCCGCCCAAGCAAAATGTCAAATATGTGAAAAATAAGGTGTTTTTGAACATTCAAGCATGGAAACCTATAGTAGACCTATAGCAAACCTATAGACCTTGTAGACCCTAAAAACAAAATCAAGACTTTGTAAAACGGCATAATAGGTCGTTAATAATATTTCCTTTATCTAGGCCGCACGGCTCTTACTGGAACTTACGAAAATGAATACATTGTCAGTATGACACAGAAGATTCGTGTGAATGTTGTTTATGGTAACTGAGCTTTTATTGCCATCCCCTCTGACTCATTTTTTGACCTATGCCCACCATATGCAGTTAAAGCCTTTACTATCGCTGATCTAAAGAACTGCAACATCATTTCAACCCTGCAGAAAACATCAGCTTGTTAAAGCTGTTTTAATGTTGGTTTGATGCTGATTTTTGTTTTTAAACAACATTATTTACACTTCTTTTCAAAAGTTTGGGGTCTGTTAGATTTAATGTCTCTTATGCTCACCAAGGATACATTTATTTAATCAAAAATACAGAAAAAAACTGTGAAATATTATTACAATTAAAAAAAAAAAAAAACTTTTTCTATTTGAATTTATTTTAAAATGTATTTTTTTCATGTGATGCAAAGCTGAATTTTTCAGCATCATTAATTTCAGTCTTCAGTGTCACATAATCCTTCAGAATTCATTCTAATATGCTGATTTGCTGCTCAAGAAACATTTCTTAAAAAATATTAAAAATATCAATTATGTGTAAACTTTTGAAGCGTAGTAGGCCTACATCAGACAACCCAAAATTTCTGCAGTCAGCAGACTAGAGCAAAAAAAGATTGTGTAAAAAAGGGGAATATTCACCAAACACGATTACAAGTAAGTATTTAAGATAACAGGTTGCTTTGTCAAGTTTGTCAATGGGATTTAGTCACATGATGCAGCATTTTGTTTTACATAATATCTTGGCAGTTTATTGTGGATGCGATAACAGGGTGGTACAAATGAATGATCAGCAACTCTAAGAGCCGTAAAACTCTCATGCATGACGAAACAAAAACACTATGACATTTTTCACTCTTAAAACATCAGCTATAGAAGCCTTGTACCCTGCAATCTTCCAGATTCTATATTAGATTAAAAGAGATTCAGATTCTATCTGAAGATTCTTCATTTATAGAACCATTTAGGGATTCCATCATGGCATCCTTTTGTGCATTTAGTTTTAATTACTTACTTTTGTTTTAATTTTTTTTTTTTTTTTGATTACATTTTAGACTTGTAAGCATACTTTATCACTAGAGAAAAGTGAAATAAACCATTAAACATAAAAAAAAATATGCAATCATTTAAGACATTTCATTTATAGCCTAAAAAGAGTTCTTTAAAAATTTAGTCAAGAACCCTAGAGTTCTATATAGAACCCCATTCAGCGTTTCTAAGAGTGTGACAAAGAGGCTCAAATGGTCATAAGGGGCGTGATGAATATAACCATGTCAGGCATTTCCCCCAGAAAACGGGTCGTATATTACATAAACCAGCTCTGCAAGAAATGCAAAGTCCTACTATTTAAGTATGTTAAATATTTAACCTACAGTATTCCAGCCTAAGCATGCTGCACAAAACATCATATTGTGGGATGCTGCATACAGGGAGAGGGCCCAGAAAAACATCTTACCTCACTGGATTTTAGGACCCCGAACATCGGGTAAAGGAAGGCTGGCACCAGTGCAGCGGCTCCCAGTGGCACAGCTTCAGATACCCAATATATCGCCGTGACAATCAGGACATAAGCACATGATGATTCCTGCAAAAGAGACCGAACAGGGATCAACTCATCATTATGAACATTATGTGATGTGATCTAAACACTGCTTTGCTTCTGGATGGAATTACATTATGTTAATGTATTTGGTCGTGGCGGACTAGATCTGCTACACTGATGCTGCTGCAGAGCAAGTTTGGACTTGCTACTGCTAATAGATACACAGACAGACTGCTGTGAGCATGTAAGATATGCTGCTGCTGCATTAATAGACATAGATGAATCCCATAGCAGATCTAGGCAGGTGGAGCTGGGGAGGTGGAGGGTCTGATAGCCACTGCAGGACTAGTTTACAGCAAACACTGAACCAGACTAATTAAATGTTGAGCAAGCAATCTCAGCAGAGGCCAATCATGATACAGTATATACAGTGTATATATATATATATATATATATATATATGTACATGTAAATTTGTTGCCATTTTAAATTTAAAATTTAGTTTATTATAAATTGAGCAACTATATGAACTATAGCAAGATCTATAGTATTTATGCGGTTGATAAGTAAGCTGATTACATACACATCTACATATATAAACAGGAAAGAGGATTTGCTTGTACCAGCCGCCCCTAAAATGCAGGAATAAATCAGTTCTTCAACCAAAAGATGGCTTTAATTACAAGCAAAACAAGAGGAAAGCATGTGCGTCAGTATGTAAATCAGAACAAAAATCCAAATCCCGTTGTCTCTGCCAAATATTTTGACCTGGGTGCAAAGCATTTCACGTGGGTTCACCAAACAACAAATAATTAGTAGAATACAAAGTCTGTAAAGTCTGCATGCAGAGCTTAAGCTGACAGAATTAGCATGACTCATATTTCATAATTAATCAGATTTCATAACAGGCCTACGGCCAGCCGAGCAAAGTTAATACACACTCACACATTCCTGACACAATAAATACATCAAGATAATGAGGAGGATTAGAAAGGCACTGATATGTTACCATTTTGTGATAATCAGCCAATGATCATGTCTGCTGGCTTTTTGTGTAACTAATACATTATTAAAATCAAAATTTGTATCTGTTATTATTGTTTAATGCCCAACATGAACTAATAATGAACAATTGTATTTTTATTAACTACTATTAACAATAATTAATAAACTTTAATGTTAGTTAATGCATTAAATATCTAGTTCAGTCATGAATCTCTATAGGGCGCAGGCTGATATTGCAGTCACATCATTACCGCATGGCACAAGCTGATTGGCCTCTGCTGAGATTGCTTGCTCAACATTTAAATAGTCTGGTTCAGTGTTTGCTGTAAACTAGTCCTGCAGTGGCTATCAGACCCTCCACCTCCCTAGATCTGCTACGGGATTCATCTATGTCTATTTATGCAGCAGCAGCATATCTTACATGCTCACATCAGAGTGTCTGTGCGTCTATTAGCAGTAGCAAGTCCATACTTGCTCTGCAGCAGCATCAGTGTAGCAGATCTAGTCCGCCATTAACATTGCCATATTCAATAATATGCTAAAACTATTTAGAGAGTTGTCATGATTGAACTAACATTAACTAATGGGACATTATTGTGTTACCATTTCATCAGTCTCAAAACATCCCTCATCTGACATTAATCTATGCTTCACATTTTTGTAAGTATTTAGCAAGGGGACAATGGTTCATGTACCTTATGGGACTCGAACCAGCAAACTTCTGGTTTCCATTAGCCACTATACGTCACACCATCACATTTTTGGCCTTTCCTCTGTCCCTCAGCTTTCCTGCCAAAGCTGATTATCACTCAGTGTGTGCCTGTGTTCATAAACTTTGCCCACTTTTCCGCTTTCTTATTACCTCCCAACTGATTTAAAGGACTTCCAGTTATGTGCCACGCTAGCAGATTAAGCGTCCATTGGCACATTGTTTTTGTTCTGCTCTAATCTCATCATTGCTCAAGAAATCAGTCCATTCAGACCGAATTGATTTCTGGTAAAAGGTCTAATAGGGCACTGATGTGTCAGGCACTTACAGATGATAAAAGAAACGGATCATTTCCTCTCATTTGCATAAATGATGTATTCAGAGGATTACACATCATCAAGCCTATCTTTTCAACTTCACCTTGTTTTGTTATATTTGCAGCAGAACACATTACCTTCATTACATAATTGCTTTGTGTGAATAATTGCTTTCAGTCAGCAGGTGAGATGGGATTATAATGAACTATTGTGAACTGATCATGCCGTTATTTCTGACTCTTGATGAAAAGAGCTACCAGAAAGAGATAAGCACACAAAACCTGTGCAAATGATCTAATCTTAAAAATGTTTTGTAAAAAAGCAGTCAAGGCATAATGACATTTCCTGATCTATGCGCTGTTTCCCTGTTTGTCTATTGACTTTGCAGCTGTGGAAATCAATTTGAATCAAGTGTCTGATTAGAATTGGATACTTCATCTTTAAGATTTTAGTTGACATAGTACATCTATGTATAAGACAAAGTGTATACCTTAGATCGTCACCATCTGTAAACATTTTTGCCTTACTAATACATTTTAAATGGCCCTGAATTGAGATTAATATGACGTAACAAAACTGCATCTATAATTGCACACACATATATTTAGGGCTGCACAACGATTAATCGCGATTATATCTTTGTTTTACATGAATTATAGTAAATTGTAGAAAATGCCTGAAATCTAAAAGTAGTAAAATATTAAATCTGAAAGTGGTTTATGCTCATAATCTCTGAACGCATTTTTATCGAAGAATGACAATACAAATGTAGGACAAATGAAATGCGCTAAAACGATTAGCAAAAAAATAGCTAATTTTCGTAGGATTCAATATGGCAAGTGATGAGAGATTTGCACAATGCCTCTCTGCAGGCTTTGATGGTTTTGGACTGAATCAAAGATCCCACATGCTACATAAACAAACAACATCTGTAAAAACTGCCGATTTTTCAAACAAACAATTCCCAAAAGAACAGCACACGACTTGAACCATCGCGGCACCGAACGTGCTCCGATTGCGCACCTGGAAAACTACCAACCAGGTGAGAGGTCGCCGCGCCTCCTCAAGAAACCCCAAAGACCCCACAGGAGGCCATAATCAATGATCATGTTTGAGGCATTATATGGTTATATAAACTGCCTCTAAAACAGCATTTTATTTACGTCTGCCCAAATTTTCCATGCGTCTGCATCTATATGAAAAAAATGTTTCAGCGGAATAAACAAATCTAAATCTACGTATTATCGCGTAAAACCCTGCAATGCTTAAATAAAATGCATGTTAAATGTATAATTTAGTGCAAATACTCAACGCGCATTAGCGCGTAAAGGCGCACGGACACTGCGCGCTGCTCACGAGCGCATGTGATTTTAGAGTTGGATGAGGATCTACTTACACTGCACGGGTGGATGAGAGGCAGAGGCAGCAGGGATAAAGGAATCATGACCACGAGAATGAGTTTCCGAGCCGTCCATATTTTTTTGATTAAGTCCATTCTGGCACCTTCCAGCCTCATGGGAGAACTCTTTGCTCAAATCAGCTCGCAGAAGTCGAGGGATCTTAAAGGAACACTTCACCAGTCACTTCACTCCCCTTTCAGCTTTTATATAAATTATAATTGCAACTGTAGAGTAGCTGTTGTCCGCGCAAATTGTTGTTTCCTCTTTTTGTGCGTTTTACGCGGTCCACTCCGTGCCTTCTTAAAAAAGTTGGTCTAGTTGCGTGGATTGAGAGCTTTGGTTCCTGTTTGAATACTCCTGGTCCTGTTGTCCTTCTGATCCATCTAAGAGTGATGTGCAGACCCTCTTATACCGCTTTCAGGATGTATTGATGAAAAGCACACCGACGGCTTCTCTTATGTCTCTACCTGTAAATGCGTCTATCTGTGATTCGCCATGCTTCCTTAGTTTTAACAGCAAATTGTGTAGAAGTATGCATGAACTAACCTCTTAATAAACTTATTCTCTCTCTGTGTTATAAAAACCTTTCCAAGGATGAATACGAAATGTATGACTAAGCGGTAAAGCTAATTTTTCTTTAATCTAACCATATCTCCTCCCAGTTTAAAGCTGGACCAATCAGAGTTGAATGAGTGGAGTTTATGAATGGATGTGGGGTCGTGGGGTTGCGATGCTCCTGGGCCAAATTGAATCGTTTACATGCAACACCGTCAGTTTCTTAGAATAAATCCAACAGGGAACATGCTGTTGAGACTGTCAGAAAAAAGAGCGCTGGACAAGCAGCAGAAGCACCTGAATTAAAAAGCTCGTGACAGCAGCACATTCAACCCAATAGCCTGTACGTCATGATTAGTAGCGCATGTATGCAGAATAATGCATAGACTATATGCATACTACTACTACTCATTATTTATTATGACTGTCAACAAATATTCGTGATGTGCATCAGTAATGGAGTTGTTGAACACTTAAAGGCTGCCTTCATTATAAGCTATTAAAATAAAATAATTAAAAATAAAATAAATACATTTTGTAAAGGCACAATTTATATTTGATGACAAAACAAATTCCGAGCATTTAGGAAAATGCCTTTCAATCGAAAGGTTTTAAAAACAATGCGAAACAAATTAAGTAAGGAGTGTCCAGTTTTCATTCGAATAAAAATATACACTGCTCACACTTTTTAATCAGAGAATAGCATCAAGTCAGTTAAACTCCTGGGATATTGGTCAGTTAAGTAGCAGAGGGGGTTGTTAATCAGTCTCAGCTGCTTTGGTGTTGATGAAATTATCAACAGGTGCATTAGATTGGCAACAATGAGACGACCCCCAAAACAGGAATGGTTTTACAGGTGAAGGCCACTGACATTTTTTTCCCTACTTATCTTTTCTGACTGTTTTTCACTAGTTTTGCATTTGGCTAGTGTCAGTGTCACTACTGGTAGTATGAGGCGATACCTGGACCTTACAGAGGTTGCACAGGCAGTCCAACCCCTCCAGGATGGCACATCAATATGTGCCATTGCCAGAAGGTTTGCTGTGTCTCCCAGCACAGTCTCAAGAGCATGGAGGAGATTCCAGGAGACAGACAGTTACTCTAGGAGAGCTGGACAGGGCTGTAGAAGGTCCTTAACCCATCAGCAGGACCGGTATCTGCTCCTGTGTGCAAGGAGGAACAGGATGAGTACTGCCAGAGCCCTACAAAATGACCTCCAGCAGGCCACTGGTGTGAATGTCTCTGACCAAACAATCAGAAACAGACTTCATGAGCGTGGCCTGAGGGCCCGACATCCTCTAGTGGGCCCTGTGCTCACTGCCCGACACCGTGGAGCTCGATTGGCATTTGCCATTGAACACCAGAATTGGCAGGTCCGCCACTGGCACCCTGTGCTTTTCGCAGATGAGAGCAGGTTCACCCTGAGCACATGTGACAGACGTGAAAGTGTCTGGAGAAGGCGTGGAGAACGTTATGCTGCCTGTAACATCGTTCAGCATGACCGGTTTGGTGGTGGGTCAGTGATGGTCTGGGGAGGCATATCCATGGAGGAACGCACAGACCTCTACAGGCTAGACAATGGCACCCTGACTGCCATTAGGTATCGGAATGAAATCCTCGGACCCATTGTCAGACTCTACGCTGGTGCAGTGGGTCCTGGGTTCCTCCTGGTGCACGACAATGCCCGGCCTCATGTGGCGAGAGTATGCAGGCAGTTCCTGGAGGATGAAGGAATTGATACTACTGAATGGCCCCCACGCTCGCCTGACCTAAATCTAATAGAACACCTTTGGGACATTATGTTTCGGTCCATCCGACGCAGCCAGGTTGCACCTCAGACTGTCCAGGAGCTCAGTGATGCCCTGGTCCAGATCTGGGAGGAAATACCCCAGGACACCATCCGTCGTCTCATTAGGAGCATGACCCGACGTTGTTCCTAACACATTACCCAGTCCATATCAGTATAGATATCCAGCATGATATTTTTCCCCATTGAGATCGGATGTGTTTTCAAAGTGTTCCTTTAATTTTTTTGAGCAGTTTATATATAATATTAATTTTAACTATACCATAAAATATATGTTATATACAGATTGTTACATACATGTTATTTGCCAGATTTTATATGAAAAAAGTACTAACTGTAAAACAGAATCTTTCAATCAGTCCAATACATTTTCAAATGACCATTATGTGCATAACGTGCCACCTAGTGGAAAACAGGAGCAGTTACTGTAACTGAATTGGCACTTCTCAAGTATTAGTTTTACAGGCTGTGCTGTGAAGTGTTGTTACAAGAGAACATCTGCAACATAATACATCCAACAACAAAAAATAATCTGCTGCTTTTCTGTTGTGTAATGCGGCCTAAGTCTTTGTAATTTCTTTCTGAGCAATAAAACTTAATCTGAGGAAATGCTGTGCTTAACCAAAGCTTTGTTTTTGTAAAAATGAATGAGCTGGGGTGGAGGGCAGAGCTGTTTGTGTGCTTTTGTTTGATTAACTTTTATTCTCTTCACTCAGGTTTCTTAATCACGTTACATGTTCTGCATTTGTCTGCACTTAAATCAATGGTTTGCTCTCCATACCGTCAGTGGGGAGGAAACGCCGAATACAGTGTTGCATAACCTAATCAATGTTGCCTAAGTTACCTGTAAACCTCTTTAGGGTTTTAGCAGGGGATGAATGTCAGTAACGCTTAAATCTTCAAACACTGAACAAGCAGTAAGAAGAAGCGCTGCTCCTGCATGAGGCTGTGAAAAGACCATGTTCTTCTCGACACAATGCTGAAGATTAAGTGCTGTCCTCCTCTTGGACAGAGTTATAAGGGCTTGATGGGGAGAGAGGAGCCATTAAGATCAGGTTTATATGGCATGATGTGGCCGAGGATCTGAAAGCATTACAGAGGCTTAAAAGACCGGCCAAGGTGTTTGATTAAAGGGGCTCGTTGAACAATCCGTAATTCATGCTGAAGAAGTCTAACGTTGAGAGTGTGGGATATTAAGACTGTTTGCTCAGATGAGCTGAGAGTCTGATTGTTTTCCTCTCTGGGAAAACACACACAGTTCAGAAGGGTCACAGCTAGAGAAAGAGGAGTCTGTCACCAACATCACGGCACTGTCAACTCTGAAGGAGACAGCTGTGAGTGAGTGACATGCTGCACTAATAGTGTTTATAACCTTGAATAAAATGGACAAGAAGGAATCAAGGAATAAGGTGATTTAAGACAAAATAGACACTTTTTGACAGACCCAGTGTCCCAGAGGAACTGAATTGAATGAACTGAACAAGCAGCAGCGAACATTGTCATGTGTAAGGTGGATTTTAGAGGTCGATGGCTTTGCATGTTAACTAATATATATTTTTTTAGAAACTGAAAGATTAAGGCATAAATGAATATTATGTACAAGAATGTCATCATTATCATTAGGTAGTCAGGAGGTAGCGCATTATGGGGTATGCTGTCACAATAAACCTGCTCTCTATTGACACTGAATAATCAATTTGTTTGGAATATGAAATTATATACAGTATATAATTTTAACTATAAAATAAATGAATCATAATTTAACTAAAATAAATTATATATTTAATTTATATATTAATATAATATAATATAATATTAATTTATTAATAACATTTAATGTTTATTTATTTACAGCCATTTATTATGAATAAATATAATTTATAAAATTTATATTACCTTTATTGTATATTTATTTATTTGTTTATTTATTCATAATTATATATAAAAACATATTTTATATATATATATATATATATATATATATATATATATATTTATTTTATATTATATTAATATAAAAATTATATTACCTTTATTTATATTATCTTTATGTGTGTGTGTGTCTGTTCAAAATTGACAGTAAATAAATTTATAATGTTAAAAAAAATATATTTCATCAAAGATTCCTGAAAAAAAATGTATTTTGGTTTCAACAAAAATATTAAGAAGCACAATTGCTTTCAAATTTGATGATAATAATAAATGTTTCTTGAGCAGCAAATCATCATATTAGAATGATTTCTGAAGGATCATGTGACACTGAAGACTGGAGTAATGATGCTGAAAATTCAGCTCTGAATCACAGGAATAAATTACATTTTACAATACAGTAACATAGAAAACAGTTATTATAAATTGCTATTAATATTGCTGTTTTGTACTGTGTTTTTGATCAAATAAATGTCGCCTTGGTGAGCAGAAGAGACTTCTTTCAAAAACATTTCAAAATCTTACTAACCACAAACCTTTGAAACCAGAAGTGAGGCTCCTTCAAAACATGCCATACTTCATTTTCCGTTATATGTTTGAAATTAATTTAGATTACTACCAGTATTATAAAAATTAGAAAAATGTGGAAAACATTTGTGTTTTTGAAAAATATGATGTACTTGGAATTTTAGTTTGGAGGATTCAATTCACCAAAATTATTTTGAACTAAAACTAACTAGTAAATATGCCACCACTTTAAAGCCACTGTCATGTAATCACGTGAGAGTGAGTGAGAGTGAGTGTGTGAGAGAGAGAGAGAGAGAGAGAGAGAGAGGTGCATATGTACATGAGGATGTGTGAGCGCATAAATGACTGCAGCTCTGCCGTGTGTTGCGTTACGCAAGCGGATCATAATCAGCAGCGGAGCTGCAGCACTGAGCGCAGTGACAAGCGGCTTACGGAGGACAAACACACAGCTGCGCTGCATGAGAGGGGATGGAGTCAGCGTAACTCCCTCCCTCCCTCCCTCTCTGTGTGCCTGATCCTCTGGAGGAGCGAGCAGCCTGCTGCTGGAAGCGCAGGAGAGTCTCTGGAGTCACCAAGGACCAGCGGACATGACCGACTGACATTCACACTTTCTTTCTTATTTTTTAACCCCAGACCTCAATGGCTTTGAAAGAGAGCCTCCTCACCTGGGGTTTCCTGCTGTGGTCTATGACATGGAGCTTGGTTTGGACTTTTACGCCACATGAAGGGTCTTCGGTCAGTCCCATTTTTCATCAAACTACTCCACCTGACACAGAGAGAGGGATGAACAGCACTGAGGCTCCCACGAACAATTACACAGGTGTGTACAACAACACTCTTCTTACATAATGATCTAAAAGTGCTATGCAAAAAAATGAGCAGTTCTGTGCAAAAAGTTGCATGTGTTGTAGTGCATGTTTGAGATCTGGATGGCATTTTCAATGTAACTTTTTTCATAATGAGCATACTCACCATGCAGCATTTACAGTACACATCTTTGTTATACCTGCAAAAACACACAAATATATAAATGAATACACATACGTTCTCCTGGAATTCACGTGTTGGCTTTAAAAAGCAAAATGCTCTTAAGGGTTTACACACAAACAGAGCTTTCATAATAAATGCTCCATGATCAACAGAGCAAATCAGATCAGCCTGAACTGTATATAACTCAGATTTTTAATATGATTGGAGAACATATAAAGTAAGGCTCCAGGCTCGCATACTTTGCAAATAGTTTATTGATGTTTTCTGACCTAAAGTCAATATGTGTGACAGATTTGTGGGGCTCTGAGCTGGACAGAGAAAGAGGGCATTATCAAGCTGTAATGTGTAATATATTAGTTTGATTGCAGAGGGTGATTCTTTAATTTATCTGCAGAGGAAAAGACACAGACGTACCCGAACCATCCACAGGTGTCAGTTACCTTGAGGTTTCTTCCACAGGTGAAACAAAGGACGCTTTTTGCCACGTGGCAATGGCGAGCTGTGGGATAGTCCTTGGCAGTTTGTCAGTTCCGTTACAGGGTTGCCAGCTTTGAAAGTGAAATGGAGGGGGTTTATCACCACCGTGGCCGTGACAGAATTTGCCCTGCTTTCAGCTTTCAGTGCACTGCAAACTTGAAGAAGTCTTGAGTAGATCTCTCTTGGATAAGAGCATGCACGGGTCATAATTCATCCTATAGAATTGATATTTTGCATGAAGAAAAAGAGATATATTTAGTATAAAGGCAAAGCCTATTTTAAGGACATTAAAGGGGTGATTGATTATGATTTCACTTTTTTAACTTTAGTTAGTGTGTAATGTTGCTGTTTGAGCATAAACAACATCTGCAAAGTTACGACACTTAAAGTTCAATGCAAAGAGAGATATTTTCTTTTAGAGAAATCACTTTTTAAGGACTACAACAAATGGCTGGTAGGAACTACAACAAGCTTCTTCTCGGGTTATTGACATCACTAATCCTAAAATGTACATAAACCCTGCCCCCGGGAACATGCAACAAACGGTGTGAAGCCATGTTGGGCTGCTTTAGAGAAGAGGAAGAGTTGTTGTAGTAGAGTTTTGTTGCCATGCCGTCATTTTACGCCGGACTGATTCACAAACGAGGGTCAATTCAACACTGGATTTGCACAAAAGATTAACATGACGGCACATGCTAGTTGATGAGTTGAATCAACTCCACAGCAACTACATAAATGTATCCACTAACCATTCAGAAACGTCCAGTTTCATTCTAAAAGTTGTAACTTCTTCCTGACTCTCTCCATCAGTATCTGACTCTGGTTTGAACAATGTAAGGCTGAACAATGTTACTGACAATCATCATTTTGGCTGCGTGAGATTCTCCAGCTTTGTTGTTGTTGAAGCATGAGCTGTTAAAGCTCTGCCCTCTTCTGGAAAGCATGTCGGGAGCTGCAGTTTATTTGCGTTTAAAGGGACACACAAAAATGGTGTGTTTTTGCTCACACCCAAAAAGGGGCAAATTTGACAAGCTATAATAAATGATCTGTGGGGTATTTTGAGCTGAAATTTAATTAATAATAATAACAATAATAATACATTTGTAATTTTTTCATTTCATTTTTTCATTGTAGAATAAAGAAAAGTCATAGCCAGAAAATATGAGCATATTAAAGTAATAAGAATTTGGGAGAAAATTAATTGCAATGATAATAATGCAAATAATCGTAATGCATAATGTATTTCCTTTATGAAAAATATAAAAACTAGGACAGCAGTAAAGTTGTTCCATTCACTCCAAGTCACCCATCTACCTGCAACACAAACACAGAGGCTTCCACGTCACTTCTTTAAAGGGATTACTTAATGTGTTAAAGAGAGAAAGCTAGTACTCACAGAAATAGCTCGTGAGAGCGGCAGAGTTAGAATTACACCTTAAAAATGCACAGCGGGAAAAGTTGTAGCACACTCTTCTTAAAGTTACATAATCATGTATTGATAAACTGATCCTCTCAAACTATCCCACTGGAGAATATCTTGTGGTATTATGGCAGTGCAGGTTCAGAAGCGTGTGGTCAGCCTGCATCATCCAAGCCTCCTCGGCTGCAGGGACTTGTGGGTGATCAATTTTTAATGCACGGCCCTATGCTTTATTTAATCATGTTCTATTCTAAGAGAACCTCTCTGGTGCGCCCCTTGGGGAGTATGGGATTGAGAGTGAGAAGGCAGGGAGGGGAGAAAAAAAAAGTGACAGTTGAGTTATTTATTTATTTTGCTATGGAGTCGGATTGCTTAATGCTAGCAATGGGCTTTGGCGTGAGCAGCATTGCCATGCCAGCTAAGCCGGGCTTAATGAGACCAGCAAAGGACTCTGTGGAGTCGAACTGGTGTGAACAATAAACACGATCAAGTGTACCCTGCCAGCTTAATCACACTGACTCCAACACAGTCAATATGAGCTCAATTTTACTGTATATTGACAATGGAGATGGACAGTGCAGTGATGAAGACTCGGTAGGAGAAGACAGAAGACACTGAATCTTCTGTGGGAATGCAGAGAGACTGAAGGAGAGGTGGATTATGGGATAGAGCGAGGGAGAAAATACCTCATGGGTCCTGATAGAAAGAGAGAAGGAAAAATGCTTTCATCTGAACCCTTGAGGATAACTAAGTACTGTTAACTAAGTCCCAGAAAAACATTTCTTGCACAGACAGATTTAAAGCTGTCATTTTGATGGAAAACATGAGCGTTGATATTGTGATTATTGGTATTTATTATTTATACTTATTTATTTATTATTTATTAAATGAAAATAAAATATTTCCTGTAACTTTTTTTGTTAACAGAAATTGACAATATTGTTATATTAAATTAATTAACCATGATTCGGTTTGCGAACTGTATGTATTTTGATTAAAAACAAGTTATTGATTTTTAATTATTAGTTATAGATTTTATAGTAATTCAAAGTTTTTTGGTTTTGGTTTGTTTTTTAGCATTTGAATTTAGATTAGATTTGCATTTTAATATATTAACCTGCGGCCCCCTTGGTAATTTGCTGAGGCCCCCTAGTAGGCCCCGCCCCCTGGTTGAGATCTATAGTATTAATGAATTAATTTGGTTGCTAGAGTGTTCTGGGTGGTTACTAGGGGGTTGCATTTTTCCTTCTTCCTTCATCCTTTACCTGGCGAAAATCTTAAGTCTAATTTTGCGGGTTGAATTTTATATATAATATATACATTTTTGTATAGTTTTTAGTCTTTTAAAAAGACATCTAATAATCTAAGTGCATTACTACCAAGTTGCATTCTATTCTGTTCTATTTGATTTAGTCCAATCATGAAAAAGTGGTAGCCATAAGTTCTGTTCTGTTCTATTCTATTCTATTCTATTTTGTTTAGTCCAATCATTAAAAAAATTGGTAGCAACAAGTTGCATTCTATTCTATTCTATTCTATTCTATTCTATTCTATTCTATTCTATTCTATTCAGTCCAATCATGAAAACGTGGTAGCAACAAGTTGTATTATATTCTATTCTATTTGATTTAGTCAAGTTATAAAAAAACGAAACCAACAAGTTCTATTCTATTCTGCTTGATTTAGTCCAATTATGAAAAAGCAAAACCAACAAGTTCTATTCTTTTCTGTTCCATTCTATTAGATTTAGTCCAATCATGAAAAAGCAAAACCAACAAGTTGCATTCTATTCTATTATATTATGTGCTTGATTAATTCCAATTGTTAAAAAGTGGTAGCAAAAAGTTGCATTCTATTCTATTCTATTCTGATTTAGTACAATCATGGAAAAGTGATAGCCATAAGTTCTATTCTATTCTATTCTGTTCTATTTGGTTTAGACCAATCATGAAAAAGTGACAGCAACAAGTTGCATTCTATTCTATTTAATTTAGTCCAATCATGAAAAAGCAAAACCAACAAGTTCTATTCTATTCTGTTCTATTCTGTTTGATTTAGTCCAATCATGTAAAGCAAAACCAACAAGTTGCATTCTATTCTATTCTATTCTATTCTGTGTTTGATCTAAGAGTATGTTGAAGTCTTAGCACATTTAAAAGTGGTTTCTAACCATCTGTTTGTCTCTTTTGCAGTCCTGAGCTGCGCATCGCTGCTGCCCCCACGGCGAGGTTCTTTCTATGTAGAGAAGGGCAGTGGGATGTCCGTGGGCACGGTGTTGGCGTTCTGGTGCCTCGAGGGGTACCAGCTGGTGGGCAGCGAGAAAATCACCTGTGTCCTGCGCAGCAACACCGCTCAGTGGACCAACTACCCGCCTGACTGCGAGGGTCTGTGTTCACTGCCATCATTTCTGTTTTAAAGAGATAAAAACAGTTAAGAAATGCACTCCTGTTAATTTAATCCCAGATTTTCAATGTGGACTATTGTGTAAATGTGGTAGCCATTCCCAAACCGGAGGACCGCGGGCTGAGAGTGGCCGTGCTGGCATCGGTAGTGAGCAGCATCGTCATCCTCGCCATGTCCGTGTCCTTCATTATCTGCTGCCTGCAGGAGCGCATGAGCAAAGGGAGGGCAAAACGGACAGACGGACGGGGCAGGTATGCACGTTTATACACACTGGGGAAGAAGAGACAAGGCAACCTAAAATAGGATGCTAATGGTTTCTCTGACTTTACAGAATGAGAGACAAGCACAAATCATCCTGGAGGAGTGAGTGCTGGCTGGAGAGAGATGAAGGAGACTGGGAAGCTTTTCCTCCACCTAAAATTTACAATCTTTCCCAGCACCTTGACCCCCATTTGACCCCTGAGAGCCCGGTCTATATGGGGGGCCTGGCTGGTTATGATAACCGCGGCTATCAGAGGTGAGAAATGGTGAATTGTTAAATTAGCTTGATTGTGTTTACATGTGTTTCTATGTGACATTAATAGAAAGAAATCACCCAAAAAATGAAAATTCTGCAATTTTTTTCAAGATTCTTTGCTGAATAGAAAGTTCAAAACTACATTTATGTGAAATAGAAATTTTTGTAACATTATAAATGTCATTTTCATTTGAATGCATTCTTGCTGAATAAAAGTTGCATTCTGTTCTACTCTGTTCTATTCTGTTTAAGTCCATTCATCATGAAAAAGCGAAACCAACAAGTTCCATTCCATTCTATTCTATTTGATTTATTTCAATCATGAAAAAGTGGTAGCAATTCTATTCCATTCTATTCTATTTGATTAAGTCCAATCATGAAAAAGCGAAACCAACAAGTTCTATTCTATTCTATTCTATTCTATTCAGTCCAGTCATGAAAAAGTGGTAGCAACAAGTTGCATTCTATTCTATTCAGTCCAATCATGAAAAAGTGGTAGCTAGCAACAAGTTCTACTCTGTTCTATTCTATTCTACTTAGTCTAATCATGAAAAAGCTAAACCAACAAGTTCTATTCTATTCTATTTAGTTCACTCATGAAAAAGTGGTAGCAACAAGTTGCATTCTATTCTATTTTATCCAATCATGAAAAAGTATTAATTTTTTCCCCCAAAAAATAATTCTTTCTGACCCCAAACTGTGTTTGTTTTGCAGGAGTCAGGAAAACCTCCTAAAAGCTCCTCTTCCTGGGCTTTACCGTACGGAAAGTCAGATGTACCCTCATGTGGTCCTGCAGAGGGTGCCCACACCCACTGTACCGACTGCACCCAGTGCGCCCGTCTACCTCCGCCTCTCCACCCCTCCGCCCACAGAAAGCCCCACCGAACAGCCCGCTCTGCCGCCGTACCCCAATGCCACTCCACAGCGTCTGTGGCCATAGCAACACATTTCTGAGTATTCAGAACTTTTACAACTGTCACCATGGCCACGGATTACGGCCCCTACATGCAAACGGCTCCTGTAGGGTGACTGGGGTTCAGAAAAGCAAGAGAAATGATGGACTCAAGCTAGAGCCACCTAGATCTCTACACAGTACTAAATCTAGACGTTGGACCATGCGTGGGTCTCTGTGTAGTAATTACATTTAGTATGTTGCATATGTAAGAACATTTATGAACGACTCTAAACAGGCCCTTTGTGTAGTTTTTTAGAGAGGAAAGTAAGTGGTACTCCATACTGGTACTGTGATCCACTCCAGGTTTTATTTTCAGCTAGTACTTTTATTTTTGTGGCAAAGGTTCAGACTATTTGCACACACTCACTAAACTTTAAAAATCCCGCCGGTGTAAGGTCACATTAGAGCATAATTTTAATATTTTTATGTTTTTTTTATGGGAGTATAGGAGAATTGTGTTGATGTCCTGATTACGGACAGACATTGGGATCTCATAAACTTATGATACTTAACTTGATTTTGTTTAAAATAAAACAAATAAAAAGATTAAAATTATTATCTGTCTTGTATTTTTTTTTTTTTTTTTATTGCCCACAATGTCTCACCACAGAGAGAGTAATTTATAAAGTGCTTGTAAAAAATAATGGGTGAAATTTTGGTTTCACTGATAATTCACATGTATGTTTAATCTTTAGGACCTGACTTTCTGGTTCCAGTCAAACTGACCTACTTGTGCTGAAGCTTTCTAATTAGCTGACTCTCAAATAATTCAGCTCATCTTTTCCAGCTTTGTCATGTCTATTGCAGGTTATATAAGAAGCAACACTGTGAAGGAAAAGATGAGTAACAGTAAATTCAGCAGTGACTGAATGACTGGGCTTTTCTATGGATCTTGTTGCACTGAAAAGTAGATTGCTTTTTATTATTTAAAGTAATATATCTTGATGTAATAAAATTTGGATGTTTAATAATTCTACTGTTATATAGCCTACTCCATTTTAACAATGCAAAATGGCTTTTTTGCACATTAAAAGCAGGGTAAGAGATGTTCGTCCAATCATTGCATTCGGTCCGAATGCAGTCAGGTGGTACAGGTCAGTGCTCTTTAAGTTGTTTATGTTCATTATTATTGTAATGTTATGTGCTTTGAGACATGAGGTAGTTTAACACCGTCTTTCATGACTCTTTTTGCTCCTTGCTGTACTCGTTCACGTGTTTTGGAGGAGGCGTGGCTTTGGAGGACTTTGATAGTTAAAGCTACCTTTAAAGTTATATTATAAAACTTTTGACGACATGCGAATGCTGTAATGTGTGGCAGTTCAGTTAATTGCTCCCAGGTTCATTTATACTCCACACATACTCCATATATCAGTAAGAAATGGAAACGTTTGCCTCTATTTCCACAAGATGGCGCAATGGTTCCACAATCATTTCAGACTGCAAGCTTGTGGCTCTGACCACAAAAGCGGTCATGAAACAGTAAGCGCACTCTTCTCTTACATTAAACCGCGACCCAATCTTAGACACCCATCTTTCCTTCTCAACTGAAAAGGGCATCTTTTGTTTCTACATTATACAATTTATATAGTTCAGTCAAAAAAAAATTCTTATTTACTCACCGACAAGTCTTTCCAAACACCCTTTTCTCCCTGTAACACAAAAACATTTGATCAGTTTAATCAGATAAAACGTTTTATATTTATTTATTTTTCCTTTTTTATCTTTTGTGATTGTTGCACGTTGTTTATATTCCTCTCATAACAAAGAGCCAAGCCATGCTGCACTATTTATAAAGGTGGCTGCGCATGCGCAACGAGAGCGCTGCTCCGCTCCTATTAACATGAGTTAAATAGGCATAGAGAGCTAGAATACACCTTACAGACAACACGGCAGGGAAGGAGTGAATGAATCTATTAATAACTTCTGCGTTACATTTAATATGACAGCATGCGCAAGATATGGGACGTAGAGTGAGTGAGCGTAGTGTTAAAGGTGACATTCCCATGGCCAGAACCAGCGCGGACGGGCTGCTCTGCCAGAACAACAGCAAACTGGACTCTTTCCTTAAGAGAAACACCAGTCGGGATGTGTACGAGCGGATCCGGGTCTACGAGCCGTGTGTGGTGGTCTCGGGGTCGGTGAAGAAGGTTTTCATGCATGTGATCTTGACCGATGAGCGCGTTTATCTGAGCGAGTTTCCTCCGCGCGCGCTACGAGAGGCGCTCAGCTTCAGACACGTCACGAGCATCGAGCTGGTGAGAGCAAGATATATAGAAATATTAATGTTGTCATTTCATTTATTGATATAGACTGCTTATTGCCACATTTGCATGCAGATTGATTAATGCGTTTACTCAAACAACACAAGAGAATAATATAGTAGCCTATAACACAATTTAGTGCAATAACAGTACAATGCAATATGCACATCAGTAGTATATTAACAATAAAAATAAACAAAATAGACACTATATAACCACTCTGCTTTGTGTAGGCCTATTTGCACAATCAGGGAAAAGTTGCATAGATAAATATAAACGAAAGATATTTTGCTGACTTCTTTGTGCAGAAGAAGATTTAAAATCTGAATTGCAAAACTTATTGTCATAATTTAACTTGGGCATACTACTCTTCTGAACAGTGTTCACACGGTCCTGAAAAACATGGAAATATCAGGGAATTTCAAAAGTGTAATCACCAATCCTGGAGAAGTCATTAAAATTAATATAATCTTAAAAGGTCATATATTTCCATTTGTGTTGTTACGCTCAGGTCAAAAACATTTTTAAGATAGAAATTACTCTTTTTGAGAGCAATCTCCTTATCCAGCCATCACAAATGATTGGAAGGTCTTGGAAAATCATGGAAATAAATCAGCTAAGAAATGTGGGAACCTTGTTTGAAGCATTTTACAGGGCAATAGTCTTATTTTTTGTATATTTATTAAACCTAAATGACTCATTTCCTCACTCAGTTGCTTGCCATTAATAATTATGTAATATTATTTACTATTTATTGATCAGTTTTAAATCATTCGTCACTCACCGCTGAGTCAATGTGTTCTAAATGTCAGATAAAGCACGACTGTCTTCTAAGCTGCAGTACTGCCAAGACAACGCTAATAATAGTGAGGACGTTAACTTATCCTGTCATGTTAAACTGCTTAAAGAAGTTTTGTTTGGTAAGCTTATGCACTTACACAGCTCTAAGCATGAGTCATGGAACGTTTCGGCACTGGAAGACTGTAAAAGATGGACGGGTGAAGCTTGTAAATGTCACAATGGCAGAATTACCAAGGAAAGACAGTTTATCTCTTAGGAGAAACTGCATTATCTACAGCTTGCTGCTGGCTGGGAATACAATATATGCACATTTTATATATAAATATACATATTAATGATGCTAATTGATTGTTGATGATTAGACGTTATTAAAAGGTCATTCATTCCCACTTCAAGTGTTTTAAAGGGCCTGTTCACACCAAGGATGATAACTGTATGATAAAGAATAGAATAGCAGAGTTCACACCACAGCTATAACGATAACGGCACAGAGACACGATATCGTTGGAATCACTTTCAGAACGATTTTATCCAGCTGATGAACAATAAAAACATTGACAGCCAATCACAATCTAAAATTCAAAGGGTGCAGGCATTTAAAGCAGCAGATGCGTGCTTGGAATAAACAACAGAACGATATTGTTCGCTGGTGTGGACGGGCTTTAATGTAGCGTGATGTCAACACAAATCTCTATCTTTTCCTCACAGATCAACGATTTGCCTGATTTCCTCAGTGGACAGGATCGTGAGCGTTCAATGCATATTCGTGTTGTTCATACTGCAAAGAATACTGGGAAAAAGAGCAAAAGACCCAAAGGATCCAGCAAGAATAAGCCAGAATGCCCACTATCTCCATCGCAAGGACAGAACTCGAGTGCCCGTCATTCTCTGGAGGGTAAAAAAAGCAATTTAATTAAATCAAGAATTAATAATTAATCAGGAATTCATTAACTGTTCGCAAGCATCCTGACAGCACACGTACATCTCAGAGATGTCTATTTGATGTGCATGTTTACATCTTGAAGACATAGTTTTTTGTATTGCAGATGTTTGCTCATCTGCAATACGTCTCTTAGACGTTTCCCGTCAGGCGTTAAATAGACATTTAGAAAATGTCCTTAAGATGTTTATGATTTAGAATGTATGTAAAACTGACATCTTAAAGACTTTTCTCAGATGTTTGTACACAGCAGATGCTTTCCAGATGAAGCGTTCTTTAACAGACATCTTGCAGATGTATATGAGCTATCTGACAGCATAGCTATTATTAGAAGCTCAGAATTCAGCCCATTTTTCCTTCGACAGTGCGATCAACCTGTAATCGCATTAGTAAAGTCCCTGACCTGCGTAGCCGGTATGTGTGTTAATCCATGAGCTCTTTCACCTGTCCAGATGAAGCAGCAGTACTGACACCTGCCTAACCCACATTGAACTGCGCGTATGTGTCAGCTGTGAGTTGTGTGTCCGTCTTAACCGGATATTTGCGCCTGACACTTCGGCATTGAGATTTGCTCTGCCCGCACAAAGGCAGTGCATGAAAGCTGATTAACCAGTTCAGGATAAACAGTTAAACGAGGTTATCTCAAAGAAACAGCACTGTGGACAAGACGCACTAGGACCCTCAGCAGTTATACATCATTTAATCTGTGAATGAAGAGGATTCACTCATTGTGAAATTTGTTTTTTTAATTAGAGCAATGGCAAACATTTTTTTTATTGGGTTTTCTTATTTGCAAACAAGCAACAAAATTAATCATACATATTCTCAACCTTTAAAGAGGACCTATTAAGCCCCTTTTTACAAGATGTAAAATAAGTCTCTGGTGTATATGTGAATTTTTAGCTCAAAATACCCCACAGATAATGTATAGCATGTTAAAATTGCCTCTTTTTGGGGGTGAGCAAAAACACGCTGTTTTTATGTGTGTCCTTTTAAATGCAAATGAGCTGCTGCTCTTGGGCCCTCTTTAGAGAAGAGGGCGGAGCTTTAAGAACTCATGCTCCGGCATACCAGTGTAGGACAGATTGCCAGAACACCGGCAAAAACAAAATAGGACAATCTCACACACTGAAAATGTCAGAAACTGTCAGTAGTTGTGTTCAGCCTTATATGTTTGAAACGGATTCGTTAAAAAGAGCCTCATTTGCGAAGCAGTCCCGCACAAAATGATTTGCGCAAACAGATAACACTTCACTGATTTTCTTTAGGACATTTCCTTCGAAAATTAAATTTAACCACAATGTCCTCAGTGACTCAGATGGCGGGAGTCTATGGAGACTCTTATGTTCATTGGTACATCCAAAAACACAACACTTGTAATGCCTCTTTGGCGGAGACATTGTACAACTCCAGCTGTTACAGCAAGGATACAGAAATGGCGGACTGCTGCAGCTCACTCAGGGCTGTGTCTATGCTAATAGGGCAGATCGTCACCGGCTGTGGGTGGGGCTTCACCCTACGATGATGTCATCGTAGAGGGGAATCTGAATCAGCTCATTTGAAGAGACTGCTTTTGATTAATGGGAATTATAAAAAAAAAAAAATGAGTGAGTGGATTTTTACCATTATAGACTTGTTGTTTTCACACTGCTGACACACATTAGTGTCCAAACACCTTATAAAAGTGTATTTTGCATAATAGGTCCCCTTTAAACAAACATCACAGACAAAGTTGCACACAAAACCATGGCAAATTAGTTTTTAAAACTAAAAGTAAAAATTCTATTTTAAGTTAAAGGTAAAAATCACAGATTTTTGAGTGATGACATTTAACTTTCAGTTTGCCTTTTTTGCCAAATAATTTTGTCAGATAAATACCTTAAAGTGCCCCTGTTATGCTTTTTCGTATATTACCGCCGTTCATGCAGTGTGTAATATGGTTTGTGAATGTAAAATGTCTACAAGGTTTTAAAGATCAAAGAGTCTCCTAAAAGAAGGAATTGATTCTGATCTGCTGAAACGAGTCGTCAGTAATTCCAGTCTCACTTCCTGTTACATACCTACGTAACAAATTTGCATAACGTCAGCCTATGATCTTCACTGGCTGTCGATGAACAGCGTCTACTTTGACCCTCCCTCAAACACTGTAGTTGTAACTGAGGCCTGGAAGAGTTTGATTCGTGTTGTTCATGTCGAGAAGACGCTGTTTTCAGCGCTGCCAAAGCAAATCCACTTTGCTGCACTTCCAAAGGATAAGGACTCGAACCTGAATATATACGGTAAAACCAATGCCATTGTTATTGTTCATAACACTGTTTATCAAGTGCTGAGCAAGATCTGGAGCTGAAATTCAGATATGGTAATAAGGCTGTCTGACCAATCAGAGCAGAGTAGACCAATCACAACCAAGCGTGCCACATGAGTCCTGAAAAGTGAAGCCAAAGCGTCTCGATCGCCCCCAGGTGGCTGGAAGCAGTATAGGTCCCTCTCCACGAAATGTAATGGGACGCGAGACAAACTAAACAATCAAATAACACTTTAAACATTTCTTTTCCAAAGACAGTTTCTGTCATTTTAGGCAGTTTTTAATCACGCTGGTGTTAGTTCAAGTGTTCGTTCTTTAAATAAGTTTGGTTTTAGTTAGTTATTTGATGCTATAAAAACGGGGATGTGACGTCATGATTGACAGCTGAGATTGACAGCTTCTCTGAGCGAAGTAGTCACTGAAGTGCCAACAGACTTTTTTCTGGATCTTCGCGAGGAGATTGGAGCTTTAACTTTAATTTCTACATTTCCATAACTGTTTATTTCACACCAAAATAATGATTTGTTCTGAGTGTGTGCGGGACATTGATATCGTGGCTCTACTTCGTGCTCACTACTGCGCAGACTCGAGACTCAAGATGTCAGCACCATATTGGCATACTGGCGGCTATAGTTACTACAATGGAAGAGAGTGAAGGTGTGTCAGCCATCTTTTTTTACAGTCTATGATCACAGCAGACTGGGACATCTGACCAAACCGTTTTCAAACGCTATAAGAAATGAGGAGATGCTGCAATGTATATTATGAGAAAATGAAATTTTTTTTTTTTTTTTTTTTTTTACCTTGGATGCATGTACATAAACCTATTGTAGGGGACTCCAAAACAAAATTAGGAACATTTAAAATAACATAATAGGGGCACTTTGACCAAGTTTAGTGTTTTGTTCTTCCCTCATTTTTAAATTATTTAAAAAAAAAAAAAATTTATATATATATATATATATTTTTTTTTTTTTTTTTTTTTTACTTATGTTTTGATGGTTTAATCAAACTTGTATGGTCATTTAAAAACAAGTATCCCCTCCAGACATCACTTTTGGCCACTACTGCATATTCAAGTAATTGCTGTATAAATTCCAGTTGTTGGACAAAAAAATTTATGTGACGTTGTTTGCTGTTTTAAAATTACAATTATAAACCTTTTTAAGTAGATAATTTCATTAAGATTTCAGGTTGTCATCTCAACCCCCTAAGTGTCAAAATGATACCAAATAACTGTGTTTTCCTATAATCCTGCAGGAATGAGTCATGATCTCCTGTCAACACGCTCAGCACCGTCTGAGTCCTCCAGCTGGAGAATCTCTCCCACATCAATGAGGTAAAGCCCTCTCAGTGTTAACGGCCTCACTTTCAACCAACACAACTGTTGTGTATTTGTGACCATCACAATGACCCATTCAAAGTGCTTTATCTCCACCGCGCAGCTTTTTACTGCCTCTGACTCTACAATGTTCAGAACGAACAGTCTCAGTTTTGAAGAGGAATGTGCTTAGCAACTCGAGCTACAGCGATCATATTAAACAAACTGGTGTGATAATAAATGCAGAGATATTCCGAATCCCACTGCTCTATATCTCACGGGGCGCACAAGATCTGTGTGTGTTGTGCTTTGCTGCTTAGAAACTAAATTGATTAAGTTTTTGTCTGTGCTAAACTATCAATGATGCCATAGGCAATAGTATATTGATTTAACGATTCAAAGGAATTGTTTAACACCACAAAAAAGTGACATGCAACAAAAAGCATTAATTAGAGCAATTTAATGGATCAAAAAGTAGAAAATGAATGAATAATAAGCTGACTCTTTTATTTCACTATAGTCGAAAGTATTCAATAATACTAGTATGCTATTAAGCTCATGGCTGGTCTCAAAACAATCCTCTGTAATTCTGACTTCTTCTTGGGAAAAAATGAGGAGTAGAGGGGGAACGTTGGCCTAGAAACTCACTAGAGAAGAGAAGCAGAGAAGACAGGACAGAAGCAGCAAATAGATCAATAGACTGTGTTGTTTCCTTGATCTTTTAAAATGTCCCTATTATGCTTTTTTGTGCATGATAAATGGAGTTATTGTCTCCCAAAAGAAAGAAGCGATTCTGAACTGCCTGAAACAAGTCGTCAGTAATTCCAGTCTTACTTCCTGCACAACATGTATGTTGGTTTTTAACAAATTTGCATAATGCCAACCTATGGTCTTCATTGGCTGCCGGCGAACAACAACTGCTTTGACCCTCAAACACTGTAGTTGTAACTGAGGCCTGGAAGTTTGGAGTTTGGTTCGTGTTGTCGACATGTCGAGAAGATGCTGTTTTCTACGCTGCGAAAGCAAATCCACTTTGCATGCACTTCCAAAGGATGATGACTCGAGCTTGAATCAATACGGTAAACCTGACGCCATCATAACCGTTCATATCACTGTGTATCAAGTGTTGAGGAGCTGAAATTCAGATATGGTAATGGGCGTTTCATTCCCGACACTCGCTGTTAGTGGTAGACCAATCACAACAGACGTCTGACCAATCAGAGCAGAGTAGATCAATCACAACAGACTGGGCCGTCTGACCAATCAGAGCACAGTAAGCTCTCAGAAAGGAGGGGTTTAGAGAGACTGAATCTTTTATCGAACGGTTTCAGACACTGTGAGAAAAGAGCTGATGCTGTAATGTATATTATGAGAAAATTAAAGTGTTTTTTGACCTTGGATGCATTTAAACATATTTAAACTTCTGGAACTATTTTCAGTATCTTTAAAGGTAACTTTTTTTGTTGCAATTTGCAGAGCATGTTGCTCTCTGTTGCAATGTGAGCCTCTGAACAGGAAATGAGGCAAGAAGAGAGGTCCCATTACATATGCATGTTTAATGAATGCAGAAAAAGAAAAGACGGATCTTGTAAATAAGAAACCACTAGCAGCATATTAAGTTTTTTGTTTGCTGTTTCATGTTGGTTTTGTGGTTTTCTTGTTGTAGAAGTAATGTTTATTTACATAATATTCATCAGTGTTATTTTAATTCATGTTTAGAATTAGCTTTTATATTATATTTTTAGTTTTTATTACATTTTTAGTAATTTTGTTGCTCTTTTGTCATTTTTATTATTTTGGGAGGTTTTCTATACCAGTTTTAGTTTTCAAACTTTTTTCAGTAGATGCAAAGGCAATGTTTCTAATTTCTATTTAGTTTAAGTTTTTCATTGAATATTTATATTTTATTTCAGCTTTTTCAAATAACACAGAAATGCTTTTTAGTTTTAGTTGACGATAATAACAACACTGCTGTTCACAACCAAAGCTGCTAAAGTTTGAAAACCACTTTAACGTGGTTTCCAAAACTGACATCAGTTGCAAACATGACGTGTAGTCATGCATTTTACACTGTTGACAGTCCATGACTTTACAGCAGTGAGCAGGGGACGCAGAGGGGGAGGCCACTGGCGTCATTCACACTGTTGCCAGGGCACAAGATGAGACGGAAACCGCCAACCAATAAATGTCCAATTAAAAGACCTTGTTTGTCTCAGCAAAACATGCCAGCTTGATGTTCTTAACGACACTCGTTTATGGTTTGACGAAGAACAGGAGATGCCAGCCCTCACTGCTACTATATGTTTGTGTTCATCAAACCTCTCTGAGACTGTTCTGAGAACAGTGTGAACGTGTGATTTCTCTCAGTAGCACTGTAATGTGCCTCTCAGCTCCAGTCGAATCCTACCCAAGGGAGACCATTAGTTCACGTTCAGCACATATTTGTGAGCACTTGCAATTTGTCTGAAGAGACACACGCGTAACCACATGGGAAGTACTATAAACGTTATTTAAAGCCAGCTTTTCCACAGTTTAAGCATCATTTGAAGGGTTTATTGAATCGGTGGTTGCGTAGAGATGGTCTGTGAGCATTTTTCAGACGAAAAGTAGGTCAGTGCACCTAAAAAAAAGTTTGTGGGCATTTTCCACTTGGGAAATTGTGAGAATGTTGAGGCATATGGAAAGATTTTCTTTTTATCCTGCATCCTATTAGAGGAGATTGAAATGGGAGGATGATGATGGGGCATGAACGACATCCAAACCTTGAAGTTCTGTGCCATACTGAACATGTCACTTGCCAGCGCCTCCTTGTGGAAATGGTCTGTCAGTGCAGGTAGTTTACGGCGCTGTAACAAGTTGCTTTTATGCTTTATCAAAGGCTCTAGTAAATTATACAGTTCAGAGGACCTCTTTGAAGACATTTTGATTATAAAAAGATCTCTTAGATCAGCCTGTTATGAAGTATTTTTTGTTATTAGACAAATCTGTGTGACAAATATAAGATGATTAAAAAAATGCATAGTTTAAAATGTTCCCTTTTTTTGTACACGATAGGCCACATTTTATTTTTAACGCAAACACATTTTATTTTTAACGTAATATTATTTTAAAAGTTTGAATATCATGAGATTTTATTGGCATTTTACCATCCAACATCTGACAACCTGAAATGCTTTCCCATTAGTTTTTATTATTAGTTTTGAATTTGTTTTTATATTTTCTGTTTTCATTTTAATTTTAGTTCATATTTGTTGTGTTTTTGTCACTTTTATTAGTATATATATATATATATATATATATATATATATATGTTTGTTTATGTAGTCTTTTATTTTATTTCAGTTGATGTTTATTTTATTTTCAACAAAACTATGTTTTATTTGATGGTTGTGGTTTTACTTTTAGTTAACTATAAAAACCCTACTTGCCATGTCATAAGGTTTCTAAAATATTAATAATATTATTTATTTAATATTATTATTATTATAGATATTATTAATATAATATTCATATTTTAAAATAAAACTGCTTCCTTACTGTTTCATCTAAAAAAAAAAAATAATAATAATAATTTAAAAATAACATCTATAATAATTTTATTCCAGTCTTTTGACCTTACTTTTTTTTTTTTTTTTTTAAAGACGATCGTCAGATCTTTATCACCTTAACATTTTTGACTAGCCCTAACAAACAAATATCTTTGTCTGTTATAGTGATGGTGGGTTGGAGGAAGAAGAGGGCAGCGTCATTCCGAAAAGACGTTCAGCTTCCTGTCCAAACCCGGATGTATTGGGTCTGAGTCTGCTTAATAGCTCCCCTGCTCACTCCTCCAGCTCCAGTGTAACTCCTCTCCCCAGCATCACAAATGATCAGCGACGGACCTCTGCTCAAGACCCCGTTGCATTCTGTCACAGGGGTTCAGTCTTGACGAGAGTGACGAGGAGGACAATAACAGAGAAGCAGACGGAGGATGAGGATGATGAGAAAGAGGAAGAGTTGCACCTTTATGCTGTATCTCCATCGTCTCGAATATTCCTTCACCTACAGAGCTCCTGGAGCAGCTATATCATAGTACGTGTGTTTGTGGAGTCCATTTCTATGTCTTAGCTTCTGGGTTTTTTGTGTTTAATGGCCAATGCAAGTCAATCTTGTACATTGTCCATTTTCCACAGAATAACCTCTTCCAGGTCAAACTGGAAGCTTGTTTCCGCCATGAAATGAAAATAAAAAAGGTAATTGCGACTTTTTTCTCTCAATTGTGAGTTTATATCTCGCAATTCTGAGAAAAAAGTTAGAATTGTGAGAGATAAACTCACAATTGAAAGTTATAAAGTCAGAGTTTCTAGTTATAAAGTCAGAATTGTGAGTTATAAAGTTGCAATTACCTTTTTAATTTTTTTATTTAGTGGCAGAAACAAGCTTCCATATAAAACTGACCCGAATGCAATAGGAGGGTTAAATGTTTTAATAAGCATATAAGCTGCTCATTCCCACTTTTGAAATACCTTGTCCCATGTGTCCCTTTTTTTCTTTTTTTTTCTTTTTTTGTAGAGATCAACTTTGATGCTGGACCCAGTGTACAGGAGGAGATGTGGCATATCCTCCTCTTCTCCTCAGAAACAGAAATATCACAAGATCAGGTACTGCTATATATCTGCTATATGCTGTATCTATTTGACCGAACCGTTCACATTTATGCGTGCAGGCAGTGTAAAATGCACAGGCTAAGAAAACGTCTGCTCATGTGTTTCCAGCTGGGAGCGGACGTGTCACTTGTTCAGTCAGTTGAGTGGAGAGCTGCTACAGGAGAGCATCAGTCTGGAGAGTCTGTATTTACTACTACAGGAGCTGCACACGGCCACATACCGCAACCCTACCATCAAAAAACTCTTCTGGAGGGTAAAATGTAGCTGTATGCATTAGTGTTTACAGGAACGGTTCTTCCAAAAATGAAATTTCCTCTCTTATTTGCTCCTCAGTCACCTGACCTTTATCCATTCCTGGTGAAAACTCTGGTTGAAAGCTCTCAGGGCAATCAAGAAGGAGTTTACACAGCTGACAGACTTCTGTAAGCATCATAATAAGAAAAGCAGACATGCAACTTGTCATGTAACACATGAACATGTAACTTGAGGTACATGACAGTCAGTCAAGCTAAACTATCTAAGTTTAAGAGTTAAACAACTCTTAAACTCAACTCACCATACACATTTTCATGATTGATGCTGTAATTTTCTGTAATGGATGAAGTTGCTGTTGCTGTTTTTATTCTGCAGGCTTTGCACTTTAGTGGTTCAGATATTAAGCCTGATGTTCAGGGAAACAGAGATTGAACCGACAAGACTCAGCATGCTGACGGCCAAACAGTAAGTGATTCTACCTTGGCAATAATATCAGTCTGCTCATCAAAGCTTATTTTAATGAGATGTGGGTGCTTTTTGATGCAGAGGGGCTCTCACAGCGGACATGCTGCTAGCTTTAGTGTGTGATCCGGATCTTCAGCTGCCAGACTCTTTGAATGACTCCAAATCTTCAATTACTAAGGTATAAAAGACAGTCCATAATGGAAAAATGTAATATTTTTTCTTCATTTACTTCCCAGTGTGAGGATCAGACAAAAAATGGTATGATTTTTTTAAAATGATCAATTAATTTATGATAATTAAATTTAATTTATGATAATGAGATGCCTTTGTGTGTTGCAGATGCAGCGTCTTCAGGCGGACTATCTAGACGCGGCATCCGCGTTGCTGTTTGAGATGGTTGTGCTCTGTCAGGAGGTGAGTAGCATATATATATCAGGCATAACATTATGACCACTGACAGGTGAAGTGAAAAACACTGATTATCTCTTCATCACGGCACCTGTTAGTGGGTGGGATATATTAGGCAGCAAGTGAACATTTTGTCCTCAAAGTTGATGTGTTAGAAGCAGGAAAAATGGGCAAACGTAAGGATTTGAGCGAGTTTGACAAGGGACAAATTGTGATGTTAGACAACTGGGTCAGAGCATCTCCAAAACTGCAGCTCTTGTGGGGTGTTCCCGGTCTGCAGTGGTCAGTATCTATCAAAAATGGTCCAAGGAAGGAACAGTGGTGAACCGGCGACAGGGTCACGGGCGGCCAAGGCTCATTGATGCACGTGGGGAGCGAAGGCTGGCCCGTGTGGTCTGATCCAACAGACAAGCTACTGTAGCTCAAATTGCTCAAGACGTTAATGCTGGTTATGATAGAAAGGTGTCAGAACACACAGTGCATCAGTTTGTTGTGTATGGGGCTGCATAGCTGCAGACCAGTCAGGGTGCCCATGCTGACCCCTGTCCACCGCCGAAAGCGCCAACAGTGGGCATCAGAACTGGACCACGGAGCAATGGAAGAAGGTGGCTTGGTCTGATGAATCACATTTTCTTTTACATCACGTGGATGGCCGGCTGCGTGTGCGTCACTTACCTATATATACTGATCAGCTTTACTTGTCTTATTTGTGGTTCAAAGGCTAGTCGCACACCTTCTCTGGGACATTTCCTTACCATTGGCTGGGTGTTTCGATTGCTTAAACCTCATCCATTTTTAGTAAGTGTATAACCATTTCATTTTCATGCACATTTGCATGAATCCACATGATTAGCATGCCCATATCAGAATGAATGTTTAAACGTACCTCTCTCTCCTGTTTGGTCTTTCCATCATCTCTATCATAGCTCCCGTTTGTTGGATATCAGGCCCAGCAGGTGGTTCTGGTTCTCTCAGATCCGCAGTATCCAGTCAGCCCGTCTCAGGCGGTTCTTCTGTACCAGCGATTCCATGTTCTGTTGGCCTGTCTGCAGCACAGCACCTGTTTGAGCAAGTACATCAGGACTGGATTCAAGGAGGAGTTCAGGTTCTTCATGAGCTTCATCAAGACCAATTTTTTCAAGGCTAAGACAGGGCTGTCATATTTTTTTTTTAAATCATCTGTTTTTATAGGTACTACGTGAAGACGTCAGGGCTGGAGGACAAACTGCCCCATCACTACCCCATCAGTCAGCCAGCCCAGCGCCTTCTTTCTCAGCTGCTCAGTCTGGTTCTCCAGAAACCCTGAGATCTGCTGCCTATGAGCATCTGTCTCTACCTTTTTCTTTCTGTCCCTCTCAGATTGAATTTCTTATTTCTGCATAGTAAAATCTATGGAATCTTCTTTCCGCCACAGAATAAAAAAATAAATAAGGCAATTGCAATGTTTTATCTTGCAATTCTGACTTTATTTCTCAAAATTCAGAGTTTAGATCTTGCAACTTTGACTTTTTTCTCATAATTCTGAGTTGATATCTCACAATTCTGAGTTTATATCTCATAATTCAGACTTTTTTCTCGCAATTCCGAGTTTATATCTCGCAATTTTGACTTTTTTTCTCGCAATTCAGAGTTTATATCTTGTAATTGTGTTTATATCTTGCAATTCCGACTTTATATCTCGCAAGTCCAAGTTTATATCTCACAATTCCGATTTAATTTCTCGCAATACCGAGTTTATATCTTGCAATTCCGAGTTTTTATCTTGCAATTCCGAGTTTATATCTCACAATTCTAACTTTATTTCTTACAATTCTGACTTTATATCTCAGAATTCTGAATTTATATCTCAGGATTCTGAGTTTATATCTTGCAATTCTGAGTTTATATCTTGCAATTCTGACTTTTTTCTCGCAATTCCGAGTTTATATCTTGCAATTATGACTTTTTTCCTCTCAATTCTAAGTTTCTAACTTTATTTCTTACAATTCTGACTTTATATCTCAGAATTCTGAATTTATATCTCAGGATTCTGAGTTTATATCTCGCAATTCCGAGTTGATATCTTGCAATTTTGACTTTTTTCTCGCAATTCCCAGTTTATTTCTCGCAATTCAGAGCTTATATCTTGCAATTGTGACTGTTTTCTTGCAATTCCGAGTTTATATCTCGCAATTCCATTTTACATCTCACAATTCTGACTTTATTTTTCACAATTCTGACTTTATTTCTTGCAATTCCATGTTTATATTTTGCACTTATGGCTTTATTTCTCGTGTTCTGAGTTTATAACTCGCAATTCTGACTTTTTTCTCAGAATTGTCAAATATAAACATGCAATTGAGAGAAAAAAAATCAGAATTGTTAGATAAAAAGTTGCAATTACCTTTTTTTGATTTTTATTCTGTAGTGGAAACAAGCTTCAGTAAAAAACAGACGCACAGGTATTCTGATTTGAGAATATGCCTTTGAACGAATATGCTGCACTTTAAGATTAAATTTAAGTCTTGTGTTGTGTCTTACTGTGTTGAACAGAGACTGCAGGATTCCACTCTGTTTAGCATATCGCCTTTGTCTACACTCAGGACTATAATCACTGTAATATGTGTAAAATATCAAAGATTTAATGGGAAGTCAACGCAGAGCACATGAACATCACAGAACATTTAATATATGAAACCATTTATTATATATAAATATAAAAAGATGGATGTCTAATGGCACTTTTTACTGAACAAATTCAGGTTTGGCAGACCACTCTAATATATGAGACTGATCACAGTATTATCATCTGAATCTTCTTCATACATTTACTGTAAGTAAAGCCACTGGTACGAATGCACTTCTTTATTTTGGTTTACTGTGTTGTTCGGATGCACACTCTCTATAAGACTGTACTGATTTTCAGGAACTCTATGTACCTCAAGGCCTCAAATAAACCTGTCGCATTTTTATAAAATCAAATTGTTGAATGAAGATGTGTGTGTTTCTGCAACTATGAGCACTTTCAGCCCTGTTGACCTAATAAATAAACTGCAACAGTGTACAGAGGTGCATCATGATTATGTCATTTTTGTCATATTTTAAATTAAACTTCATGATCCATTTCCATCATGTTTGAAATTATGTATTGTATTTAAATGGATTCTATGATATTTTTTGGGAGAAAATTTGCTAATTTCATAGCTAGCATTTTATGCATGATAAATACAATTCTTTTTTCTTCTTCTTTTTTTTTGCAAATAAACAATTGAAAAAAATTTGCAAAAATTGACAATTTCAGCTTGACTGCAATGTCACAATTTTAATATTAAGTGATATTTACATTGTTTTGTGTATTTCACAATGAGTTTCTTTCTTATACAAATGTAATGAAAAATAAAAATAAAACTTTTTGCCATAAAAGATGAATATGATTTACAAAAAAAAAAAAAAACCCTATAATTTAATTTTTTTATGTATTTATTTTTTATGCACCTGATTTTACTGTTCTAATGCAAAGATATTTTGTTATTGCCAACTTGATGGTGCAAACTGTTCAGTTAAAAAAATTTATAAAATAAAACAACAACAAAACAATAACTATACACTAATTTTTGAGAGAGAAAATTTTGGGCAAATTTTTTATTTGGGTGTTGTAATTTCGGTAAACTTTTCACACAAGACATTTTGTGTTTATTTCCCTCTTTTTTATCATAATTTTAAAGATGTAATTATTAATATGTTTATGATGGATTTACATATTTTGTATTGGAAATATGGGTCTGGGGCAAACATAATTGGCCTATTATTCATTTTAATGCAACATTCATTTAACAAAAACAAACCAGTTTAAATATATTAACTTTAATAAAAATAAAAATGCCAGTAATTGAAGGCACATAAAAATATAATAAGTAACAAATAAATATGATGAGAGGTCAGAACGGGAACGGATGTTGTTCGTTTTTGTTGCTGCTGGGGAATGTTTTCTAAGACGCACCGGAAACAGCGTGGGGTTATTGAAGCATTGAAGATCTTTTGAACTTGTAAGTCGAAGTTTATCTTTGCATTTGTCTTTTATATAAACTGTTAAGACGATATAGAATATAAATCGTAGGTATAAAGCGTACCATCACCATTATGTCTTCTAAACGTGACTAGTTGGTGCAAGTGAATGGCGGGAGATTAACATGTGTTTCTTGATTGGATTTGCTAAAAGCAGAATACAGAACAAATCTTAAATAATTAAATTATAAAATTAATAATGAAGAAATCATATTATAGAGGATATTTTAAAGGACAGTTTACCTTTTTAACACTGTTGTCTTTATAGACGGAATGCGAATAAGGCAAATAATATAATTTTCAACATTGCTTTCACGTTGTTCAGATTACTATACTATAACTTTTTTTACTCTGATAATGCCATTCTTCTTTCACAGAGTGAATGACCTATCAGCAAACATCATAGCACCATCCACCAAGTAGAGATGATGTTGAGAAATGCCTCCGCACAGGTAATGAAACAAGATGCAGATGTTTATGTTTATGTCTGTTTATAAGGATTATTGTAGGCTGACTATTTTTACTCTGTCCTGACAGATACTTAAACAGTTTGTCCGACACAGGACCACAGATACAAGTCTGATCTTGGAGAGATGTGAGTATCTGTCAATCATAGTATATATAGTCTACTACAGCAGGGGATTTCAAACTGGGGCCCACAAAGGGGTCTGTGGAAAAGTTGTGTAAAAAAAAAAAAAAAAAAAAAAACTGTGAAAAATAGAAAAACAGTGTTAAAATAAATAAATAATCAAAAGATTTAACCAGGTATAATAAAAAGTAATTAGATAAAAAATGATTAATAAATACTAAGCCTGGGTATTGACACAAATTTCGCCATTCGAATTAGATTCACAATCTTTCGTTTCGATATTGATTAATTTGGATATATTTCAGGTACAGTGCATAGCAAATTTTTTCAAGGAAAAAAAATCTCAACTATTGCTGTGAACTATACAGGGAGTCAGCTGATACTACATTACTATATTGAAAATTAAAATTATCTGATAACACTTCAGTTAAACACAAGGAAGTTTTTTTATAATAATAATAAAGTTATAATACTACCTTTATAATTACACAATTTTGTTTCTACTCCAATTCATTTTTTGAAATATAAACAATTAAATAATGGCTGTCATAAAAAATTGATGGATTTATTCAAACATACATACAGTAAAATAAGTATAACATTTTAACATATTGTTTACAAGCTGTTTTATTTGCTTTCCGCGTTTGAAACACTGAGTGAGAATTACATGAGACATGATGCAGATTTCAGTAAGTTGTTCTATGCCTTTAACATACCTTCTGATGTTCATTCATGTTTATTTTGTGCTGTAACTAGTAGTAAAGTGGAAGAGATAATCAATTCATGTGCGCTTTGCGCTGCTGCTTTGCTCGATTTGAGGCGCTACAGCGATCCCTCACATCACATTTAAGAGCGCCAAAACAGTATTTATTGTTTGAATTTTGTATTAAAATGGGCAAAACTTGACATCTGAGACTTTGTTTTATATCAAAAGTAACAAAGGACAAAGCTTATTGCGATTTATTGGATGGGAGACGCTACAATGTTGTTGTTATTCATCAAGTGAAAACAGCATAGATTAAAAGATCGATTCTCAGTCCATAAAAATCAAGAAATTGATATATTTTATCCAGCCCTAATAAATACATTGTACAGCACTATAGTGAGTAGAAAAAAATATGTAACGTAATAGAAACTAAATATTTTATCATATAATATTTATAATAATACACATTTAAAATATTAATTATCACTGTATTTAAAAGGTTGAAAACCCCTGGTCTACTGCATAATATTATCAGCCTGATGAATTGTGTTTGAAAGTTGCCTGTTTTATATTATAAGTGCTTGAAAGAAGAACTAATCACTGTTTTCATCCAAAAATTTGAGACATATTATCGACATGTTTTGCTTGAGGCATTCAGCAATCAAACAATATTTTAATGAAAAACTGTTTTACCTGATAACCAATATTGTTTTATGTACAAAAGGATACAATTTTTGTACATTTAAACCATTTTGCTTCGGTTCTCTTTGCTAAAAAAAAAACAAAACAATGTTTTTGTCTTTGCTTCCACTCCTAACAGCTATTAACAAAGTACAGCTTCTTGGGCGAGTGGGGCAAGACCCCGTCATGAGACAGGTGGAGGGCAGAAACCCTGTCACCATCTTCTCCATGGCAACAAACGAGATGTGGCGGTCCGGGGAAGCAGAACCCACAACTACAGGTGAGAGTTTAATGATAAATCTGTGTATTTATTATTGTTTCTGTTTATTCTTTATATATTTTATGCACAGTCTATGGAGTGGATCAGATTTACATTTAACTGCAGTTTGCATTCTGTATATAACAGCGTATGGGACAAATACAAATCTTAAATCTTAAAAAGATATGATAGTTTTGTTGTTGTTGTTAGACAGAGAGATAATGTTAAAGTTTGTGGGTGACAAACAAATTAGTTCTAGTTTACAGATATGCTTTATCTGAGAAAATTTTCATCTTGGTGCAAATGTGTGGTCATGAAAATGTAGGGCGGTATTTAAGTTTGTTCATCTGGAAATGATTTGATGGTTGTGGTTTGCTATTGGCTGATCTCATGTGAGTGACAGGTTGCCCCGCCCTCGCGCCAATAAACGTTATCAGAGAAGAGATGTTGCTACAAGAGGGAGGGGAAGTTATTTTGAGTTCATGGTGACTTTGATAAACTAAGAGAGGTTAACGTTCTCATTTTTTTTTTTTTTTTTTTGCAGGAGATGTCACCCAGAAAACAACTTGGCACAGAATTTCAGTATTCAAACCAGGCCTCAGAGACGTGGCGTATCAGTATGTAAAGAAAGGGTGTGTTCCCCATTTGTTTTTGAGGCATTTATGAATATTAAAATAAAACATACTCCTAATAACTTTGGATTAAACTTATTTTCAGGTCTCGAATTCTTGTGGAAGGAAAGCTTGATTATGGAGAGTACATGGATAAAAACAACGTCAGGCGACAGGCAACAACTATTATCGCAGGTCAGACTTTGGTGCTTCTTTACCACAGACTCTAAAAATAATTTTTTTTTTTTTTTTTTTGCTTTAACCATTCAAAAATTAACCAAATATCATTTGTCTTTCTCTTTCCACAGATAATATTGTGTTTTTAAGTGAAAACTTGCGAGACCAGTAGTGAAGACGGCTTCCAAGACTTTAGGAACCAAAAGAGGATATTTTGTATAGTGTTATTCTGCTCACTGACATTAACTCTGAGTATCTTTGTGCCTGCCCTTAACAGTCATACATTGGCAAATGAAGTAATGTTGTTGGTATGATTGTCATGCTGTTTTAGTCGCGACAGAGGGCGCTAGCAGGATGCACTTTGACATGTAAACACACGTTCCAGTCCCATGAACTGGATTTGACTCTTTGTAAAAGAAACACAAATGGTAAAATGTCTCTTTTTTGACTTCTGAAACATAACGGATATGTTGGAAAGCGTAATATTTGAAATTATGTTAAACAAAATCGCTTCAAAATTGTTATACTGTAACGTTACTGTCCTAATGTTAATAAATAAATGTAGTAGTTTGTCATTAAAGGATTTTTTGTTAATACTCTCGCCCTCCACATACAGCACATATAAAACACCTGGTTTCATAAACTTTTCAAAAGTTAGCTGTCTGAAACTGAGAGAACAGCAGTTTCATTTCTTCCTTTTGTTTTTCAGTCATTTCCATTTGTTTGGGCGCATTTTACCCTTTGTGTTACTTGGTACGGTCATTTAGTTCTATTTTTCAGGCGTTCTTAGCCTCCAGAATATAGTAAGATTATCTTTAGTGCGCTATAAAAATAAGAGTAAGTTCACATTTCAAGATATTTACCCGCAGTAAGAATCCATTGACAGAAATGGGAGCTGAGGCGGTGCACACAGTTTGGTACTCTTGGCTTTACACGGTTTGCTGAGAGAAAAATGCGGAGTCATCCTTAATTGGAGCGAGTCCACGTCAATCATATAGTAGCGATCTCCTATTGGCCGGATGTGTTGTCCGTCTTCCGTGATTTTCCGCCTCTCAGTGTGAGGTGAGCTTTAAACGTAACGGCTTATCTTATTGGTTCACGCATGGATTCCAAGGGCGGGACCTCAGATAGGAAAGTTTTGTATTTTAAGCAAATTTATGCGGATGTGTTTTCAAACAGTGTTACAAAATATAAACCCATTTAAAAGCCCATATTTTGTTATTTGTTTGGAAACAAATGAAACATTCCATGAAAGTAGTATAGTCCACAAACTGTCTTTTGTAAACAAATTTTGCCATTCCCATCATTTCCCCGCCCCAAATTCCTGCTCGCCTGTGAAGGGCGACATTTCTCAAGGAAGCTGAGAGGAAAGTTCCGTGAACATTGACTACAGACGCACAACTTATAATCAACTTTCGGTTGACAGTAAAACATTCACTTTGAATCACGGTCGGACGAGCCATTTGACGGATACGCGATCGCCAACGCTGACAAATAGTCGTTTGTGGAGTCGTTGAAGCGACTGCGCCTCCGTGACGATTTATTACAGACGCAGTTCGAAGCATGGAAATAATGGATAGCGGGGAAACGTTTTTACAATGGGACAAAAATCTCAGCGAATTGTCCGAAGCCGGGGATAACGACATTTTATACAGCACTGTAAGTGGGAATCTTCTTATGATGCCGTGGCATGATTGCCATTTTTCACATCGCATGTTTTGATGTGTTGCAACTAGTGTCAGATCGTCCAGAATGCATTGAAATTGCTCTAAACCTTATCATTTATAACATTTAGTCATAAAAATAGTTTTTATTTGACTTGATCGTTCAGAAACACTTTGCATGAGATTACTAATGTGCCATGGGTTCCACTTGGCTCCAAGGGATAAAGTTCAGATGGTGCAGTTATCCAGTGACTGTATCATGTAGTGCCACACAAAGTAATTGGTTTAGCCCATTTGGATAAAGTCAGAATATAGTGCTCGAATCTTTGAAGAGGTGTTGCAGGTTATGTAATAATAGGTTAGTGTTCCAACTTCTGCTCAAAGGGGCCTCTACTTGATGGGTAGACTACTGACTAATTAGGGGGTTCACAGTGGGTAGTTGGTGCATGTACTTTTTTGTACTTTTTTTAGTCACCATGAAGATTTTCGGTTAACATGTATTTGAATGCATAAGGGAAAGTATATTTTTGGCCTATATTTGTAAAAATTTTTAAATCCTTTTTATCTGCACTTATTTTTTTAAAAAGTCCTGATGGTGTGAATTAACAAAAAAAATTATAAATCATGTATCATAAATTTATAAATATTCCTTATAGTCATTTATACGGTGGCCTAGAAAGATCTCAACGCTCTGCAACTGAATAAAACACATGCAAATAGAAAAAACACCAGCAAATTAAGAAAACATCTTCATCAGATTCATCAAATACTTGAGCTGCAAATACTCACAAAGCAACCAAATACAGACACATGCTGTGAATACAACGCAACCAAATACAGAAATGCACAGCAAATACTCACAACGCAACCAAATACAGAAACTCGCTGCAAATACTCACAATGCAACCAAATAGAGAAACGAGCGGCAAATACTCACAATGCAACCAAATACAGAAATGCGCTGCAAATACTCACAACGCAACCAAATACAGAAATGCGCTGCAAATACTCACAACGCAACCAAATACAGAAACGCATGGCAAATACTCACAATGCAACCAAATATATTAACTCGCTGCAAATACTCACAATTCAACCAAATACAGAAACGTGCTGCAAATACTCACAACACAATCAAATACAGAAATGTGCGGCAAATAGCACAGACCACAATGGAAATGTTTCAAGGGGACCCCAACAAGTGACGAACCTGGCTGGCACTTGCTTTTTGTTCAACGTCTACTCCTTAGTTGTGTTGTCGATGACCTGAAAGGTGAGTTTTTGGTTTATTTATCATCCGGATCGTATGTGCGTTGTGAGCATTTGCAGCTCCTTTCTGTATTTGGTTGTGAGTATTTGCAGTACATATGTTGTCTAACTGATGAAGATTTTTTTTATGAATTTGCTGTTTTTTTTCTATTTGCATGTGTCTTCTTCAGTTGCAGCACGTTGAGCTCTCTCTGCCACCGTACTTTTAACTGTTATGAACTCACAATAATTAAAAATATTGAGGAAAATGCTGTTTAAAATGCAAGCAAGTCACACAGCGGGACATCAACTTACTTATTTTATGTCGACTAACTCAAATTTATAATACTCTTCGAAGGAAGTTAATTGCACAGATGTGTAGGTTACAATCGGTTACTAAACCGAGATCCCAATTAAATTACCAGACAAGGCACGTAACACTTTTCCAGACAGCATAAAAGCTGGCATTGGAGGTGCAGCAGTTTGGTGTGTCAGGGATTCAGAAACTGACAGAATCAGGGCAGTAACATACACTTCCATAAGAACTATATATGCTTTGTGAAGGTTGAGGAATGGTTCACATTCTCCTTCACCTTTAGAACAGAACGGGGTCTTTGTTTAAGGCCCCCATCAGCTCCCCCCCCCAAACACACACATGCTCCCCCACCTCATGGGTCTCAATGTACCAGTTCTCCTCACTTTCACTCTTGCTCCCCAGGGTTTGTTGACATGGAATTCCACACAACAACGCAAACTGTTCTCAGTTGGAGCTGTAGGCTTCCCTGAAGCTTGCTTTGTGGGCTCGGCCTGTTGCATACGTCTGTTATCATTATGCATGTTGTATCTGCGCCGTGTCCTTCGGCATTATGAGTCTGCTGCATTGCCACGGCATGCCGGTCAACTTTCAGATTTGAATTTATGCTCTAAATTGAATGCATATGTGGAGCCAATCTTCTGCCGATATAATATTTGAGGAATGCAACATGCCCTTTTTTCTGATATAATAGGCCCAATTGTTGCCTTGCGTTACTAATAGTTGAGATTATGTCTTCATTGTCAGTTGGGAACTTGTATAGAGGGTGTGTGTTTGTACCTTCATGTCACTTACTCTATAAGCAAAGACTCAGTCGTCATATTTCAGGTGATTTAAAATGGTAAAAATAACCCAAGGCTCATTCCCCCCTTTAAGACAGGGGTTAAAGAGATGCTGAGGGGAGCAGTTCAGGCGTCATGCTCAGCATTTCTTTGTGCTGATAATCACACCGACATGATTAGCCTGGAAAGCACATTATCTCCTGCAGACTGAGGCCTTGTGGCAACCAGATGTACTTCCTGAACCATGAAAGTCATTCTTGGTTAACGCAAATATGAGAAAAGGCATGCTTTCGCAAGAGCGTGTGCACTGACCTGTTTATTAGTACTAATGACAGTCGTAATCACCCAGTTCTTGGTTATTTGCATATCTTCTGTATCAGATGATCTCATTTGTCTCACCTGATGATTTGATGTTTTGAACAGCTGATACAATCAGTTCAATTGTTTAAGGAAGTAGGATTTCATAGAAAGAACATGCAGTGGTTTTTCATTCAGCCTGATCTATTGCTTCTACACTATTTTTTTATTATTATTTTAAATACCAAGAATTATATTTTAGCTCTTTTTGATTTGCTATGATACCAGCATCATGCATTAAGGCAAGATGGTTAAAATCTGTGTACAGCGTAATTTCTGTTAACTAGGACTGGGTGTTATGTTATTGTATACAAATGTATTTTTTAATGTTTCATTATGTGAAGCTGTTTTTGCATTGATACCAGACATCTTTCTTTTGATATGAATGAAATGAAGTATTGCATTATTTAACATAAAAAAGCTTTTCATTGAATTTCCTCCATGAATAACATTACGATATAAAATGACTCATACTCTGAAACACACACACAGGCCAATATTCCCTCCGTGGTAACACAATATCAGTGATGTTAAACACTGTACTGACAAGGATATCTTAAGAAAATAAGATGTCTGTCTCGACCATAGAGGCCGTGTCTGATTGTAAACACCAGCACAGGAGTCCGGCCTCACATCTGGTTTGTGCTGCTGATGTTATGTTTTCAAGATCTCATGTGACTGGAACAGACTGAGAGGCTTCAGTGGTCAAATTGTGCTTGACCAAATCACTGCCTTTTATTGAGTTGCTCATGCATTTGCTTATATTTACACTTTGTTGCACCTCTATGACAAGGATGTTCACAATTAGTGTTAATTTACACTGTACACTTTTCACTTTGTTAATTTACATGTTCTTTATGCATATATTAGGGATGCAACGATATGAAAATTTTGGCCGATACCAATAATTCTTTATATTTGAAAGCTGATAACCGATATATATTGCCCAATAAATCTAAATATTTCTAATATAATTTCTAATACAATTTATATATGCTTTTTGAGAGCCCGATTACAAAAACAAAAGTTTCACCATTAAATGCCATGTCCCAAGCACACAATTAAAATGTTCTCATTATAATCTTATGTAGCCTATATGACAGACTTGCACTGTACTTAACTGTATTTTCCTTTTTGAAGTGATTTCAATCATATTTCAAGCAATTCAAAACCATAATGGCATCTGAAGTGTCTCAGCTTAATGAAATAATCCATTATTTATTGGCTTTAATATATCGCCCAAATTTTCCTATCAGGCCGATAACGATAACATTAAAAATGAACATATATCGGCCCATACCGATATGGTGGCCGATATATTGTGCATCCCTTATATATGACTCTTTAGTAACTGAAAAACCCTAATTGGTTTTGAATGTGTAATTTTTATACACACACATAGACCATATAATGATTTAGGGCAGGGCAGTTTACTGACGCATCCTGGTGCTTAAAATATGTGTGGTCAGTGGATAGCGTGTCAGGACAGACTGGTCTTGTAGCTCTGAGCTCTCTGACATTTTGATAACATTTGTCACTCAGGAGTCACGTGGTATTCATTACAGCATCGTGCCACTGATGACTCAAGCTTTAGTGGAGCGGTCTTGTGGGACGGGAGGGGGGACGAGTCTGCTGGCAGGCGGTCGGTAGTGAGATACCCTCTGTCCTCCAGCATGAGCAGGCCGCCTTCTCTCTGCTCTGTGTGGGCCAGGTGGACACAGGCTCGGACTGTTCTCAGAGAGGGCAGGGTTTCTGAGCAGCCCGGCGTCCGTCGTTCTTGCAAGCTGCATCATTCTGCGATGCACATTCTTGCTCTTTTGCTCTGAATGGATGGTTTGTATAAGCTGCAACTTGAGCCTGAACCTTCTGAGCGCACACACATTCATTACACATTCATTTTCTTCATCATGATCTTGTGGTTTCACTTGGCCTTGTCTAAGTGCCCCTTAGAGGCTGATCTTTCTTTGATTTAAACAATGTATTTTTGGTGGTGGGGAAGTTGTAATGGAGGTGCTGGGATGCAGGAAAGGTTATTAGCTTTGGGAGTATAACATTGCATGAGAACCTCTATTTTCTGTGAGAACAAAGCTACTGATTTTGTTAGTGAGCTGCAAGTTTTGCATTGTAAGCACAGTGTTTTTTCCCCCTACTCATTTTATAATTTGTTTTGCAAATTAAAATAGGAATTGAAATTGAGTACACAACTCTTAGTCAAATCCAGAGCGTTCATGTCCTTCTTTGTAGTATATTAATTTTTTATAGTATATATAATATATATTATTTTATAAGATATAAATTAAAATATCTCAAATATGTACTTATATTTTACTTTTTTTTTTTAAATATTATATATAAAATAGGCATTACCACATTATTTAAACAGTTGTTTAATACAATTTTAATACATGTAGTAAAGCGTATTTTGTATAATCAAGTGAATTAAATATGTTACAAATAAAATGTGCTTTGGCTCATTTACTTTTTCGATCCCTTATTTTTAATGTGATAAAATCAAACCAAAACATTCTGATTATTAAATAAATAGTAAGTCTGACATGAGTGCACAAAAGTGCCTCACATTATTAAGAACTGAGTTAAAAACAAAAAATGCAAAACAGTAAAACTATAGTTTCGCTCTGTATTTTCACACACACACATATATATATATATATATATATATATATATATATATATATATATATATATATATATATATATATATATATATATATAGGTTTGTATTCATCACGCTTCAGGATTATTATATGACTATTAGTATATTTTACACCCTACTAAATATATGATGTGATAAAAAGTTGAAAGCGGCTCAGAATGGTGAAAAATATATATGATGACGAATTAGAGCATCTAAAAATATACTCTTGCTATATTTTTTAAACCTAAAACCTTAAAGTTGAAAAAAAAAAGTAATATATACCATAGTACGGTGGTATCACTCATTTACGCCTTTGCTACTTGTGTATTAGACATACAGGGTGTCTTTCACTCCATTCAGTTCTTCTTCCTCTGAAAGAGCAAAGAGTGGGTGATCAAGTGTTTCCAATCAATCCAGATTGGATTTTTGTTATCCGCCGTCACTGCTTGTTTACATCCAGTGTACTTTAAAGTCACTATTGGCCGATGTTGATTACAGAGGAGCCATTTCCTAGACCCCTGGAGTTACAGAAGTCACCGACACCCGCTGCAGTTCCAGCGCTTCACTCTCCGCTGGGGGAAGGGAGGGTGGGACGTCCCTGAATATGCAGGATGTGTTTGGTCTTGTTGTGATTTTACAGCACAGTCTTCCCTAATATAAACTGAAGCTGCAGCTGCGATGTCCAACAGTTGCGCACAAGGAGCTTGAACAAGAGCCAAGCGAATTCAGAACACTCTCAGAGAGGGTGGAGTGAATCATGGAAAAAGTGATGGACTTCTGGTGGGATTTGTCCTGGCACAAATAGATTAGTAATGTGGCCTTTAGGATAAGATACACAACTTTTCCCACAAGTCACGTTTATTTATATAGCACTACATTGCCTTAAAGCAAGCAACCTTATAGTTTTGCTGAAAAATCCAGCATTCAGCATTGGTTAGAGCTGGTCAAGCTGGTGGACCAATGCTGTTTTCAAGCAAAACTGAGCTGGTTTGCTCTCCCGCTTCCCATGCTGGGGACCAGCAAACCAGCATCTTATGCTCTTCCCAGCTGGCAAAACATACCTTATGCTAGTGACCATTAATGCTGGATTTTTTAGAAGGGAGTGTTACTTGGTTAGTTTTACAATCAGAATAAATTTTATCTTGGCGGATACTTCTCTATCTGCTATCTCTAATGGCCACTGTGTTCGTGTGCTCAACATATATGTCTGTGATTGGCTACAATGATCAAAGCTTCAAAAACATGTTAATATACATCAATGACACTCGATACACACGGGAGCGTTTGAGGCGTTTATCATTGTAGCCAATCACAGACATATCTGTTGAGTGTGTGAACACAATGGCCAATCAGAGGTGCTTAAGAATCGGCTCAACAGTGCTCAAAATGCTAGGGGGAAATGCTGATATCGTCACAATTATAAAGTTTCAGTACTGACTTGGTACTGAAGTTGCAGGCCACTTCTTTCCAGATTGTACACTCAACTGCTAAAGAAGATATAAGCCTTTCATATCATCAATTTTATTTCTTTTTTAGATTGGTGTCCACATGCTCTTTGCTCTTTTCAATTCTTGACTCTATCTCTATCACTGTAATTATTTATAATCTGATTAAGAAAGGCACATCAGTTTCTCCTCTAAGTAACTTTATCATGGAACTTTACCCTACTTAGTGGTGTAATTTATTGGGAGTTGAGCTGCTATGATTCACAGCAGCGGAATAGGTAGTCATTAAACTCTAAACAAACGTCCAGTAAGACAGGGTAACTCTGAATTTGGGTCAAAAAGACCCTTGTTATTCAGTCAAACAAGGCCACTAGTTTAATGTCACTTGACATTGGCTCTTATCCTAGAATATCACTACTTAATAATCAGTCATTTCTTGTACAACATCATTCAAAGAGATCCGTCAACCATCCTGGAGTGTTTTGTTTAAACATGCTGGCTTTCCTAAAGTCTGTGATAAGTATGAAGCCCTTCAGTCCAAAGTAAATTGATTTTTAGTGACTAATATCAGTGAGTAAGATCCAACGGTGTGTAAAGGACAAGGTCCAGCCTCGCGAGCGCTGATCTTTGTCTCCTGCGGGTTCAGCTTTCCTCACATCTGTTTTGCTGCTTAAAGGTTGCATCATCTGTGTCCACATTTGGCTAGTAAACGTCCTCTTCCTGCACACATATTCACGACCCCCTTAAGGGGGGAAAAATTACAGACCACTGTCTGAATCCACCATCGCCACCCCCAACGTCTCTGTCATCACCGGAGGGGCGGCTTCAACAACTATTCGACTCTCCAGCTGGGCAAAAACTTAGAAGTAGTCAAACTGCAGTACCCTGCCCCCAACTGAAACCACATGTTCTATACACCCATCCAAACTACAGACAAAGAAGCCTTCACTCCCAGAATCCACCCAATTGGATGCAGGCATTAATAATGATGGTGGAGGGTGCGTCTTACTCAAAGAGCATACTATTTCAAGTATATGTACGTGTATTGTGCACAAAATTTTATAATTTTTATGTAATCTTATTTTTAATACATTTATTTTTTATTTAAAATATATTTGTTTAAATGTATTTATTTGCCATGAAATATTTTGTTTTTGTTTACATTTTTAATATAAATTTTATATATATTTTTTTTTATTTGCCAAGAAATTTAATTTTTTAAATATTTAAATTTTATTTTAAAGAATGTTAAATTATATTAAATAATGTAATATAGCCATAATATAATTTCCCATATTTGAATGGCAAAACGTGATTTGAAATTTAAACTGCACAATTATTGAGGTTATCTCCAATAATTGTGATTAGATTGAATAACCACGATCAGACGATTAATTAATTGCGACAGGTCTAATGAAAATGCAGTATGCAGTGCACTTCCATTGCCATATGGTGAAGGAACTGATCCCAAACAGGAACTTAGAAGTGATTATTTCTATCCTTGAACCTTAGGAAACCTCACGTCTGCCCTCCTCAGAGTGAACGGTCTCTTATATTCCTCTTAGAGAGCAGTCGACACCCAGCAATTTTCAGCAATCATCATAATCATCTTATCACACACTCAAGAGTGTCAGATGTAATTGCATATCGCCCGTGACTGAAACAGGAATGGCATAATAATATGGTGATGGTGTACAGCCATAATTCACATCATGTGTGAATTCATCAATTTTGCAGTGAAATGTAAATGACTGCTGCAAAGGCATCTAGAAGACGACAACTATGACATGTTATGTCACACAGCTTGATAACTTCACCCACTCCTGACCTGATTTGAACTGCTGCTCAATAGCGTTCAATTGTTTCTTCATTCTACATGGTGCATTCACCTTAAGTGACCTTGAAAATGCTTGCTGTAAATGCTATGGTTTTGGGTCGAAGAAGACATTCCAGAAAAGCAGTTCTTTGCCAAATATGGAGTTCAAGCAAGTTCACGAGAGACATTTTCGGAGAACTGCTTATATGAACACATACTTAATGTGTTTGGGGTGGGCGGCAGGCTCTGTAGGAACACTTGCATGCATTTCTCATGCAATTCCAGACGTTTTCTCACCAAGGCTGGTTCTCCAGACAGAGCTGATGTTGAGTAACAAAAGTGGAAAATGTAGGACAAGGCATTCCAGAGCGACTTTGTCAGTCCTGACACCCATGCTTTCACTTGTTTTCTCTCTCCATCTCCTGGTTGCTTTGTGTATGCTCATTTTGCTGTTTTCTTTTCTCTCCGTGTTTGTCTGTTTTTTGACTTGGCTAACCAAGTCTGAGTCAGTCTGTAATTGATCCCATATGCTGGCTTCTCTCCATTTTGATCCCCAACTCCACCTCTTTCCTTCCTAGTTTGCTCAGTTTGCCTCTGTTTAACTTATGTTTAACTCTTTTCCAAAACCTTGTGAGCTGCCTACCTAGATGGCATTTTTAGGCATCAGTGTCACATCAGCCTTTACATTTCATAGGCAAAAAAATGCAAATTGTCTATTGTCAATTAGTGTTGTCAGAAGTACCATCTTTGGTACCAAGTCGGTGTTGAAATTTTAATATTGTGAGGCTTTGAGTGCTGTTGAGTGGATTCGTAAACACCTCTGATTGGCCATTGTATTCACGCGCTCATCAGATATGTCTGTGATTGGCTACAATGATCAATGCTTCAAAAATATGTTGTAAATAGACATCAATGACGCTCTTCACCGAGCGCTTACTCAGATGGGAGAGTTTGAAAGCAGACGTCTATCAATGGACCGCTCCCGCTTTCAAATTCAAACACTTCCGTGTGCTTTCAAACGCTCCCGTGCGTTGATCATTGTAGCCAATCACAGACATATATGTTGAGTGCATGAACACATTGGCCAATCAGGTGTTTACGAATCCGCTCAACAGCACTCAAAGCCTCACATTTTTAATATTTCAGTACCGACTTGGTACCGAAGTGGGTACTTTTGACAACACTATTGTCAATAGTGTGCGATGTATGTGAGCTTTCTACTGGTGAACCATTGCGAAATCTGCATGTGGAAATCATTCGCCTTCACGCAGATTCCCATGTTGATTCGTATTAAAATGACTGGATTTTGCCCCCGAAAATTCACCGAACAACAGTAAAGCCCAATGTTTACTTTGTTTTTTTTTGTTTTTTACAGTCAAACGCATAGCCTTTCAAAGTATACTCCATTTGATAGTGGGCATGAACGCTCTAGAAAGTTTCATCTTTGTCCCCTGCCTGCGTTTTTTTTTCTCCAGAAGTTATGACTGATAAAAATGTCTTTTTATTCTTTTATACTAAAGTTGCACCAATCTCATAACCCCTTCACACAAGCACTTGTCAATGCGGGCGTCTGTTGTTATTGAATTCTCCGGTATTTTGTTTTTGTTGTTCTATCTCTTTTTAGTTTTTATTTTCTGCAAAGGTCCTGCACATTACTTCAGTTAGTGTTAAAAGGAAGATGCATATGTAGACATCGGGCTAGGTTTTGCAATGCAGCTTTTTTGCCTGGAACAGAGCCTCAGTTTTGTTTTCTCTACTATGAACATGACCCCTCAAATGACATAATGCTGACAGGACGTTCTGTTTATATTTAGAGTTAGTCAAACTGATCTATCTGATAGGTGGCCTAGAAAAGCACACTGTGCACAGCAATAAGTATGCACTTCAACATGTATGCATTTCAACTTCTACTAGATACTGCCAAAAACTCTTGGTTGGCCATTAACTCTAAAGCTTATTAACTCTGGAAACTGGATTCTCTGATTTTTCAGAGGCTTGTGCTGTGTCTAAAATCGAATAATTCGCTACCACAAGTATGCCAAAAACAGTATGCGAACAGAATATATGTCCGAATCATAGGCTATATATATACGACTCGCCTTCACTCTCTTCCATTGTAGATAAGTGAAGCCGCCAATGTCCAAATATGGCGCTGACATCTTGGAGCCTGATTCTGCGCTGTAGTGAGCGTGAAGTCAAGTCGTGGTATCAAGGCCCCGCCCACACTCCTGCAGAATCGGTTAGTACATTTTAATGCAGAATAACACTATGTTGGTGTGAAATAAACAGTTTTGAAATGTAGAAAATGAAGTTGGACCTCCAATCTCCTCCCGAAAAAAATCCCGCTCAGAGAAGCTGTCAATCCCCCATTTTTATGGCATCAAATAACTAACAAAACTAAAACTTATTTAAAAAATGAACACTTAAACTTACATCAGTGTGATAAAAACTACATAAAATGACAGAAACCATTTTTGGAAAAAAATTATTTGAAGTGTAATTTGATTTAGTTTGTCTGAAGTCCCATTAGATTACATTGAGAGGGCGGGATTTATGGCTCATACTGCATCCAGCCACCTGGGGGCGATCAAAACTTTTTGGCTTCACTTTTCAGGACTTGTGTGGCACTCTTGGTCCGAATACATAGTATTCAAAAAACAGTACCCAGATGACCTACTACTAAGATTCTGAAGTGCACATTCGATGGACACGTTACTATCCCATGAGGCCACAGGAGAGGATTTGTGAATGGCAGTGAGGCGACACAGCTGGTCACATGACAGTGACAACATGGCAGATATAGTGCATTTGAATTTCATTCATACTATATAGATCATACTTTTTTAATGGTTGCGAAGCAATTTTCAAACCAAATGTAGTACCTACTATAAAGTTTGCAATTTCTGACGCAGTGATGGTCTGTTGTGTGCTATATTACTGTCAGACAGCAGCACCAAGCATCATATCCTGCTGTATCAGGTTGTGCTAGTCAAAGCAGCATTGTTTGATCTGATAATCTGCCTTTGTTGGCTGAACCCAAAGACCTGCATATTGGACCATGCATGCATTGGATCCTGCTGGTTGTTCACATGAACAGATGCACATAAAAGAGACAGCAGTTGTTTGAATGTCTGCATCTTAGAGCAGCATTGACCCTCTTCCTGTGGATGAGCTGTCTGGACTCTGACTCATCTGTGCAGATGGAGACGAGTCTGTTGTGATGGAGCAGTTTCAAATTCAGCAGCTATAACTTTGCACAGACACGATTTGTAAGCTTATCATGCTTGTACAACTTTTAAAGGGGTCCTTGATTATGAATTCACTTTTTTAACTTTTTAATGTTGCTGTTTGAGCATAAACAACATCTGCAAAGTTACGACGCTCAAAGTTCAATGCAAAGAGATATTTTCTTTTACAGAAATGGTAGGGACTACAACAAGCTTCTTCCTGGGTTGGTGACATCACAAACCCCAAAATTTACATAAACCCTGCCCCCGGGAGCATGCAACAAAGGGGGTGAGGCCATGTTGGGCTGCTTTAGAGAAGAGGAAGTGTTGTTGTAGTCGAGTGTTGTTGTCATGCCGTCATTTTACGCCAGACTGATTCACAAACGAGGGTCAATTCAACGCTGGATTTGCACAAAAGATTAACATGACGGCACATGCTAGTCGATGAGTTGAATCAACTCCACAGCAACTACAGAAATTTATCCACTAACCATTCAGAAATGTCCAGTTGCATTCAAAAAGTTGTAACTTCTTCCTGAGTCTCTCCATCAGTGTCCGACTCTGGTTTGAACAATGTAAGTCTGAACACCGTTACTGACAATCCTCATTTTGGCTGCGTGAGATTCTCCAGTTTTGTTATTGTTGAGCAACCGAAGCGCGAGCTGTTAAAGCTCCACCCTCTTCTGGAAAGTGGGCAGGGAGCAGCAGCTCATTTGCATTTAAAAGGACACACAAAAATCCCATGTTTTTGCTCAAACCCAAATAGGGGTCAAATTTGTCAAGCTATAATAAATGATCTGTGGGGTATTTTGAGCTGAAACTTCACAAAAACATTCTGGGGACACCAGAGACTTGTATTACATCTTGTGAAAAGGGGCATTATAGGTCCCCTTTAATGTGTTGTGGCTAAACTTTTGGCTAAACTATTGTTAATTTTAATGCGTATCCTATTGTTTCATTGAAAGTGCATTAAACATGTTTTTTTGTTTGTTGTGGTAATCCACAGCGAGTCAGAAATGTTGAACATGTTGAACATGTTGAATTCAGAACATTCCTTCAAACAGCCCCTGAGGAGGAAAGCTGAGAGGTTCTGCTGGAGAAAACCTGTTGACCTGAGTTAGCACAAGTGCTGCATTTAGTCTTTTGAGTGATGAAATGAATGTCTGGAAGGGTTTCAGCCTGTCCGAACCTGTTTGAGGAGTAGGGGGACCATGTTGAGGTGTGGTAGAAAGGGATGGAATGCACTGATAGGAATGCCAAGGAGAAGAGAGGCGCTGTCTGTCATTTTTGGCCCCGAATCAAACCATCTCACCAGGATCAGAACGAGCAGTCTGATTGGACGGGAGAAAGCGTGATCTGCTTTGATTGGTCGAGCGGGGTACCCTGTGGGCACTTGTTTAATCTGTTACTCCAGGCTATGGGATCTGATCTTCAAAGAAATGTGCTGATGTTTTATGATCTGTAATTAAGGTCTATTTAACAAGCTGTGGTTTAAAAAGCACTTTCTTGTTCTTCCTGTGCAGCACTTCACCGAGCTCCTGGATGACCTGTCCCAAGAAGCTTTGCTGGGACAGTTGTTAAGCGACCCGTTCCTGTCCGGGCGTGGAGATGCTATGGACACCGAGGAGGATCTGACCCCTGCGTCTCCAGTGCCGCCACACATTCAAGCCGAACATAGTTACTCGCTGTGCGGAGACTCGCGCCCACAGTCACCCCTTTCCCATCTGCCCGGGGAACCTGGCAGTGATGCTGGTAAGCTTTGGCCAGAATGTGAAACTGGTTTCATTTAGTTTTAAAGTGCCCATTTTATGCTCATTATGCTCATTTACAAGTTCATAATTTTATTTTTTGGGGGCCTTTTGGAATACATTTACATGATTTTTAAGTTCAAAAAATGCATTATTTTTCTCATACTGTACATTTCTGCGGCACTTCATTTCACCCTCTCCCTGAAATGTTCTTTTTTAGTCAGGGTTGCCAGGTTTTCACAACAAAACCTGCCCAATTGTTACTCAAAACTAGCCCAGTTGTGTTTCAGGGTGGGTTCCGGGGGGTAAAATCCGTGTTTTTGGCAGGGTTTTCTTGGTAAAATTTGCATTCCAAGGGTTAAATATCATGTTATTTGGGCATGCTTCAACCTGTGGACATGAAAAACAACCCATGGCAACAGTCTTAAAGTAGCCCAATCTCAACACTGGTTTTAGTTCGTGTCTCTTTTAAAGCCTGCCTTTTGGAAAAGCCTAGCCTGCTCTGATTGGTCAGCTGGCCCAACCTGTTGTAATTGGTCAACCGCTTGGAGCATGTGTCAGAAATTTTGTGCAGCTGTAAACAATATTATATTTATGGTAAATTGCATCAATATTGGAAGTTCATACAGCGCAGAAACAAAATTTGATTGCAGCAAAAAAACAAACAAAAAACAGTGTCTCCCCGACAGAGAAATCGCTTACTCAACTGTTCAATAAAATAATTAAAATTATATATCATGTGAATTATTAAACGTTTGTTTAAAATAAATTATTTAAAAATATTTTATAATATAGTAAATAATTAAGTTGTTTAAATTTTATTATTTTTTTAATTTAATTATTTTAAAAAATTAAATTATTAAAATTAAATTATTTATTTCATGTCCATTTATTTAATTTTTTTTAGTAAGTACACTTGTAACAACTAAAATCAGTGTGTGACAAATGTGCAAATGTGTAACATGATGATGTAGCTGCATGATGAAGTCTCAGAAATAATGTCAGGACTACAAACGCAGCATTTCAAGTGTTTTCTGTTACAGAGATGAACTCCCTTTGGTGTAGGCTTTGTGCTTTGTAACTTTGCAGATTGTTTACATGCATAAACAGGTGTATTACACAGGCCAAATCAAATAAAAGCACATTAGGTGCCCTTTAATTTCACATGTATGTCATGTATTGCATCTGTAATTGAACTCCTTTTTTATTAGGTGATTCAGACAATGACGAGTGGCCCATGGAGCAGGAAGATAAAGGGCTGAAGATGGAACCTCTCCTGTGTGACCCGCCCGTCCTGCTGCCCACCCTGACCCTCAATCTGACCCCCGAGGGTCCCGCCTCTGAGCTTGTGACTGACACCAGCGACCCCACCCTCTCTCAGGCCGCACAGGTTAAAGCGCTCAATGTGAGCATGACAACACCCATATAGTCAGTGTTTGAATGAGTGGGATTTGATTTGAAGTGCTGATTTATGTGTTTTGTTGCAGGTGAAGGAGGACAGTGAGAGTTTCAGCCCTCAGATTAAGCTGGAGCCACACGAGGTGGATCAGTTCTTAAACCTCTCACCCAAAGGTAAAACACTTCATATGTTTCAGATATTTTTGCGTTATTGCACAGAAGATAAAGATCACTGTTAATAGTATTGGAGTGCATTATTGATTACAACATCAAATGTACAGTCACATGGCCATTGTCATAAACAAGGTAATGACCAATAATGACCAGCTGACTGTACATTATCACCCTTATTACATGTGTAGTTTTTGATTTTGTTTTTAAATAAAATAAATGTTTTAATTTTAATAATTTAAATAATTTATTTAGTTATTTGAGAAGAAAAAATATTAATTACATGTACTTACCAAAACAATGAACACGAAATATTGATTTTAGTTTTAAATAATTTAAATATTTTGATTTAAATAATATAAGCAATAATTTAAATTTTAGTTATTTTATGAGAAAAAGTCATTACATATTTGCTTAACAAAAATAAATAAATAAATGGACATTAAGTAATGATTTTAGTTTTAAATACTTATGTATTTTCATCTAAATAATTTCATTTAAAAAATAATATAATAATCAAATAATTTTAGTAATTTAAATAATTTATTTTAGAACAAAAAGACCTGTGTACTAATAAATGGATATAAATTATTGATTTTAGTTTTAAATATTTTTATTTAATTTATTTGAGAAGAAAAAGACTTATTACATGTGTACTTACCAAAAAAGTGGACATGAAATATTTTTTATTAATTTAATAATTTAAATAATTTATTTTAGTTATTTGAGAAAAGACATCACATGTGCTTCACAAAAATAAATAAATAAATGTACATGAAATAATTTTTTAGTTTTAATAATTTAATTTTTATTATTTAAATATTTTAATTTAAATAATTTAATTCAAACAATAATATAACAATCAAATAATTAAAATAATTTATTTTAGTTATTTGAGAACAACAAGACTTATTACATGTGTACTAAATAATTTAATTTTATTCATTTTAAATATTTTTATTTATTTAATTTAAATAATTTATTCACTTAATAATTTAAATAGTTTATCTTCTTATTTGAGACTTATACATATACTTACCAAAAAAAAAATGTGGACATGAAATATTGATCATTTAATCATATTAATCATTTTATTACTATTTTTAATTTTATTATTATATTATTATTTGAGAAGAAAAAGATTGATACAAGAGATACAAGACTTGAATGTAGCAGAGCTATGCAGAAAATTTGGATATTACAAATAATTGCCCACAGAATGCTACGATTGATCAGAATTGATCTGTAATACTTTTCTCCAGGCTTGGAGTCTCTGCACATGCCGCCCACTCCTCCCAGCTCTCACGGCAGCGACTCGGAGGGAAGTCAGAGCCCTGTTCACCCCTGTGCCCCCGCCAGCCCCACACAGACCCCCGCTGTCCTCAAGGTGGCGCCAAGAGCCCCGTCTTCACTGTCCAACTCTCCTCTGCTGACGGCACCCCATGTGAGTACCAAGAAATCTTGTTAATTAACAAGACGTGTTAGATTTTGTTAAAGAAGATGGTCAGGTGACCTCCTATTGTCTCATCTGACAGAAACTGCAGGGCTCAGGTCCTCTCCTGCTTACTGAGGAGGAGAAACGCACACTCATTGCTGAAGGATACCCGGTGCCCACCAAGCTGCCGCTGTCTAAGGCTGAGGAGAAAGCGCTGAAGAAGATTCGCAGAAAGATCAAGAACAAGGTTGGTGTCATACTTCAGCCTTGTGTAAATGGTCTAACTGTGAAAAGATGCATACCTCAAATCTAAGTACTAAATTTAATATCAAATATACTAACACTCGTGAATTTCTCTTTGTCAGATTTCAGCACAAGAGAGCCGCAGGAAAAAGAAAGAGTACATGGATGCTTTAGAAAAGAAGTAAGTGTGATAAATATTTTGGTTTGATCATGATCACATTATAATTGTAGCTTTTATGAAAAACAAATGAACATTTTGCGTTTTAAAGATCAAGTTGATCAAGTGTAAAAGGCTTTGATGTCACTCAGTGACTCTTGAGGTCAACGTGAAATCAAAACGAACCCCGTTTGCTTTTTAAATGCATAATACATGTTCCATATTATTGTGAATGATTCATGAAACCAAAGACTTTAGATATACAAAGACGGTGCACTCATTACTATGAATGGGAGAAAGTGCAACGCCCAATATGGTGGAATAAGTCCCGCCTTCTAAATAAAAGAGCCAGTCGCTGTCAGTGTTTAGAGACGTGCGCTTAGGACTTGCACATGCGCGCTGGCCTGAAAAATACGCTTTTTTTACACTATTTGAGCATAAGAAACAACATTTATAGGACATTTATTGGACTGTTTATGTGAAATATGTTATTTAATTGTGAGTTCTGCAAGCAGTTTTTGAGATTTTAAGATTCCACCATTTAAGTAGAAAGGACTTGGTCTTGGATAGCTGCCCAGAGTCATTGCAAATATTGCCACCGAATGAACAGACTTTCCTTGAAAGGGACTTTGATGAAACTCATGTGACATTGCAATACCCTCTCCATCCACAGGGTGGAGACATGCTCCAGCGAGAACAATGAGTTACGCAGGAAAGTTGAAACACTGGAGTGCACCAACAAGTAAGACCCTCAAACCTTTTTATTTTTATACACTACACCTTAAGGTGATAAATAATTTACTATTACTTTATTCTCGCACATTGTTTCCTTTGCTGGTTGAATTTTCAGTGATTAATTATACATCATATGCAAACTGATTTGTATTTATTATGTAAATGTGCGTCTCTCAGGTCTCTGCTGCAGCAGCTGCACTCGCTGCAGGCGGTGGTGGCAGGAAAGGTCCCGCGGTCCTGCCGGGTGACGGGCACCCAGACCTCCACATGCCTCATGGTGAGAGCTTCCCGCCCCTCCTCTGTCACCGCCCTGCTGGACGCTCAGTTCCTCTGCTCATATTATAGATCTGTGTGTGTGTGTGTGTGTGTGAGAGAGAATGAGGGGGAGGAAGACAAATGCAAACGCAAACAGAAGCATTGCTATATTTAGATTAAGCCTGTGTTGGTGTTTGTTCTTGTGCAGGTGGTGGTTCTGTGTTTCTCTGTGTTCTTGGGGAGTTTCTACCAAGGCCTGAGCCCCTGCTCCTCTATCACCAAAACAGGCATGACCAGAGAGATCTCCATACAGGAGTCATACACTGCTACAGGTACGCATGCACATTGACATGAAATATTGAGTTTAGTTCGAAATAATTTAATTTTAATAATGTAATTTTTTTTTAATTGAAAAAATTTCATTTCATTTAAACCATAATTTAGTGATTTGAATAATTTATTTTAGTTATTTGAGGAAGAAGACTTTAATGTATGCAGCATGTATATTGAAAATAACGGGGGGCCTAAGACAGATCCTTGCGGCACTCCATAATTTACTGATGTTATCTTAGATTTTTTTCCCTATTTTTATATATATATATATAGAGAGAGAGAGAGAGAGAGAGAGACAGAGAGGGATACTTTAATAAATATATTTATAGATACTTTAAATAAATTAATAAATTATATTAAATTGTTATTTTATATCAATAAAATTCAATAATCTTCTTTAAAGATGTGCTTTTTGTCTGAACATTTCAACTTTTTTTTAATGTATAATGATATGAAAATCTTTTATGCATACCAGTTAACGCTGTTTATTTGTTGCCTAAAGTAATTTCATTTTAATAATTTAAACATTTTAATTTAAATCATTTAATTTAAGCCAAAAAATTATTTAATCATTTAAATAATTTATTTTATTATTTGAGAAGGAAAAGACTTATTTCTCATGTACTTAAAAAATAAATGAACATGAAATATATAATTTTATATTTTAAACAAATTAATAAATTATATTAAATTATTTAATATCAACAAAAATCAATAATCATTTTTAAAGATGTGCCTTATTTCTGAACATTTCAACTTTTTAATGTGTAATGATATGCAAATCTTTTACGCATATCAGTTGTCTGAGGCTGATAATTTGTTGCCTAAAGTTTCTATTTAACTTTATTACGGAGGCAATAGAGCTGATATTGTACCGAAGCCAACAGTTTAAAATCGATCCAACCCTAATACACACGCTCCGCTTGTGTCTATCGCAATCCCTCCTGTAATTTGCTCATTATTCTCTGTCTCTCTCTGACTAATGAATGGAGGGATGGCTGTATTTGGATCCATATTAAGAGGCTGTAGTCGGCTGCGCCCCACTCTTGAGCTTCTGAGAGTCATTATTAGTGGTTGAGTGGGACAGTAATTATCATGCCTTTAAAAGCAGAGCGATCAGTTCATCATCGCTGATCTCTGATCTCCCTCCATCACGTTTCTCCCACGCACGTTATTCAGTTAATGCACCCTTCGAACAAAACGCCACTGTCTAAAGCCTAGCATTAATAAAAGAGATGCTCTCTTTTGATTTCAGGCCTTGATATTAATATCCATCACAGGTGATCCGATCACAGATGCTCAGCCGAGACACTTCAGCATTCGCGTCTGGTATTAACAGCTCAAATGCATCTCCATTTGTGATAAGAAACATGAAGATGTTTGTTCTTTTCAACAGTGAAGTCCCGGAACCTGCTGAGCATTCAGGAGCACGGGGGTCTGGACGACCCCCATTTTGTCGGGTTGGGCGGGGAATATCCTGACTGGGACCGACAGGCTGATGTCATGGCAGCTTGGCGCTTAGAACAGCAGAACAAACAGGAACAGACGGAGCTGCGTGAAGCGGAGCCCCGCCCACTTTTACTCAAAACCAATGAAACGCATGCGCAAAAGGCGATTCTTATAGACCTGCATTCTCACAGGTAATGCACTTCCTTTTATAGCCACTAGATTTGATAAACTATGAAGTGTGGATCAAAGTACCTGTAAGGCGAGTCATTTCACTCGGTGGCCATCTTTGAAACTATTTGCCTTGCAAGTGCAGCTCCTATCTCTTTGAATGGGAAAACATCAAAATCTCCAAAGCTGTTCGCCAAGCCTATGATTAAATTTCATATTTGAAATCACCATTGAAATCTGACTACAATGGTCTCATAGATGTTGTTTTAAATGCTCAAATCACGCTCAAAAAGCTTTTTTCATGCTAGAACAGCCAATGCACATATGCGGTCATAACCGCGCGTATCAGATCACTGACTGTTTTTATAGCAACCGGAGCTTCTAACGGCAGCTGCAGTGACGCAATGACTCACAATTAGCTCTTTTATTTAGAAGGCGGGACTTTTCCGCCATATTGAGTGCAACAGTCCCGCCCCCTCTTTCAGCAGCGCTGGTTCTGGAAGTATTTTTTCCATTCATTCTTCCCATAGGGAAGTCTTTGTTAAAGAGTTATAAGCCATGAACAAAGCCAACCAGCTACAAGGTGAATCACATTACAAACTTTGATTTGAAGCAAAAAAGTGTTTGAAAATTGGACAAAAATACAAAGGTACAAGACTGTGTACTTAACTGCTTTAGTAAGAACTACAATCCCATGAAGCATTGCAAAGAGCATGATCGAATTAAAAACAATGGAGAAATATAAAACTACTAATTTACAAATGTTGATTTTATATGTAAAATATATTGATATATAGATTTTGTATATAAAATATATATTTTTTTTAAGATTACAAAATATGCATGCATGTGTGTGTGTATATATTATATATACACAAACATTTAAGTATTTTGAAAGCGTAGAGAAATGGAGAAAACGAATGAGAAACTCTATTGTGTGTTGCGCTCTCTCCCATTCATAGTAATATATGAGTGTACTGTCTTTGTACATCTTTGGTGTGGAATGGATGTAAAACATTGTGTTTTATTTTCGCAGGTCCGATAAGTGGTCAAACGAGACCGCTAAAGTCATACAGTTGGAGAGGACCGTCAATGAGACATCGTGAGATCCGGCTGGTCCTCCTCCATGTCCCCTCTTCCTCTTCCCTGCAGCGGCGGGGCAATAGGCTCTGTATTTATAGATATACTTTAAGTATTGTTTTACTTAGAGCTCCTTTTTTTTTTTTTAAATAAATACGAAAAAACCCAAAAATGTATTTTTATTCCATTCCAGCAGTATATCAAATTTTGATACTTAAAGTACACTGTTTTGCATTATTTGCATTATTGTTTTTATATGCTTTGAATTTTTTTTGTTTTAATATTTTCCTTTTCTTTTTTTGCCTATTTGCCCCATGCTACTGAGAATATATGTAGTAATATATTGAATTTGCATCTGTTTGCATAGTCACACGATGTAGCATGTCAATCAAAGAGGATTTTCAAAACTAATCCAAAGATTCATAAAAAAATTGAATTGAAATAATAGGCTGTGTTTACAGTATGAAGATGGCAAATTTCCAAAGCATTTAAAAACGCTCTGTCTGAATATGTAAATATTTGCAGTATCCTCTATTGTAATATGGAGGAAGTATGTTGGGAGAGATATGAATTAATGTGATTGATATCAGTGGAGATGTTTGTCATTGAGGGCAATAAAAGAGGGACAATATGGACATGACATGAAGAGGACGGACGCTCTTCAGCCCATGACGTTGCCCTCTTTTATTTGGTTTAAGGTCTTTAAAGGACAGATGGCCCTTTTTGTCTCTGGCTGGCCACCATCCAAACCCCGTCTGCGCTCTTCTGGGAGTAAAGGATGCTCGCTGACAATTCTAGCGTTCTCTTGGCCAGATATGAACGGTTGTGACAACCTGAGTCCTGAGCGATCTGCATCCGGGCATGTGGTGAACTCACTTGCACTGTGTCCCCGTAGAATCGATCTGTTATTTATTATTTTTTTAGCATGCTTGCGATCCTTTTATCCTGGAAACGAGAGCATTTTGAAGGAGATGGTTTTGTCCTGATGTGATGCATTCAGATGCAATGTCCATGCTTGGTGTGTTTCCTCTGTATTCGGTGTAATGAGTGTTATATGACTGCAGTCTTAATTATGTTACACTTTCTTTGCATCACAATACAAATTCAGGCTCTTAAATGATCTTCCTGAAATCACTCTGCCTTGTTTTTGTCCTGTTTTCTGCAAAGCAAATAAATATTTTCCTTAGTAAAAGCATTATAAATCACGTGTCTGAGTCGTCATTTTGCTGCTTTTATCCATGTCTAAATTAAAATATTAAATTAGCCAGATGTATTGGTGTCTTACTAGGATGTTTAGTGGAATTAAGTATGTTTAGAGAGATGTTGTTATGTCATCATGACTATACTCTGATGCCTGACTATTAATTATTTTCATTAAGAATGGATCTGCATTACAATATTCCTGTCCTTGAGGGTTTTATGCAAAAGAGAGGTGTTTTCTCCACATCAGAGTGCTCAGATGATCCCCTTCATACCTTAAATCACATTAGCCAAATTGTATTAGAAGAAAAATGCATGTTCTCTTCAGACTCTCGTGACTTCTTTTCATATCTTGCCGTTAAACTCATGTGCTCTATTTTATAAAGCAGAAGGTCCGTTGTGCCTGGTGGGACCTTTTATAAGCAAAAAAACTACACTTTTTTTTCTAATTTTGCAATGTAACGCTTACTTTTCTTAAATGAGACCACGTCGATGACGTACGCAGCTTCAAACGTAACCTTCGAAATAAGACTAAAGTCCCTTTCAAGGAAAGTCTGTTCACTCGGCGGCCATATTTGCAACGTCTCCGGGCAGTCGGGCATTATCAGGCACTATCTATTTGAATGGGGGAATCACAATAAATAACATATTTCAAATCAGCAACAAAATTTGACATGAACTGTCCCATAAATGTTGTTTCTTATGCTCAAATAGCGTTGAAAAAGCTTATTTTTCAGGCTAGACAACCCAATGCGCATGTGCAATCATAAGCGTGAGTCTCAGGTTTTTATGGGAACCCTTTGGGGAACCGGATCTTCTAAGCTGCAGTGACGCAATGATTTTATTAATCAGTGATTGTCTCTTTTACTTAGAAGGCGGGGCGTATTCCGCCATATTTCACATTCCAGTTTTTTTTTCTTTCTTTTTTTATGCCATTTTTTATTTTATTTTATTTTTTGTCAAATCAAACACGGGGGCGCGACCAAAATAATATTAATATACGATTTAATGTGATAATATTATAATAATAGCTTTTCCGTAGTAACAAATTTTAGGGGGCGTGGTCAATATGATAAATATTTATATGATTTAATGTGATAATATTATAATAACACTAACATCCAGTGCTTTTCTGTCAAATCAAAAATTTGGGGCCTGACCACATAATCTTAATATATGAATTAATGTGATAAATTTGGCGTTGTAACAAATGTTAGGGGGCGTGGCCAATATGATAATATATTTATAGCCTATGATTTAATGTGATAATATTATAATAACACTAGCATCAAATCAAATCAAATATTTGGGGGCTTTATATATTAATATTAAATTAATATACGAATAAATGTGATGATAATAATAGCTTTGTCGTCGTAACAAATGTTAGGGGGCGTGGCCAATATAATAGTAGTAGGCTAATGTAAATATCACGATAATATTAATGGTTATTTGTCGTTTTTAAATAAAAAATAAAAGCGCTATAAATCTAAAGGATCTATATTTATTATTATTATTATTATTTTAAAAACATATTTTTTTCGAGGCGTCTCTTCCTGCCTGAATAAAGAGGTTTGTAATCACAATCAGGTCCGTATAAACACGGCTTCTGCGTCTCGTCTCAGTCAGTCGGGCTCCTAGACTCTATCACAGTCACAGTGGACACGTCAGAGATCACCACGCATTTACACGCGTGTGCGCGCCTGAGTGTGTCCAGTCGGAGACCCTCTGCCCTAGTTTTAATGCCTGATGCTGCTGCGCGTGGAGGATGAGGAGGCAAATCCCAGAATGTCCTCGCCGATGGATGCAGCTGTTGTTGTAGTTCCGTTGGATAGAGTCGTGCGTTCGCGTGAGTGAATCTGTATAGATCTAGATAGATAGATAGATAGATAGATAGATAGATTTTATTCATCCCATGAGGGACATCGGAGGACACATTTGGAAGGAATTTTAAGCTCCGTAGGAGAGAGAGGGGGTCCACTCAGTGCCGACCGGAGCATGATGGACCCCCTGCCCGACAGACGCGCGTCTCAGGCGGAGCGCAGCAGCAGAGGAGCTGCCGGTGGGGAATCAGCGGACGATCAGACTCGCGGCTGCGGGAGAAACGCTGCGATGGGCGGCAGCGACAGTCTGAGCAGCTTCGCCGACATGGAAGACTCGCTGGAGGAGAAACTCAAAGGTCTGGCGTTCAGGAAACAGATCTCTTATAGGTAAATATGCAGTTTAATTCATCCCTACGCGTTTGTGTACAGCACTGCATATTTGTGCATTTATTTCTCCACCATATGGAGCGGTAAAACATGTCAGATGGTTTGTTTGTTTTGTGCGTTACTCCTTGTGTTTAACAATGTAAACCCTGTTTGTTGTGCAAAGCAACACCCAGCCACCTAAAAAACAGAAAATAAAAATATATATATACATCGTGGTTTGTGTAGGATGTCTCTGTGAAAGGAAAACCACAGGAGATTTCGTTTATTATTATGAGAACAGTACGTGCATTAGGGTTAGTGTTGGTAAATGAATTGCATTATGTGGAAAACGTTTTGTTGCACAACATCATGTGCATGATATCTGTATATTATCGTTTGGCCTGCTATTGATTTGCTAGCAGGATTAAATTGTGTTTTCCTCTTGCACGTGAAACCCTTGGGCAATCAGACAGGCACTTCTATTGAATTATTTAATTGACATTTGACCAGTATAGACAATAAATATGACACAAACAGAGCCATGCATAGCTGTCTGGTGATGCATTAGACATCCGCCACGGTAGAGAGACAGACTTCCCAATGTCAGGGGCAGAAACGGCACGCTTTGCCTTATTAAAGGGATAGTTCACCCAAAAATGAAAATTCTGTCATCAATTACTCACCTTCATGTCGTTCTAAACCAGCAAGAATTTCGTTCATCTTTGGAACACAAATGAAGATATTTTAATGAAATCTGAGAGATTTTTGTTCCTCTATTGACAGCTATGCAACTACCATTTTGACGCTTCAAAAAGTTCATAAAGAGATCGTAAAATTAATCTATATGAATCCAGCGGTTTAGTCCAAATTTTCTGAAGAGACTCGATCGCTTTATATGATGAACAGATTTAAGTTAGGCTTTTATTCACATATAAACATTAATCAACACACTCATCAGTTATGGTAAAAGGAAGCTCAAGCATGTTTGCTTGACATGCGAGAACCAATGAGGTTCATTCTCATGTTGCGCATCACATTTGAGCTTCTGCAAGAACCAATGAGGTTTGTTCTCACGCACCAAGCAAGTATGGTTGAGCTTCTGTTTATGTTCGCCTGATCAATGTTTATATGTGAATAAAAGCCTAAATTAAACCTGTAACTGTTTTACGATCTCTTTATGAACTCTTTGAAGCAACAAAATGGTAATTGCGTGGACTGTCAGTGGAGGGACCGAAATCTCTCCGATTTCATTTAAAATAAAAATCTTCATTTGTGTTTCGAAGATGAATGCAGGTCTGATGTGTTTGGAATGACATGAGGGTGAGTAATTGATGATAATTTTCATTTTTGGGTCAACAAACCCTTAATTTGGGTTACCGTTTTGGGTAATTTCGGCACTATAGAATGGTTTTCAATTTCAGTGCATAACAATAAGTATCTAGTGCATCCTTATTGGAATTGACTAGTTACTTTTGCTCGTGCAATGTAAAGCTGTTGAAAACATCTAAATCTAATCTTTTTTTTGGCTGCACTGATCATGTTGGACATGATTGGTCATTCCAGAGCAGTGGATTGAGACGTATCGACAACACTGATTTCATGCTGAAACATCAGCTGATCAGCCTCATCATCATCACTTTACCTGATACCTTTTGATACCCGAAGGGCTGTAACTGACATGAATCAAACAGAGACGTGAGAGAACTTGCCTGTTCATTTCTTCTCAGAGACCCCTGATTTGACCTCCCCCTCCTCCGTTTTCCACCTGTCAGTGGATGAGGGTCACTGCCACCCTCACTGCTCCTTCAGAGGCTTAAGGTCAGCCTCCTCCGAACAGATCAATCCTCCGCTCACAATTAAGGCCAGTCTCTGAAGAAATGATCAAAGCTGTCCTTTCTTTCATAGGAGCAATCTATATCCATCTCCAATTCAGATAAGACGTCAACTAGTCCCATGAAACCCAACCACACCATCAGTAAAACAAACAAACACAAGCCAATGTGGCCTAAAATGTGATTTGTCTTAGATAAAAGTGTCTTGTTCAGCTTTTTTAAGCAAAGGCTCTAAAAATGGAAGCTTTGAAGTTGCCAAAGACACAAACAGGCACTGTTCCAAAATCTAGTGAGCTGTCTTTGGGTTTACTGTCTACATATGCAGCATCCTAACTGTAATGGATCCTTGTAGGTGATTTGCAGCGCTCTATATGGACAGCAACTTTGTGCATCCCACAAATAGCGTTCCTCACATGAAATGCACAGGAAACTCAACTCACAATTGATTTCGGTGTGATTTCCTTTGATTTTATAGCAAATGGCTTTATAACAAATCTCAACTGCTTGATTATTTCTTCACAAAATGTAAGAATATTATCGCCCAGCTCTTTATATAAATTTGAATAGGAGTCAAAATCTGCTAAGGGGTAATAATGGTATAAAAGATTTTTCACTATTGTTTATAACAGGATCTGCATTTTCATGGGTTTAAGTAAAATATTTTTGTTATAAGATACAATAAAAACAACTTTGTACATCAAAACCACTCCAAAGTCACGACATTGATGTCTGTCAAAAAATAACGTGCACAATACACAGTAGTATTTACGAGAAGCAGAGGTCCAGCGAGTTTCCTTGAAAACCCAAACTACCGAATGTTTTGGCTACGTCATCGCTTTCCAAGAAGAGGGAGAAAATGGCTGCCCGAGCGGCTTCAACATGCTGTCTGTCAGAGATGATAACGTACATAATACATAACACACAAAAGTATAAATTTGTTCTTCACTCACTGAAATTGAATCAGAATGATCAAGGAACTGAGTGAAATACTTCACACTGGATGCTAAAGGGAATAAATGCCACTCCAATTGAAAAACTCCATCAGGTTAGTGAACATTGTTCAACATGTGTTGTATGTTATATTTTGACAGACATTTTTTATGACTTTGCATTCCTTTCATAATTTTGGCAATAGATGAACTGAGACGATCTTGAGACGAGTCCCTGTAGTCATTCAATTTCACCCTCATATGTTGATACAATATATCCTATCCACCTTATTCCTACGCCTCATGACGCTTTGCGCGAATTATGGGTGTAACTTCCGTTAAGCTGTAAACAGTCAGTGAAAGGCTCAGTCTATGAACGCAATAATACGTTTTTTTTTATTTTTAACTGGGTTCAATGAGATGACATTATTCTACTCACCCTTCAACCAATGAACATTAAAAGGACATTTAAAAGTGTAAATGAAAAAGCGCGATTCTTTCCGCAGCAATAACGGACGGGTTAAACATAACTATAGTGATATATATCTGTATTATGTAATAGACGTTGCCTTAATAAAAAAAGGTTCATGAACTATTTCAAAGTGATTTCCATCATTTTTACAGATAATAAATTTTATTTACCTATGAAAACAAACCTTGAAAGAGACGTGAGGCTTTGAGGAGGAAAAACGAGAGATTCTGTGTGCATTCCAGTGAATTATTAATGGGATATATCGTAAATTATATCGGGAGAACAGACCACAAATGTGCAGTATATGTTGTCCTTTTTCATACTATTACAGCGGTATGCAAAAGGACAAAAGAAAATAATCACGAGGATAGAAAGCAACGACTGAAAAGAGCTCTTGCCATAGATATTCTTGTTATAACATGTTACATTAAAACACCATTATTCTCATGACGTCTGAAAATAAAACATAAAAGAAAAAATTGACAGCTCATTCAGTCAAACTGACAGCTTTATTTGTAGGGCAACCTTATGATTTGAAACGATTCGTTTCAGTCCATTTCAGTCTTTTTAAATGGAAGTTCCCCAAACCGGAAGTGCAACCCATAACTCGAAATGCAGTAGGCTAGTCAGGAATAAGGTGGATAAATTTAACAGGAGATTTTTACAAAATGTAGTTTAATCACTATCTTCTCAATTGTTTAAAAGATTAAGGCGATTATCTAAGTGTGATACAATGTTGTTTCATTTTCCAATAAAAGATGATGCATTTTTACATGATCTGTTACATTTAATTACCCCATTTAATATTGAGTAGACAGCATAATCAGCATATTAAACATGCTGCTGCCTTTTGGAACAGGCTTCGCGTTTGAAGCGTATCTGATGTCTTAAAATGCTGCCTAGGTAGGTTTTGGAACAGAGCCTCAGTGTTCTTCTTCATACTCTCCTCAAATAAAGCACTTATATCAGTTTTTTGTTATCTAGTGAATCATGTTCGGCTTATAAAGAGGCTCTTGTGTCCGCTCTCTCTCGCGGTGTAAATGAAAAAACGCTCTAGGAGTGCAGCAGCAGACAGTGGAACATAAAAAGAACTCATGCATTTTTAAGCGTCCTATCACAGCCCCGATTGTAGATTTATACATGCTTGACACATTTTCACTCTGCCAGGCTGCTGAAAAGTTAAACATGCATATTTATTGCGGTCTGCTTATTATCAGAGAGTGCAAAAAACTTGTTTGTCGAGCTTCTTCAAATGGTGGACGGTTATTCCATTAACTTACAATGCTAAATGACCAATTAAATCTGATTTAAACTAGTGTGGACAGATATATTTTACGTCTGTAATGTGTGAAGAAGTGTATTCAATGAGGAAAAAAATGTGATATTGATTTGATTGTGAGATGGTCTCTATATGGCAGGTGGCTGGAGGGGTGGTGCTGTAAAGTAAGAGGGATTGGTGATGTCATCAGAACAGGAAAGTTGTTTTAGGATCAGAAAAAATTACATTTTGATGGAGGATTAGAAACTTCTTAGTAATAACATGCAATCATGCATAATTACACTAGGGTTGCGTAAATAGGGTAAATTTGTTCATTTGAACATGTTGACTGCATTTTAAATCCAGAACATTCAGTCATCACAGTGTGGAAGCATATTACCAGGAAGTGATGCATTGTGCTGCCAGCGACACTGCTAAATAGATGGGAATGGGTTTAATATTTGATCGCTTACAAGTGTTGTGTTTTATCAGTGAAACTTTAATAAGAGCCCTGGTGCATTTAGTCATCTGTCAAGTTGTGCCAGTCCTCCTCCTTTTTGGCACTTTGCTTTATGTGTTTGGCTGAAATCAGCTGTGTACACACTGCACCCAATTAGGACGTACCCTTCACAGTTACTTTACTGTGCTGTGTTATTTTTTTATTATTCTCATTTCTAGTTGGCATTGAATCAGAGTGCGAAATGGCCGGCACACCTACTGTAAATGTTGATGCGTAAGTGGATTGTGTGTAAATACTGTACGTAGGCTGAAGTCGAGAAGGAGGTGTTCGAATAGTCGTTCCATCCATGACTAATGTACCTTTTTTAGACCTGCTGTTCTTTTGTAAGTTGCGCTTCATTGGGCGACATCCAGCTGATGTGTTCAATCATGCAAAGGTATGCTATGTGCGTAAAAGAGGGCAGTGTCTGGGTATTCGTCTCGTTTCCTGCACGCTGAACGAAAAAACCCGGGAGCACGCAGTAGATCCTGATGGCAGACACGAATAAGGATTTTACATAAATGGTCATAATCTCTCCTGAAGATGGCTGTGTGCAGACCGGCCGGCTTAACGCCGATAAAGCCAGTCTTTTTTTTAACGCTGTGGCGGGGGTTTGTTTTGCAGTCTGAGGAGATGCATTAAAGGATTGGAGTTTTGAAGCTTTTCCTTATTAGGTATATGAGTGTAAGAGGATTTTCCTGGGCTGTTCTGTTCAGTGAAGCATCACACTGATGAGTTTGCTGCTGAGCTGTGCCTCATAAGGGATCGAAGCGGAAATTTAGTCCCAGGCTTTTGTCTTGTTGTAGGCCCGGGCTGCGTTTCCACTTGATTTAAAAGGGGACCTTTTATTTATACCCTTTTTCAAAGTCTTGATTTTGTTTTTGGGGTTTACTAGAATAGGTTTTCAATGCTTGATTTATTTATTTTTTCCCCCCCAAAATACACATTATTTATTTTTACATGTTTCACATGGTTGCAGCTCCTGTTTTCCCAGTCTGTCAGTAACGCTCTGTTTAGTTCCTGTCTCTATGAAACCCCTCCTTCCGAAAAGCACAATGTGCTCTGATTGGTCAGCAGGATCAGTGTGTTGTGATTGATCAACTGCTTCGAGTGTGTTTGGGAAATGTCCTACCATAACCGCAAGTTTCAAGTTAACTAACTCAACGAGGCCATGCCCATTTATTTTGCGTATGCTTTGGGCGGGAATTATTTAAATGAGGAATATTGTGACGTGTGCCTTCCTGGAAGAAAACTCAAGACTACAATCGAGGTGTTTTAGGGAGTTCAGAAAGTTCACACTGATATAGAGAATCACTCCTTTGTAACTGCAGACCTTTTTTCAACAGCAACACTAAATAAAGTCCCACTGTAGTCAATAATTTTATCCCATAAAACTCATCTGTGATCACCAAAATGACATATTTAAATGTTTTTTTTCCTTGAAAAAATTTCTTCATGCCTTATAATAGCTTGAATGTAACTCTACAGCCTTGCCTCATTTTAGTATACGCGGTTCTATGAATATGCAAATTAGCGCCATCTCCACTCACTCACACCAGCTCAAGAGATCCACTCGTTGGTGATCCGACGTTGACGTGATTGGTTACAAAGTAGTTTGTGATGTCAGAAACACCAGTGATTTCAAACCACGTTTTTGAGACTCTGGTTCACTGCAGTTTTAAGAAGAAAATACTCAGCAATGGTGTTGACTTATGAATTTGCACAAGGTTTGTCTTAAAGCACATTAAAATCACCACATAGACATATAAATACCATTAAAAACTTGATTTTCACCACAGGGGGACTTAAATAAGAGCCAAATGATGAAATAAGTGTCTGTGTTACTACATATCCTGCCCACAAACGAATGTTTATAACTCTTAGTTCTACTTTTGAGAACGTATTTTAACATCTGAAGTAATACAAGCAATTTCATTTCCCTACTTCCCTCTGCTGTCTCCTGTCGTTCCTCTGCGGTGACTCTGTCCTGCACCTGTAGTTCTGGCAGAGGAGCACCTGCAGACAGCCACCACATTGGAGGTGTGAGAGACTTCATCTCCGCCTCCGTCTCTTTATTCGTCTCCCCCCGCCTCAACAGGGAGTTAACACTGTCTCGCCGTGTGTGCCATTCACCCGCTCTAATTCACTCTGATGGCTCAAACAGGCTTGCTGGTCTTTCATAAAACCTGCTACGGCCGCTACCATGAGTTTTGGTGGAGCGTCAAACGAGAGAATGAAACGTGTAGTCGGTTGTAGGCATGATTTTGCCATATGGACTGGCTTCAAGCACCCATCATCCTTAATGATACAGCAGCTAGTTTCTCTTAGACACAAGTTTCTGTGTATTTGCATTTTCTGTGCTGATTTTGGTGGAAAATCTAGAATTCTGCATAATGAATGTAAACAAGGTAAATGTGTTAAATGGAGTAGAAAGCACATAGTGTCTCCATATGCATGCTGCTGCTTATATACAGGCTGTACTGGGATTACTGGGTGGCTTTTTTTATCAGATGATGTGAGTTTTATTCATGATCTGAATCCTGACGCTGAGTAATTTCACTGATTGCTGGAGCAGTAATACTGGAATGTAATCCTACCTGATGAAGTGAAGTACGGCTTTGTGCCCAACCGTTTGTATTCATTCATGTTAATGGCACATTAGAGGATTTCATCCACTCGTGTTTGCTTTTAGTTACCTCAGGTGAATGGAAATGCCCACCGGGTACTAGCTATCCTCGTTTAGTCTTTTTGATGTAAAGTAGGCAAGAAGAATCACAAAAATATTAAGCAGCACAACTGTTTTCAACATTGATAATAATAAATATTTCTTGAGCATCAAATTTAGCATATTAGAATGATTTCTGAAGGATCATGTGACATTGAAGACTGGAGTAATGATGCTGAAAATTCAGCTTTGCATCACAGGAATAAATTACATTTTAAAATAATATTACAATAGAAAACAGGTATTTGTAATAATATTTCACAGTATTACTAAATTTTTAAATTAGATTAATGCAGCCTTGGTAAGCATAAGAGACTTCTTTTTGAAACTTTTCAGTGGTAGTAAATATATCACAATATAGTGTATATATATATATATATATATATATATATATATATATATATATAGTTGTTTTTAATGGAAGCCTATTTCTGCCTCAGAAGGAAAAAGTTATAAATTTATATAAAGGAAATTTATAAAGAATTTTTTCTCACACTTGTGACATGTCACAGTTGCAGCTATTCACAATTGCAACTTTATATCTCATAACATGTTACTTTGTATCTCACTATTCTGTCTATCCATCCGCCCGTCCATCCATGCGTTCATCATTTCATCCATCCATCCTCATATAAAGCAATCGAGTCTCTTTAGAAAATTTGGACTAAACCACTCAATTCATATGGATTAGTTTTACAATCTCTTGATGAACTTTTTGAAGCATCAAAGTTGTTTAACTGTCAATGGAGGGGCAGAAATCTCTCAGATTTCATTAAAAGATCTTCATTTGTGTTTCGAGGATGAACGAACGCCTTGCGGTTTTGGAACGATATGAGGGTGAGTATTAATGACAAAACAATAACAAATCCTTTAAGTGCCTCGGGGTCTTGTTCATGATTGAGGGTAGGTCGGAACTTTATTTCTCGTAATTGCAACTTTATTCCATACAATTATAACTTTTTATCTCACAATCACAACTTCATTTTATATTTTAAATTCTACCTCACAGTTTTATTTTTTTACTAAAAACCCTGAAAACAGGCTAATCTAATGAATTATTAAATTTAGTTTTGCTTTTTTGTTGCTTTAAAGTGAAAATATCGCAATGCAGTCCTGCCACTAATGGAAACAATAAGTGAAAAGACGCAGAGGTCAGTGATGGAGACCTGAAACGAGTTTATCATCTATTTCCCATGCCTGGCAAAGGTTGTAAATATTGCGGCTGCACGTGCATCTCATTTGCATTCACTCTCTGCACACATTATCTTTTCAACACAATTAGCTCATTCTGCCTCTCTCCTGGTCTTTTTCTAGTAATGCGCTCTGCTCGCTAATAATAGCTCGCCATATATCTCTCTCCAGCTGTGGTCTGGGAGGTTGCGTGTGTGTGGGTTCTGCCCTTTATGCACTGATAGCACAGGGTTACGGCAGCACGGGCCTCATTTAGCAAATGATTAATTCAATTAGGCAGCAAGGACCTCAGGTGGAAAAGAAAGACCAGGAGGCCCCTGACGTTCCTGAAGCCCTCAATACGCTGCCCTCCGAGAGGTGGAACCGAGGAGATCCGGCCCCGCTTTTACCGCACTAATGGAGGATTCGGGGTCCTGACACACATTAGTGTTGCATTCAGACTGCTGTTTTCAGCACACAACACAACGTTTACCTGATCATTAGCAGGAGAGCCATCTGCCACCGTTGCTCTGTGTTCAGAGACTGGCTTTTTGGGACACGTAGGGATTGACGTATTTAAGTGCCGCAGGTCACAGATAACAAATAAATATTGTCTGAAAGAAAACTGCAGGTCATGGATGTGTTTTTGCCATGAATGAGAGGTTTATTTACATTTCATGTGGTTTAGAATGTCGAAGGGTTCATTTTCAATTCAAAATTGTGGTTTATGACATCCATCCAACCATAGAATAGAGATGAATCGTGATGGTTGACTCGTCCACAACTGACGAGTTTTCGTCTGTTATTTTGTTTTTATAGATTCCGCTTTGGTGCTAAATTTATCGCGCTGAGCTTTAGCTGTTAAGATAGTTTGCAAAATAAAAGCCCTTTCTGGAAAAGTTGCGCCTTTGAATTCCGTATTTCAATTCAAAATTTAAATTCAACCTCCCATTCTTTAAATTTAACGTTATGTAAAAAAGCAAGCTGGGTCATTCCATGTAAAATCAACCAAAAAACCTCCCTGGCTCAAATTTTGGATTTTGTTCATATTTTTTCTGTAGATTGACAAACATAATTAGTGATGAAATCCGAAATATTAAATTTCATGGATGAATATTTATTGAGTAATCCACTATTTTGTAGAGATGACAATGACAGTTTTCACCTGAGATTTGGAGCCAAATTACAGGGGGGTAAAAATGACTTTAGAAAGATGGCAGCATCATTATTTTATTTTTACACATCGATTGGAAGGTCTGTTAATGAAATCTGTTGACTTGAGCAATCCTTGTTGCATTATATGCCAATGGTGACAGTTCAAAAATGGGGGAAAAGCAATTTTCAAGTTTTTTCCCCCAAAGTTTGCTTACCTGTAACTCAAGAAGTATTCAAGATATCTAACTATCATTTTAGATTTTGGTTCTTAACAAACTTTTCTTTTTGTGTCTGAATTTTGAAGGCCCTATATGGTTTAATTCCAGAGATATTGGAATCTCAATATGGCTCCAAGAATAACTGGCTGAGCTGACACGGAATGACCAAATTGCGATTGATCATTTTACCTGTTAGTCCTCGTTCGCTTCCTTTCTAAGTGGGCTCTCGTCCAGAATAATCTGCAAAGTAGAACAGACTTTATTGGTTAGTCAAAACAAGTCTGGCTGTGTGAACATCGTCATTTGGAAATTATAGTGACTATTCCTGTTCTTCTGGAGAGGTTAGTATAAAGTGGACATTTGGGACTCATATTCCAACCCAAGCAGTTTCTGTAGGTGTGCGGTCCACCGGAGTCCATCTCAGCTCTGAGCTTTGCTCTTGATGGTGGGGCTATTTTTAGGAGATGAATGGGTCAGATAGGAGAGAGATGCGTGCTTCCGATGCCTCCCCCGCTCCCTGCGCCAAACGCCGAGGTTAATTATGGAGGTGTCAGCAGCCAGAGGAGGAGAACAGAGAGAAGAAAGAGCTAGAGGAGGTTTATGTACAGGCAGGAGTGGGCTCCAACACTCCCACATACTCTGCCAATGATGCTCTTAATCTCTCTCACTCACACAAAAGCATCACCGTCACAGTTATATGTAATTATACAGTCCGATCCCACACGCTCCCACTCGCGGAGCCACAGAGAGCGCACGACGCGGTATTGTTACGTTAACATATATCTATAACGTGAGAGAACATTGCATGCCGTACAGACCAAGTTCACCCACCTCCTGTAAAACTTGAGTTTGTGTTGCTCAGCCATACTGTATGTGGTGTTTTTGTTACTAAACTCTGAGGGGCCGAACTGACTGGTTTCCTGTGATTGTTGTTGGCCAAAAGGCAGACTTGAATGTGTGTGTATGTGTGTTTGTCAGGTCACAGACAGTCAAGGGAAGGACACAGAAACTGCAGGGGGTCTGGACCTCTCCCTCAAAACACCGGGAAATGTGTCACAGCTGTTTCTGTTGCGCCGCAAAGCAATTGAAACAACACATTTTACATGCAAGAGCAAACCATGAACATTATTTTGTCTGCAGTGAATGTCAGCATCAGAGAAAAAAAACACCTTTATTTACAGCATTTAATAAAGAGCTGCTGTCCGCAAGGATTTGCTTTGATGTGAGATGCTATGCTTTAAAGTATAATGAATCCATTCATCTGCAGAAACTATTTGCACTGTTTGCTAAGACTAGCATCGCTATTACTATTGCTAATATGTGATTTAAACAAGCTTCCAACCATAAGAATTAGACATTATTTACACTGTTTCTGCTACAGACTAGAATGATACCTGAAATTGTGCCGCTTATTGAGTGTGCTGTAACTTTTCTAACTGATCATGCTTACAATATTTGCCCGGCAGATGATAACCGCGCAAAAAATTCCCATAGACTTTCATTGAAGGGTACCCGAGCATATCAAGAGAAGAGAGTATCATAGTGACTTGTGGGTGCGTTTGTTTGACTGAACCAGTAAGTAGCCACCCAGAACACACTAGCAACTGCATAGCAACAAGATATAAAACACTCAGAACCTCATAGCAATGCAATAAAATAATATATGCTAGTGTATGTTTTCAAAAATATTGATATTTCAATATGTATCGATACTAGTGTTGTCAAAATTGTCTTTGGTACTAAGTCGGTACTGAAATTTTAAAAATGTGGCAATACTAGCGTTTCCCCCTAGCATTTTGAGCGCTGTCGAGCGGCTCAACAGAAATGTCTGTGATTAGCTACAATAATCAACGCTTCAAAAACATGTTCATTTGGAGTTGAATAGTGCTTGTATTGCCACATCTCAAATTCTCTTTCATGGCTTATTGTGCTTAAAATGTCAAATACATACAAAATGTTCATCTTGCTAAGTATTCAGGTAAATACAGTCAGTTTTGGAATGTAAACAGTTGAGAGAAAACACGTTACAGTATATTGGATTCGTGCATAAGCTCTTAAAGTGACAGCAGCCTAATAAACCTGCTGCAAAAGACTAAGAGAAAATCACTCGCTGCTCTTGACTGAATAACGTTTGTAACTTTAATTGTAAGCATTAATCTGTATTTACAATGAAAACTATCCAGTGTTATTTTACATTTGATTACTTTAATTTCTGTAGTGTTTCGTACCTGAATACTACTGTTAGACCCGCCTGAAAAACTTAAAGCCATGTTTATTTCATTTGTCTCTTTATTCTGTTGTATTTATTTGTGCTATCATTTACAATTTGTTTATTTGTTCTTATTTTATTACTGACTGTTTACTTTTTTTCTAAATTGCACTTAAATGTAGTTCAACAAGCGTTTTTAAGGTATGGTACAAAGTTGGAATTTTCAGTATCGTGACAACACCTACAGCAAAGTGTCTTCGAGTTTTGCCTGATAGAAAATGTAAAAATCTATTTCACTTTTATATCTTCAGTCAATTGAGTGACTGAATTCAGTTCTTTTTTTAAAGATTCACCTTTTTCTTTTCCCCTCTTGAGTCTTTCATAAAATAATCATAAAATGTGTGGCAGGAAGCTGGTGTCGATACGCATGAGGATCTTTAACAGGAGAAAGTGTCAGAAAGCAGGAGGGACTGAAATGAATAGAGCGAGAGGCGATTACCCATGAGCACTTGGATCCGTGCGAACGGCACTCGCCAAAGCCAAACCACCCACGGCCCCTGCACCCGCTGCACTGCAAAAAAAATCAGTCCCTTAATCAGTACTTTTGTCTTGTTTTCCAGTAGAAATATCCAAAGATTCTTAAAAAATACTTGAAGCTAAATTGTGAGCTAATCAGACTGTGAAAGAGACGAGTGGGGAAAAGATGAGGGGGAGGGAGATGAATATAGGACAGAGGGATGGAGGGGGAGAGTGTCTGTGCTCCTTCATGTGGTGAAGGACGAGGTGCATGTGGCCCACAGCAGCTGGTCTGCCGGGAGAAACTGAAGTTTGACCCTGACGAGGAGGAAAGGGAGAAGGGTAGGGAAAGAAAGAGAAAGAAGAAGCATAGATGAAGTGAGAGTTAAGGAGGCAGGTGAGAGACTATAGTCTTGCATATGCACAAAAGGACACAAATACAAATGAAAATGTTACGTGCTAACCAGATTGTGTAACTCCTGTCGTGGATGTGCTCTTTCAGTAACAACGCATTGAAACACGGGCAACTAAGCCCCTGTTTACATCTGGTATTAAGATGTGTATTAAGATTTGCATGTGCACTCATTTGAAGTGCGCACACGGAAAGCCACGTCACAGACAGCACGCAAATATTGAGTTCTCTTTCAAGTCTTGCCCTTGAATGGACAAATTAGCACAAAAATTCTTTCAAAATGCCCATCTTGGCGAGTATCATAGCAAACATAGTAGGTTGGTTATGTCTCAAGTGAACATAAACAGTTGAGAAAGACAATGCATGTGTATCAGTATGTTTGATCCATGCATTTAGTCTTAAAGTGACAGCAGCCTAATATTCCTGCTGTCTGTGTTTTTAATGTTAATCAAACAACAAAAGACAAGGAAATCACTCACTGCTCTTGACTGAATAGCTTTTGTAACTTTACTATTGATTACTCTTTATTTAATTTATACAGTGAAGATTATATGCAATGTTATTTTACATTTGATTAATTTATTCAATTTCTATACCTGAAAACTATTGTTAGATCCCTTAATAACCTAAAAAGCACTGTTTATTTTATTTACACCTTTGTTCTATTGTATTTATTTGTGCTGTTGCTTGTAGTTTGAACCGTGAGTAACACCCCTAGTAAATATATGGGCTTTTTCAGATCTTTTGATCTAATGTACGAAATAAGCTCACACAATTTACATATGAACAAGGATGGAGATGACGGAAAAATACAGAGAGCATAAGCTTTCGTTTCTGCTCCGACAAGACCAGCCGAACGCTGTGAGTGCGTGTTTGAAATCAGGAATGGTGAGAGAACATTGTGCATGGAACGTTTTTCATCTTCAAACCAAACTTGGGTCTTCAGCCAACAAAGTTTAAATCTTGTTTGGCTAGAACGCTTCCCATAATGTTTACGCGTTAAGTCAGTAGGCAGAGAGTAGGCGGTCTTTAGTGGCTGTTTGAACACATTCGACCATATGAGCAATGCAATCCGGTCGAATGTGTTTTCGACTACCTCTGGAAGTGGACAAGCTCAAAACATTTTAGACCCCATTTACACCTGTATTTAGTGTCGTCCACTTGTGATCCGATAAACCAAAACACATCTGTAATACCAGGTGTAAACAGGGCCGATAGCACACAGCGATCATCATTTTCATGATCGATCATTGCTGTCACCTCCGAGTACTGAAGTGCTCATGCACATCCCTACTGTAGACCTGAGAAGATTTTGAGAAAGATAAAGAGAGACTGTAGAAGGTTGTTCATGTCAGCTCTTTGAAAACATGCCCTATATATTTATTCCTCTCAGTAGTGGAAGGAAAGAGGTACCGAGAGAAAGATTGAGGAACAGACTGTCACATCGCTATGGGGAAAGGACATGAAAACACTCTCATAAAGAAAAACCGAGCACAGACAGGATGGACAGAATGACATGTAAGGGATGACAGTCATTAGTGGACTGTGGAGGGAATGTGTGTGTCGCAGCGTGAGGCTGGGAGGTGATGGATATAAATATCTGAGCACTGTTGTTTGGGGAGTTCAAGCGGGAAAAGCCCAGGCTTCCTGTCTGACCGCTGTACCAGCAGGATGGGAGTTCTGTTACACATTTTATACACAATAATCTCAATGCATGTTGATGCCCTACTAACATTTATTGAAACACTGTAAACGAATATGGAACTACACAATGAATGCATTAGGAAAACAAATGCATTTAAAGATTTTAAACACTAGAAAGCTACTCGTTCCACGAGTAACACTAGTACACACATGCATAAACATTCTTAGATTGTATCTGCACTTGTATGTGTAGTTGTCATTCAAATAGTTTGACCAAACACATGCTGTCAGTGAACAGTTAGTCTGGATTTTTGCATGGATTTTTTTTATCATGCATTTCCTACTCTATTATCAGAAAGTTTATTTAGCTGAAATCACTGAAGATGTGAAGATCATTTATCTGTCAGTGAATCAGGCTTGCTGAGCTCTTCCGTCACCAACTTCACCGCAGATGTTATCTGGGTTTTCAAGAGCGAACACGACATCCCGAGATGGATAGCTGTAAAGTTTGTTCTGTATGTGCGAAAATGTCATGTGAAATACCCAGTGCAGATTCCAGTGCCATCTGATCTTGCTATTATTGTAGGAGACAGTGTCAGTGAAGAGCTTGAGAGGAGATATGAATCCTGTAAGGAAAAAAAATTTATTTAGAATACATTAAATGCTAACATTAAAAAGAAAACAAAATTGTCAATTTTATTAAAAAACTCTTACAATGTCCTTTCCACCACATTATAATATATATAATGTGTGTATATGCAGTTTTGGAAATTTGTTAGCAGATAAACTAGTGAGAGTGTGAAAAGTGTTTACATGAGTTTATTTTTTTGCTTTTGGTCCACCAGGCCAAAAGTGTCCATAGGTGAAGAAACACCCATTTATGATTGGATCTGCCCACGGATATGTCCACCTACCACTTCTATTTCTTCCCCATGATCCGGACACAAGTGTGATGTATGTGCTGAGTTTGCTTTAGTGTGTGTAGGCGTGTTTGTGTGTAGTTTTCCTGCCATTGTCAGTAGGTGTGTGTCAGGCTGCAGTGACAGAGCTCAGGGGCAAATGAGAGAAATGTGTCTCCATCCGGCACACACATGAACACATAGTCACAACAACAACATCACCACAGACACACACATACAAAAAGACCCTGACCTGAGGGAATCCAGCCCCAACACATACAAACTGAGTGACTAATACCCTGACCACACATTTATTCAGGAAACATTAGCGTAGATGCAGTAGTTTACAAACTGCATCCTTGCCTTGGGATAGAGTATCCATGCAAAGCATTCTTAGTTGCATGAAGGGTCTGAAAATGTTTATTTCTCTCCTGACTTGCAGCAGGTATGATGCTGAAATCAGCATGTTTCTCTGAGAACATTTTGAGGAACGTGTATATTGTACAGCAGCAATGGATGGCTCTGAAAGACCTTATAAGCAAGCATTCATTTACCACAGGGTCTGGGAACCTTTGGGGTCATAGTAGGAGTGCTTGGTTCAAAAAAGCTTGGGAAACCCGGAATAAGTAGACGCTTTTATCCAGAGTGACTAGCAGTACACTATTGCAAGGACAAAGTCCTCAAGAGCACAATGGTGATCATTCGTTTCTTGTTGGATTCAAACCAGTAGCCTTCTGGTTACTGTTTCCCACTGCTGGGACTGCTGTGCACAGTTGCTGCTTTGAACACAACAAGAAAAAAGTTATCCCCAGAGGGATTCCTGATGCTTTTATGGCTATGTAGTGTATGGAATGTCCCAAATCTGACACACATGTATAAGAAGACTTGTGGGAAACCTGCGTACTGTTCATTTGATAAACTGATAACAAGACGTGTCCTAAAAATGAAGTGCTGTTAATGTGTGATGTTCTTATCTAGAACATTCTGTATTGCCTCTTGATACATTCTTGTGTTGTTCTGTTCATCACGTTCTTATCAGGACCCTGCTGGCTTTAGATAAAAGCACAAAGATTGAATTAGCACTAATCACCGATCTGCCCAAGATTCCACTCAGTCTTGGGGTCTCGCGGGAGCTCTGCGTACACGTTGATTTTGTTACACTTATTACCTTTGGCACATCTTTCTCTTGCTTGCGTTTCTTTATCCCCCCAGTGCAGAGTCTCAGATCTTAATCTCTGGAGCTAGAGGGAGGCATGAGAAAAAGGTCTGTGTCAAGGACATCCTTCTCCGATGAAAATGAGGAGAGGAAGAAGGATTGTGTTGTGGAGCGCCAGTAGCCTTGAGGAAGCTGATAATGCTAAGGCTCAGAGAAGCTGTCCTTCAAGTGCATGTTCGCCAGGGCCCCGCGGGCAGGTAGAATCACAGCGAGCACACTGACCCAGTTATAGAGTTGCAAGGAGAGATTTAGCAAAGCAGAAGTAGAGAGAAAAAAAAGAGATTCAGGAGTCAAGATCAGAGACTCTTCCTGCAAGCAATTCCAGAAGATCGTTTCCAGATCATTCACTGTCTTTACGTTACTTGTTGACAAAACATGGACAAGGATCATTCATTTTCACTCTTTCACAATCACTAGTCAAATCATGAAAGAACTTGCTGGCATACCTCACCAGGCACTAACTGAACAACATAGATCCATGACTATTAGCCCTTACGTAATCAGACTCCTCACAAAAAGCTTTGCATCATCAAAGTGTGAGGTCACCAAATTAAGTCACATCCTGTAGAGTCACTCAATCAGTCTAGGCAGAGCAGAGAGCCAGTCAAATACTCCTTTAGACTAACAGATCCATGGATAAAGTGTCCCTTTGTAACAGGTTGCCCATAGATTGTCTTGCAGAAGGTCATCTTGGGTTACATAATAGTCCTTAAAATAGCTCAAAGTGCTAGACGTGGGGCTGACCTTGTGGTTTGGTTCTCTGGGGGTAATGATGGCAATGATGATTGCGAGAGATTCTTGTCTGTCTCTGGTGACAGGACAGGATCTGACACCCATACACGCCCCCCGGTTCTCAGGTGTCCTCCGTCAGGTCTCAGCTATCTGACGGCCTGATGATCTCAGCACTACAATGGCAGCGGGAGGGTGCACGATTGGGTGTGTTAGGCGTGCTTGGGCTCTAGCAGGCAGCCATGTGTAACAGTGATGTCAGCCTACCTTGCACCGGTGGAAGTGAGCCTTGCCCAACTTCGGATGCTGCTGGAGAAGAGGTGAGAAGTACACCGGTAGTTAGGAAAGGAGGAAACCGATTGAAAAGGCAAAATGGAAGGATGATCAGGGCCCAGAGGACAGTAGAGGAGAACCAAGTATGCGGGAAAGGGCGGAAGCGGAAGGTGACCTGGTACCACAGGCTTCTGGGCTACAGGTTAGTGACAGCTTTGTGGTGCCTTTTTCACTCTATTTGGCCCAGGTGTTGCTATTTACCACTTCAGCAGCTGAACTCCACACTTTTACTTCTTTTCTCACTGAGATCGAGAGTGGGCGGCGCGGAGAGATGATATCATAGCTGTGTACGTGACACCTGACTTAAAGTGTGGAGGGAGTTTTCAACCCACACACAACTACAAAACCTAATTGGCCGAGACAATGGGAGTGGGGACAGAGATTATGATGCTGACAACAAGATTTAAGACTTAAATACACCAACGGTGGCGTGTGTTGGACTGTTGCCATGACTACACAGGAGGGATGATATTACCGCAGGGTGTCGTGGGAGGGAGGGAGAGTCAGTGGCCACTAAATTGAACACACATCCCCTGCGTTTGCACATGTAAACCCTCTGTCCATCCCTTCATGTCTGCCTCTTGGATAAACAGGAGCTTCCATGGCAAATTAATACTGGCCGATGATAAATGTCACACACATGCACATCATCCATCTGAAATCTCTCGGTGAAGCCAGACCACTGTCAGAGCCCGTTTTAGTAGAACTAATTCCATTATAGCAGTCTCCCTGATTGCTCTTGCTGTCTGTTTCATGTGGCGTATCCTTTATCTCAAATTGTGTTCCATTCTGCCTGCGTGCCATGCACTCAGTTGATTACTTTCTAGTGATATGTTCTGCTGTCCGCGAAATGACACTGTGTTTACCCAGGACTGATTGTACACCCTAATGTAGGGTGTCTTTAAACAGTGGACATCGTTGATTGATTTGCTTAATGCCATGGAATAATATTAAACAGAAATACGTTACTCATTTACCTGACTGCAATGGGAAAGAGGATATGGAGGTCTCAACCTCTTCAACCTTGTCTCTGTGTCAGTTTAGTCCAACTTGACCATTCAACATTTAACTCATTCACAGGCACAAGAAAGACATGCTTGCTTGCTGTGCCTGAAGCATGTGACACTAATAATTCAGTAGTCACGTTGCTTTCTAATGCAAGCCTTCTCACTCAGCTCCTTGTATTGCATATTGCATGTACTGTATGCAATGTTTCCTTCACAGCATTTTGTCACAATGGCATTTTTTCAGATGCATGTGTCATCTTATCCTACAAGAACATTTTGTTGCTGACAAGTCGCTCTGGAGACTTCTGGAAGAAGTGTCAACATTGTCTAAGGAGATCGGCGCCGATAGCCTCGTGGGCAGTGCGCCGACATATAGCGCCGTTGCGCTTCGGGCTACCCGAGTTCGAGTCGCAGCTCGAGGACCTATCCCGATCCCAACCTCCTTGCTCTCTCCCACTTCGCTTCCTGTCTGCTTACTGTCCTATCAAAAATAAATCTTTTAAAAGTTAAAAGTTGCTTATTAACTTGCATATTGGCTGTTTATTAGTACTTATAAAGCACATATTAATGCCTTATTCTGCATGACCATATTCTGTATCCCTTAATCCTACCCAGTACCCCATACCTAAACTTAAACGCTACAACAACTACCTTACTAACTATTAATAAGCAGTAAATTACGAGTTTATTGAGGCAAAAGTCGTAGTTAATAGTGAATATGTGTTCCCCATACCAAAGTGTTACCTTACTTTTTGTCAGTAGAAAAATCTGAGAACTTAAGTCTTCATTTTGTCTCCATTTTAGCATGTTGGTGTATAGGAGAAGCAATTGAGATGTTAAAGAGATCTCGTTTGTGATTTTTGTTCTTGTCTGTGTGTGTATAACATTTGTTTATGTCTATTTGTTGTCATGTTCCTGGCCTTCACCACATTTAGTCACAGTGGCATGTTTTCAACGCACATGTCATCCGACAGTGGCTCTATTTTTAGCTCGGAGGGTAAAGGTGTGTGATCCCGTGGCCCCAGCTCGCTTTACAAAAGAGCTCGTAACTAGACTCTCGCTTGTGTTCTTTCTGAACGGGATAATTTTAGATGAGGATTTGAAACTTTCAGCAGGGTGTCAGGTGTACAGCCCACCATTTCCTCGTCCGTTGTTCTTTTCACCCCCTGACTCTATTGCTTGTGTTGTGAGTTTGTGTAAAATTATACACAGAGCATGGGGTCACTTTTAACCTTCGCTTCAAAAGGGACGGCCATATGGCACTGTGTTTACTATGTTAAATACTGAGCATTTTGGAGGAAAATCAGGTAGCAAGAGTTTTTGAGGAAGGAGCTTGGAGTTTCAGCAAGTTCAGTTACACACTTTAATATGCACAACAGGTGGACTTGCAAATAATGCAGCTGGAGATATAAAACACAGATACTACATGATCACTATTATAGCCATAGATTTTTAATGCAGGTATCTAGTATGCTAATGAATATGCTAATATGCTGATATATATGTTAATGATCAATGTATTGGCCACATACATAATTGCTCTCTTTGTGTTTGCATGGGCAGTTTGTTTTGTCTACAAATGTTATTTTTAAATATCTCATGTTGCTTGTATAAATGCCGCCTGTAGATGATTTTATAATAATGTGAAACTGTTTTTGATTATGCACATTCATAAATGCCTGGTATTTTGGTAAAAACTCATTTCCAAAATAAAGTCATTCCATGTCAACTCAATCAGAGGTCCCTGGCTAAAAAAAAAAAATTTGATTTTGATAATTTTTTTTTCTGGTGAAAGAACAGGCATGCAAACTTTGGAAAAACATTATTGATAGCACTTCGACAGGAATGTTCTATGCAGTTGTTTCATTAGAAAAAAATGAGATACATTTCTAGTTTCAACATGTTTCAACATCATTTGTTCTTCAGATATTCCTCTTTAAAAGAATAAAGTATTAGCTATATGTAAAATGACCCACATTTGTTTTTTTAACCACTAAAAATGTGTAAAATTTACCAATTTACTCATGGAGCCACATTAAAATCCTTATATCAATGTAAATGAAGCATATTGAAGTTTGTTAAAAAACAAAATCTAAAAGGACATTAAGATATCTTTAATACTTCTTGAATTTCAGGCATGCAAACTTCTGGCAAAAAACATTTTTTGTTTTTTCCGCATTTTTGAGTGGTCACCGTTGGCATATAATGCAACAAAGATTGTTAAAGTCAACATATATCTTTTTCAAAGTCATTTTTACCCCCTGTAATTTGGCTCCAAATCTCAGGTGAAAATTGTCATTTTGACCCCCCTCTACAAAACAGTGGATTACTCAGTAAATATGCATATATGGCATTTAATATTTTGGCTTTCATCAGTGTTTATGATTGTCTTTCTTCAGAAAAAAATATGAACAAAATCAAAAATTTGAGCTGGGGAAGTTTCTGAAAGTTTGTTGATTTTGGGGGGTTATCCTGCTGTGATCTATCTGTGATACTGATATGTGATGAGCCCAGGTCTGTGGAATAATGACAGACAGAGGAAGTGATCATACAATACTGAATCATGCAAGCCCCTTGCTGAGACACACACACACACACACACACACACATCGTGTCTAAGAACAGCCTTCTCTGCCCATTTCATACCATATGAGGCAGAGGCTCTCTTTGCATGCAGGGAATTTTGGGAACTTCCTGGCCAAGCAGACTGGTTAACAGATTGGTCTGGATCATTTTGATACTGGCACAAGGTAGACGGCCGTCTCCTGTTGTGTGTGTTTGTAGTGGGTCCCCAGTTTAGATCCACGATGACTAGTCCTTTTATGTGCAACAGCAAGGAGCTTAGCCCAGATGTCAAAACCTTCAGCTCAGCAAGGTCTCATTATTTTCTCTTGAATGCATTTACTCAGTCTTTGGTCATTCTGTTACACAGGAAAGCCATCTCGCGGTCAGGCCTCCAGCATTTGGGTCCAGCACAGAATCCCTTCCCTCCCCTGAGCAATGGACCAGCCAAGGAGCTCCGCAACACCGTGGACTGGAGCGTAAGTGTTCTTCATCTGTCTTTAATTCTGATTGTCTATCCAACTGCATGTATTATCAGCTTTCCCATAGAAAACAAAACTGGTAGTGCTTTGATGATATCATATGGTACTTTGAAATAGACATGGGTCCATATGACTTAATCCAATAAGTAACCAACAAGCAACCACCCAAAACAGGAACGTTTTCATAGTTCCTATAACTATTGGCGGAAGTACCCGCTTTTTGGCATGTTTGCACTGCAGGAACTGGGAAGTATTTTAGTTATAGGAACGCCTTTTGGGGGGACTAAATTAGCTCCTACTTCAGAGTAGGGTCTAACCCAGTACAATAGGAACCACCAGTGATGTAAGCGTACGTTGATTGGCTGAACGCATGCCATACGAAACACCGGCACCTGCCATTTTTAAAAAGCAGTGTAAACACACAGTTTAGATATACTTACTCCACGAACGTGGAAAACTTTGATAGATAGCATTTACCTGTCGCCTTTGTCTGTGGCGTTGTATTCTTTTCTCAGCCTCAGTGATATGGAGCATTTCAAGTTGTCATTGGAGATTTCGTCTCGTAGCCCTCCTTTTTGCTCTTTTAAATGCATAACGTCTACATTCCATCTCCATTATTATGAAACCCACAACCAGTATTGGTGGTAACGCATTAAAAGTAACTTGACTTACTTAACTTTTTTATTGTTATTAAAAAAAATTCATTCCAGAGTTCCTACTGGCAGTGCGAATGCAACCAGGAAAATGGCCCTAGGGGAAAATTTAGTTCTCTGGGGACCGCCCTGGTGGTTAGTTCTAACCTGTAACTAACCAGTGCGAAAGCCCCTATTTTAGTAAGTTTGGCACAGGCAAGTGGCACTAGTTTAAAATGTTGCATTGTTTTTCCCCTCAAAATACAATGAAAGCATGATATATAGTGATTTTTTTTTTATATAATACAGTATGTGGCATTCCAAGACTAAAGCCCTAGAAGATTTGTTTTGCACATGTCAGCACATTTGGACTGGTGAGTGCTGTTTGCCGTGGGCGGGTCCCGCAAAGACGGTTGGCATGGCAAAAGAGAGACTCGTTAATCCAGGTGCTGTGTGTACAGATGGAGACTGCTAAGGGGGCGGAGCCCAGCGGGGCGCTTCCTGTGCGTCTTTGCTGGCCTTTCCTTCCCCGCTAGTTCCCGACGTGACCAGCGCAGCCATCAAACATTAATGCGCCTTCCTAAAGCTGCTAAGTGTGTGTATGAGGCAGCGCTAATTGAAGCCTCACAATGTGTGCGATTTGAATGCAGGAAGCTGAATGTTTTTGCATTTAAATGCTCAATTGCATATGTCAAGTCAAGTCAAGTTAAGTTACATTTATTTATGTACGTTTATACAATACAGATTGTTTCAAAGCAGTTTTACAGTAAAAAGAAACCGCATTAATGTTCCAAAGTTCTTCAGTTATGAAACTAATACAGTTTTAGCTGTAAAGCAGCTCTAAAAAGACAATATTGTGATTATTCAGCTCAATTTAGGTATGAAGCGAACTTAGCTCAACTATAAAGCAGCTCTACAGAAGATAATAGTGTCAAAAATAGTACAAAGTTCACCAAATTATGAAACATGTTAAATTCAGATATATAGCTATACGTATAACTGCATCCGTGGCAGTTGTTATAATAGCCATGAACATGCTAATCATTTAGCATGAAGGGATTTTTTCGTTCTAGAGAGCATTTGATCAGTGTTTTTGGTTTGTTTTCCTGGAAGAGTGACGTAAATGTGTATATCTGCTAACTTTGTGAGCAAGCATGCAGATGTTAGCTTCGAAGCTGAAAGAAATAGACTAAAAGCCACAAAACTTCTGATTTGATCTGCCTGTGCACAGGAAAACGCAGTGAATGGTGATCACCTGTGGCTGGAGACGAACTGCTCCGGGGATCTCTGCTACCTGGGTGAAGAGACATGCTTGGTCAAGATTGCAGTGAGTATCGTGTTTAAACAGGTTTAAACGGATGAAAAGAACTGAAAAGAAGTCAGACAATTGCTGTATTTAGAGAGCTAGCTGAAGGCAGAGAAGAGAGTGTCATTAGAGCGTTTTAACAGTGACATTTTCTTTTATGAGATAATGTGAGGCTGGTGTGTATTGAAAGGAAGAGGCAGCTATTAGTCTGAGAATGTTCAGCAGGTAAAAGGATTTTGTTAGGCTTTTGTTAAAACGCAGCGCTGCTCTCTGATGTTTTCAAGAGCCGTAGAAACTCTATTATTGCCACTTCAAGTGGTTGGCAAAATCCTTCCTTGCCTCAGAGGAAACAAGCTTTTTACAGCTGAAGATGAGAGTGCAGTGAGAACATATTCCTTTTACAATTGAATTAAAAGATGCATCATAGATGTGTGCGTTTGCTCAGGCTATTGCTCTATGACAAATCATTGTGTGTTTTGTGCTGTTCGGTTCTCTTTAAGAAGTCGGCTCCCCGGAGGAAGTGTGCAGCCTGTAAGATCGTGGTCCACACGGCGTGTATTGAGGAGTTGGACAAGGTGAGTGTCATAAATACATGCACATCATAAATACGCCCTCTACAGATGAACGCTGACGTTTGTCTCTTCAAACAGACATCAGGAGGATAATGAAATGGGATGAGATGGTCTAATCTAGATATTGCAGTTATGGGTTTTAGGATCAGGAATTGTGGGTCCCTGCTGTTGCGATGTTCAAATATAGTTATCAGTGCAATTGCGTGAATAGATGTGAAGGAATATCAATGTAATGGTATAGATCACAATATCTATTTAATGAAAAATGTTTATATTTTACTATGGGGTAATGTCTGTTTGAATTAAATATATTAGAAATTATGTAGAATTAACTGATAGTTCAGAGATAGACTAATAGTTCAGACTTTCTTTTTATTGTTTGTTAAATTTGTAAAATATAATAACAATAATACTAATATTCATAATATATTGTATGTATAAACACTCACCGGCCACTTTATTAGGTACACCTTGCTCGTACTGGGTTGGACCCCCTTTTGCCTTCAGAACTGCCTTAATTCTTTGTGGCATTGATTCAACAAGGTGCTAGAAACATTCCTCAGAGAGTTTGATCCATATTGACATGATAGCATCTCACAGTTGCTGCAGATTTGTCGGCTGCACATCAATGATGCAAATCTTCCGTTCCAGCACATCCCAAATGTTCTCTTTTGGATTGAGATCTGGTGGCTGATGACTTACATTGGGTTTTTAGGCCATCGGAGTATAGGTAACTCATTGAAATGTTCAAGAAACCAGTTTGAGATGGTTTGAGCTTTTTGATATAGTGCGTTATCCTGTTGGAAGTAGCCATCAGAAGATGTGGACATAAAGGGATGGACATAGTCAGCAACAATACTCAGGTAGGCCCAAAAGGGGCCCAAAGTGTGCTAAGAAAATATCCCTCACACCATTACACCAACACCAGCAGCCTGAACCATTGATACAAGGCAGGATGGATCCATGCTTTCATGTTGTTTACGTCAAGTTCTCACCCTACCATCTGAATGTCGCGGCAGAAATCGAGACTCATCAGACCAGGCAATGTTTTTCCAGTCTTCTATTGTCCAATATTGGTGAGTCCTTGTGAATTGTAGCCTCAGTTTTCTGTTCATGAGTGGCACCCGGTGTGTCTTCTGCTGCTGTAGCCCATCTGCTTCGAAGGTTCGATGTGCTGTGTGTTCAGAGATGCTCTTCTGCAGACCTCGGTTGTAACGAGTGGTTATTTGAGTTACTGTTGCCTTTCTATCAGCTGGAACCAGTCTGGCCATTCTCTTCTGACCTCTGACATCAACAAGGCATTTTCACCCACAGAACTGCCGCTCACTGGATTTTTTTCTCTTTTATGGATCATTCTCTGTAAACCCTAGAGATGGTTGTGTGTGAAAATTCCAGTAGATCAGCAGTTTCTGAAATACACGGATCAGCCCGTCTGGCACCAACAACCATGCTACGTTCAAAGTCACCTTTCTTCCCCATTCAGATGCTCAGTTTGAACTTCAGCAGATCGTCTTTAGCATTTATACATGCCTAAATGCATTGAGTTGCTGCTATGTGATTGGTTGATTAGATATTTGCTTTAACAAGCAGTTGAACAGGTGTACCTAATAAAGTGGCCGGTGAGTGTATATAAAGTATTAAACTACAACAATATCTGTCTTTCATTGTCTCTCCCTCACAGATCAACTTCCGCTGCAAACCCACCTTCAGAGAAGGCGGCTCTCGATGCCTTAGAGATGTGAGTCCACTTCATCGCCACATGACTTCAAATCATGCATCACTATGAAGTTGCTTTGACGTATACTTATTGTACTTTATGTGCTATGGCAGAATGAACCCTTGTTGGCACGTTTACATGTGACCCGTTGTGTCTGTTTGCGACAGCAGAACGTTTTGAGACATCACTGGGTCCACCGCCGGCGGCAAGAGGGGAAGTGTCGTCAGTGCGGCAAAGTATGTCTCAGCGTCAAGTTTTGTTGAAGGAGAGTGGCCAGTTTGTTATGCAAAAGTCAAGTGTGATAATGCTATCCTTCACTTGCATTGTAGAGTTTCCCGCAGAAGTTCTTCCATAGTAAGGAGATCGTGGCCATCAGCTGCTCCTGGTGCAAGCTGGCAGTGAGTGTCACATCTGTGTTTAATAGGGGTGTAACGGTACACAAACATGACGGATGGGTACGTACCTCGGTATTGAAGTCATGGTTCGGTACAGCAGGGGGGAGAAAACTAAACATAAAATTGCAGTGGTTTATTGAACAAATTATGTTACTCTCTTTATATTCAAGACAAATTTATTTTAAAATATATTAAATAATTAAGACTATTTACTAACAGGTTAAGTAAAATATAATGAATATAAAAGCTAATACAGTATATATATTTAGCGAAAGAGTTAATTTCTCTAGTGAACTAACATGCTGTGGACACTAAATGACTTGCCTGAGGTAAATGTAATGCTACATCAAGCTGTTTTATTGATGTCTTTCTGTGGTTGAAACACTGGTTGAGAGATTACATGTCAACATATCGATGCATAGATTGTCTGTTCTTCTTCTTCTGCGCTTTTTCCTGTTGTGGCGGTTAGCAAACAGCGTTGCATTACCTCGCGCGCCCCCTTCTGGATTGGAGACTGACTGTATTTGTCGTCTGACTGTACTCACCAAACCATGATGATTCAGGACATGTACCGTTACACCCCTAGTGTTTAACTCCCAAAACCTCACTGGTTTATGTGATGCAGACTTGATCCATTTCTTTCCCTGTTTTTCTATCACAGTTCCACAATAAGGTCACATGCTTCATGCTCCATCAGATCGAGGAGCCCTGCTCACTGGGAGCTCACGCCGGGGTCATCGTACCCCCTTCCTGGATCATCAAAGTCAGGAAACCGCAGGTACGCTCACCTCAGACGGCTGCTGTTTGCATCTGTTTGGGTTTTTATTAGCACTTTATGAAGCGAGGTTTATGTAATGTCCTGCAGGAGATGCTAATGCAAAGTGACACTAGACTGTGTTTTGAAGCTGGGCTGTATGCTCTTGTCTTCTTCTGCTGATCATCTTCAGCATAAATATGCTTTGATGCTGCGAGATTTTATATCAGTAACATCGAGTTTCATTAAAACTCCTCTACATATTTTATATGGAGCTTCTTTCATTGTTTCCTACACTTTCAACATCACAGTTTATTTGTTGCATTTAAAGCTAGAATTGAATTGATCAAAAACTGACCCATCATATCAACAGATATTTAGACCACGCCCACTCTGATGACACACTTAGCTATGATTGGTGGATTTGCTGTTTGCATTGATGGGGCAGGTTTTTGAAATGTGGCATGTTACTGCCACTTTCAATTCAGGAGTTGCTAAAAGGGAAGTTGCTTGTTTGTACTCAAACTGTTGTTGGAATAGTTTAACCAAGGAAAATGTATTTCTCATGTACTCCTCATGTCGTTCTGAACCTATATGACTTTTTATTTTGTTAAATAAAATAAAAGATGTTTTGCAGAATGTTCACACTGCTCTGAATGAGTTTAAGACCAGAGGAAGATTTTTAGGAAATAAAGTCTTAAATGTTGGCATTTTCTTCATTAAATGACTTAAGATATTTTATGGTGCTTTTTTGCCCTTTTTGGACAGCTGTCACTCTTTACATTTTTTGGTAGAAAAGAGAAGTGTGAACTTTCTTCTCATCTCAACATGTTTGGAGCATCACAAGGGTGAATAAGTGATGCATAAGTTTTACATTTTGGGTGAACTATTCCTTTAATTTGAAATGAACACTTCTATCAGTAATGGTAAAACTACAGCTTGGTCCTGCTCAAGTTGGTTTTGGTATATTTTGGCTTAGTCAACGTCTTTCTCCTGTGTCCCAGAGCTCATTTAAAAACTCCACTCGAAGGAAAAAACGGACTTCGTTCAAAAGAAGAGCCAGCAAAAAGGGCACAGATGTGAGTAGATCTGATTCCTGTCCTGTCCCTCCTTTTAAATGATGCCACAATGTCTTCTGAGGGCTTTTCTTCCCTTAACTCCTGCTCAGTGATCATCTGTCCCCACAGCTTACTGCTGCAGTGTGTGTGTGTGTGTGTGTGTGTGTGTGTGTGTGTGCAAACGTGTGCATTTATTTGAAGTATAATGACTTTATTTGACTTTGAAATGACAGGAGTCAAAATGGCGTCCGTTCATGCTGAAGCCGCTGCCCTCACCGCTGATGAAACCAGTGCTGGTGTTTGTCAACCCCAAGAGCGGTGGAAACCAGGTGATGCACTGTATAAAGAGACTGATAGAGGACTTATCTGTCTGTCTGTCATTCTATCTATCTTTCTGTCGTTCTGTCTGTCTGTCTATCTCTGTCTGTCTCTGTCTATCACTCTATCTATTGTTCTGTCTGTCTGTTGTTCTATCGTTCTGTCTGTCATTCTATCTATCATTCTGTCTGTCTGTCAGTCACTCTGTCTATCATTCTGTCTGTCGTTCTATTGTTCTGTCTGTCTGTCGTTCGTTCTATCTATCATTCTGTCTGTCTGTTGTTCTATCATTCTGTCTGTCTGTCGTTCGTTCTATCTATCGTTCTGTCTGTCTTTCTATCATTCTTTCTGTCTGTCGTTCTATCTTTCGTTATGTATATCTGTCGTTCTATCGTTCTTTCTGTCTGTCTGTCATTGTATCGTTCTGTCTTTTGTTCTATCTATCGTTCTGTCTATCATTCTGTCTGTCTGTTGTTCTATCGCTCTGTCTGTCTGTCTTTCGTTCTATCTATCGTTCTTTCTGTCGTTCTATCATTCTGTCTATCTGTCGTTCTATCGTTCTGTCTGTGATTCTATCGTTCTGTCTGACGTTCTATCTGTCGTTTGGTTTGTCTGTCGTTCTGTCTTTTGTTCTGTCTGTCTATCTGTCATTGTATCTATCGTTGTGTCATTCTTTCAATAATTCTGTCATTCTGTTTATGTCTGTCGTCCTGTTTGTCTGTTCTATCTATCTGTCTGTCTGTTGTTCCATCATTCTGTCCATCATTCCGTCTATCATTCTGTCTGTCGTTCTGTTTGTCTGCCTGTCTGTCATTCTGTCATGCTATCAGTCTGTCTGTCACTCTGTCTATTGTTCTTTCTGGCTTTTGTTCTGTTTTTCTCTCTGTGTTGTTTTGTCTATCTTTCTCTCTGTCTGATCTTCTGTCTGTGGTTCTCAGGGGACTAAGCTGCTGCAGATGTTCATGTGGATCCTGAACCCTCGGCAGGTGTTTGATTTGTCTCAGGGAGGGCCCAGAGAAGCGTGAGTCTCTCGGTTTCAGCGTTCTCTTTCATTCCGTTTCAGATCATCTCTCCCTCCCTTAATGCGCTTTAACCCACCATTTCTTTGTCCTGACCACATTAATTATGTAGTCGTTGGATCTCAGCAGTGCTGTGTTCTGTGAGGGAGTTCAGTGTTCTAGAAGCTTCTCTCCCCGCTGCCCACTGCCTCAGTTTGCCTCAGTAATTGAGCTGTGAGGCAGCACAGCACAGGCGCTCTGATGGGCTCTAGCGATGACAGAGAGAGAGAGTATTAAGATGGGAGGGCAGACACAGCTGGGCGGCTGGGGGCTTTTCTTTGGAGCTGTCTGACAGAGCTGTGATTAAACTTCTATTAAAACAGAAAACCAACACACACACACACACACATGCAATGGCCCGCAAAACATTTAATCCACACTTAAAAATGGCTGAATGTCTTTGCATTAGAGGGAAAAAAAGAGAAAATATCAAACCAAGTGGCGTTTATTTCAAAGAATTTCATTTTTAAAGTCAAACAAATTCATGTTTTTAAGTGTTACATGATAAAACAATAGATTACATGTTCAAAATGAAGACAAAATGTATTTTGTGTATAGCTAATGTGTTTTCAACCACACTTGTGGTTACTCTATTAGGAGAACTGACTCTGCTAGAATCTGCTAAAAATCACTATTTGGTTAAAAGTCAGCGTGTTAACATTATTTATTGCTTTAGGTACTATCAATGAACAACACTTATTGCATTTATCAATGTAGGTTAATGTTAATTTATAAATATAGCCTATTGTTCATTGTTAATTATTAATGTTAGGTGGCTTACACAACCTTAAAATGTTAAAAGTAAATAGAAATTAACATTAAAAAAAGTTATAAAAGTATTGTTCATTGTTAGTTTATGATTCCTAATGCATTAACTAATGTTAATAAAACTTTAGTGTAAAGTGTTACCAATGTCATTGCAAAATGTCTCAGAAAAGTTAAACTGAGAAAATGATACTTGCTTTGATATTTGATCTAATTAAATCTAGTGCAAGTTGTTCCAAACCTGTATGAATTTCTTTCTTCTGCTGAAAACAAAATACTATGGAAGTCAGTGGGGTCCATCAACTGTTTGGTTTCTGACATCCTTCAAAATTTTTTCTTTTGTGTTCAGCAGAAGAAAGAAATTCATACAGGTTTGGAACAACTTAAGGGTGAGTAATTGACAGAATTTTCATTTTTGTGAAAATGTCCAAATACTCTTTGGTTACTGTTTCTCTTTTTTAGGGTGCTTTAAACAGCTGTTATGTTTGGATTTTTATGCTAAATGGATGTTAATTAGCATGCTAATTGATTTCAAATGCATCGGTAACAAATATCACTATTGTTTCCCTCTGTCCATCAGGTTGGAATTATACAGGAAAGTGCCAAATCTTCGCATCCTTGCCTGTGGAGGAGATGGAACGGTAAGGTGCAGTGCATGTTGGGATGATCAGATATGAGGAAGTTTAGATATTTTGGATGCACCTCCCTCTGGTGACAAATGTGTGGAACGACAATGAACTGAAAAGTAACAAGCAGTGGCGAAACACTGTAATTAGCTAATGGTGGGTCTGTGGTTTGCAGTGTCACACTTTCTTATGGTTAATTTCAAGATCTATGACTCATGCAAGATGTAACTTGAATTTCCTGAGTGCTTTTGGCATTTCTAAACCTGAATGAGTAGTTTGTCTTCTTTTGTCTAGGTGGGCTGGATTCTCTCAGCCTTAGATGAACTACAGATGAACCCACAACCCCCTGTAGCTGTGCTTCCTCTTGGTACAGGAAATGACCTTGCCAGGACTTTGAACTGGGGAGGGGTGAGTCAATTAAATTAAAGGATTCATTCACTTCAGAATTAAAATTTCCTGATAATTTACTCACCCCCATGTCATCCAAGATGTTTCTCTTTCTTTCTTCAGTCGAAAAGAAATTAAGGTTTTTCTCCTCCAACTTCAAAATCATTACCTTTTTTTGTAAAGGGCGTTTGACTTAGTCTTTGCATGTTCGCTTTGTAGACACTGGATCAGTACTTCCGCCTATGTAATGCGTGACATTTTCCAGTGTGATTACGTAATGCTTGGCGCATCACAGAGCAGTGCAAGACAAGCATTTGTGGTTAAAACTTATATATATATTTTTTCTTTAGAAAATTACCAATTGTTTCACTAGATAAGACCCTTATTCCTCAGCTGGGATCATGTAGAGCTCTTTGAAGCTGCACTGAAACTGACATTTGGTGCTTCAACCCCAATGAAGTTCACTATATGGAGAAAAATCCTGGAATGTTTTCCTCAAAAATCTTAATTTCTTTTCGACTGAAGAAAGAAAGACATAAACATCTTGGATGACATGGGGGTGAGTAAATTATCAGGAAATTGTAATTCTGAAGTGAAATAATCCTTTAAATGATAAATAAATAGGTTTATAACACATATGCTTTCTCCTTTCTTAGTTAGGGGGCACGTTTTTCTTACGATTGCTAGTGGAAATCACCATTTCCTCATGCAAACATGCTGCTATCACAGAAAGCTGACATCCATCACACATTTCACCCTTATCTTACTCATGAAATGTTGAATAAAAGCACCTTTGTAATTTATTTGGTTTGTTTTAAACCACACAAGAGCGTTTGAAAGCAAACAGCATTAGCTGGATATGATCGGGCAGCTCTGATTGGCTGAGAGTGTGTAATTGTGCAATTGGCCAGCTAAGTGGTTGTCACTGATAAATGCCGCTCATTATTTTCCATTATACTCTGACCGCGTGCCTGGAGAAACACTGGCCTTGGAATCTGGAGTGTCTCTCTCGTTTTTTTCCCTGTGTTTTCCACGCTTCAATTGAAAGTCTATTATTATCAATGAAGCGGGTATAATGATCCTCACTGTCTACTCTGAACATTTGAATTGATGGTATGATCAAGTACTGTGTTTATGCCAGGAGTAAATAGCCCTTTACATATATTAGCTGTGTTATGTAAGGTAAGACCTCTCAACTCAACATGATCTCTTCATATTTCAGGGTTACACCGATGAGCCGGTGTCTAAGGTCTTGTGTCACGTGGAGGACGGTACGGTGGTGCAGTTGGACCGCTGGAATCTGCAGGTGGAGCGTTCGGCTGCTCAGCCGGAGGAGGGCACGCAGAAGGTGATCGCTGTATTCATGCTGACACAAGGATATATGTTACGTTCAGGGCTTGACATTAACACCCGCCAACCCGCCAAATGCAGGTGGATTTCAGCAGTGGTGTGTAACGCAGTCACTCTTACTCTAATTTGGCGGGTTGAATTTTATATATAAAATATACATTTTTCAGTTATAGTCTTTTACAATATCTGAAACACTTCCATACTCATTTTCCATAGAATAGATACATGATACCAGCTGCTGTTTCTCTCTCTTTCATCTCTCTGACAGCGAGTCGACACACAAACCCGCCTCCCCTCACTCACTTGTTTCATTTTCTCTGGATGAATATTGTTGGTGTTACATGGCTTGAATTTCGGCATGGGATTGCACGTATTGCACACAATTTTACTCATTCCCGCAGATTGTGTGCTCACACCCAAAGTGTGCCACATAAAGCCACCACTCAGTACTAAATTTAGTTATTTTTCACTGCTTATTACGCTTAAACAGTCAAATACACACAATATAATGGCGAGACTTGGCGAGTATTCACGTAAACACAATTATGTTTTAAGTGAACGTTAACAGTTGAGAAAGAAAACGCATGTGTAACTGTATAATGGATCCGTGCGTCAGGTCTTAAAGTGACAGCTGCCAAATTATGAGATAATATTAAAAATATCTATATGGCAGTTTTCCCCATGGTATCAGTGTCAAAACTGTGGCCAGTGAAAATGCTGAGTGGCTAGTAACATTGGAAAACCACTAGCCACAGTGGCTGGTGAGCAAAAAAGTTAAGGTCAAGCCCTGGTTGCGTTTAAACGCTGCTGATATTACAATGTGTCTCTTTGTTGTCTTTTATCAGCTTCCTCTAAACGTGTTCAATAACTACTTCAGCCTCGGCTTTGATGCCCACGTCACCCTGGAGTTCCATGAGTCTAGAGGTTTGTTATTTGCTAATTTTAAAATTGAATTACCGTACTTGAAGTGGATGGATGTGTTGATTGATTGTGTTAATGATGATGGCGAAATTATCATTTAAGTTCATTACAGTCACAGTCAATACATTTAAAATAGCATTTTCATAGATAGACACTGTGCATTTTGCATATCAATGTGTTACTGAACCTTTAAAACTTATATATATATATATATATATATATATATATATATATATATATATATATATATAAATTAGCTTTTATATGTAAATGTAATGTTTTCTATGACATGACCCTTTTAGAATGAACTCTCGATTCACATTATTGGCTGCGCACGTGTGTGGCATTTAATAAAATGTCCTTGTTGGCTGAGATTTTTATGTATCTGTTCTTTCTCATTCTCTTTCATGCGCATAATCATTTGTGTCGTTGTGTTCCTTCACAGAAGCCAACCCCGAGAAATTCAACAGTCGCTTCCGTAACAAGATGTTCTATGCAGGGGTAGGCAGAGTTCCTGTCTGACAGAAGAAGTGTGTTTTTAAGTGTGTGTGTGACTGAGAGTGACTCTCAGTTTTGTCCCCTCAGGCGGCTTTCTCCGACTTTCTCCAGCGAAGCTCCAGGGATCTGTCTAAGCATGTCAGAGTGGTGGTGAGTATGAAACTTCACCTGAAACTCCTATTCCTGTCTGCTCATGCTAACTTTTCCAGCATCCACCTAATATTGAATTGAATTGAATATTTAATATGTTGTTCTCTGTAATTATTTCTCTTCTGCATACTGACAGTGTGACGGTACGGATCTCACACCCAAGATCCAGGAACTGAAGTTTCAGTGCATCGTCTTCTTGAATATTCCCAGGTGGGGTGCAAAAATAAGGGTCATTCTCAGGAAAAGCCATTTATGTGTTTTTATTTTTATATCATAATTTCTGGTAGTATCACTGTGGTAGTATCAGTGCCTTGTAACAAATCAGACATTAAATATAAAACAACGTTCAAAACATGTTTTTCTGCCAAGCCTGGTACATTAGAAATGTGTCCGGGTTGAAGGTCAGTACAAAACATCTAATAACGGCCTTCGCTAACACATTGTTTTTGTTCTTAGTGCCAAGAAAAAACAATTCCGTACAAATATATTACTGTGATATTTTTTTGCATAACAGTGTTTAAATGTTGAGTTTGAAAAAGTTAATTATAATAAGTGTGGCTATAATGAAGTACTGTTAATCTTCTGACTTCTGTGATGTCACTTCCTTAAATGTGATTTTAGAAAGGTCAAACCAATATTTCAAACCATCTACGAAGGGAAATGTTACAGAATAATAGGGTTGGGCAGAAGAAGGAACAATTTCTTCATTTTCTTGGAAACTGCATAGAGCATTAAAATGACACTGTAGGCTGAAAGCATTTATTTTAATTAGATTTTTTATTTTTTATTTATTTAGTTTTAGATGTTTTTTTTTTTAACCCAATATGAAATATAATGGTGATGAAAAGGGTCATGCAAACTGCTTCCAATGAAAAACATTTAAAAATAAAATTAAGCTTTTATTTCATTTGTTTTTAAGCTTTTCATATCATTTGCATTACAATTGCATGTCAATTAAAGTTCAAAATGTTGTTAATTATATCGGTAGTAAGTCATAGGGTCATAATTTTGCCACAAATTGCATGTTTCCTGAGAATGAGCCATTTTCATTAGATCTACATTTACATTTATGAGCTGCATGATTCTGGATAAATTGATAATCACTTTTTTTTTTATTTATTCTTCCACGGTTCTGAATAGACAACTAATCAAAATAACATGCACTTTCCTACAGCTTCTGACAAAATGTTAATTGCTGCTGTCTATTTAAAAGATATCTAATTAATTTGAATGAAGTATTGTTTTAAAAAATTGTTTTGAATAAATGATTCATTCATAAAGACTTCACTTGTTTTATTACTGGATGAATTAGCGTTTTTGAATGAATCTTTTGATTGAATGATTCAGTGACACATACATTTTTTACAGTCACTTGTCGCCACCTACTGGTGTAATGATGTAATTGATACAATCTTTATTTAATGTGTCAAGTTACTTTCAAAAGGTGATTTACTTTAATTTGATCATTACAATAGACATTAGTGTTTATATCTGAACTATAATCATTTATCCCAGTACTTCAAATAATCTGAATTATTGTAACACAGAAATAATGATACTGTGTGGTTAAAAAAGACTGTTTGTGAAGCTGTTTCATGTATGAACATGACAACTCTTGATTAGCGGCAGCACAAACACAGATCTGAATGTTCGGTGTGATCGTACTTGTCAAAGGTTTAGTAGACACACTAAACTGTCATTTAGGAATAAAATTGCATGGATGTTTGAATCGAGATTGCGATCTTTTAACGATTAATCATGCAGCTCTATCCCAGTTTTTACCTGAATGATTCATTCAACTTTTTTAAACATCTCCAGGACTATCTTCACTGTTTACTGTACCTCATTAAACACTGTACTCTCTCTGTAGGTACTGTGCTGGTACCATGCCATGGGGCAACACGGGCGACCACAGAGATTTTGAGCCTCAGAGGCATGACGACGGCTGCATCGAGGTGATCGGTTTCACCATGGCCTCTCTGGTGAGCAATAGGCAACTGGCTCTTTTATTTAGAAGGCGGGGCTTATTCCGCCATATTGCGCGTTGCATTTTCTCCCAATCATGGTCAAGTCAAGTCAAGTCAAGTCACCTTTATTTATATAGCGCTTTTTACAATGCAGATTGTGTCAAAGCAGCTTTACATTGATAACTGGTATATAATTTTGGCTGCACAGCAGCTCTTAAAGAATAGTGTCAATGTCGGCAGATCAAAGCACTGTTCAATATCAAATGTCAAGTGTCCCCAACTAAGCAAGCCAAAGGCGACAGCGGCAAGGAACCCAAACTCCAACAGGTGACATCAGATGGCAAACAGGTGGCAAATAGACTGCTGTGTTAAAAATGGAGAAAAAAACCTTGGGAGAAACCAGGCTTAGTCGGGGGGCCAGTTCTCCTCTGGCGAACAGTGCTTTGGTACGATTAATTTTTCTTATGTCCGTTAGGATCGCAACATTCAAAGTATTTATTCCAGTTCAGTCCAGTTGAGGATCGTATTCATATGTTAATATGAGTACACCGTTGTCATGAGAAATCGAGTCCCCCCAGGAATCAGGTCTCCTTTAGTACCCAGGCATTAATGTTATAAAATACTACCCATTAAAAGTCCGTTGAACCAGTGGGATCACTCGGGTCGTAAAGGAGACCTGATTCCTGGGGAGACTTGATTTCTCACCACACCATCTTTGTATATCTAAAGTCTTTGACGTAGCTTTAAGGCTTATGGCATACATGCATTTCCCTGTCTTCTTCACCACAAGGCGGCGCTGCAGGTGGGCGGTCACGGCGAACGGCTGCATCAGTGCAGAGAGGTCGTTCTCACCACCTTCAAGACGCTGCCCGTGCAGGTGGACGGCGAGCCGTGTCGCCTCACGCCCTCGACCCTGCGCATATCACTGAGGAACCAGGCCAACATGGTGCAGAAGAGCAAGAGACGCACGTCTGTGCCGCTGCTGAACGAGTGAGTCACAATAATCTACACACAAAAGTACTACTTACTCCACTCATGCACCAGTGCAAAATACATGTGCATATGCGGATGTGCAAAATGATGTGTAAAGGTTTTTATCTTGGTTTTAACTTGTTTGTTTCACACATTTTTACATTTTGATCTCAGATTCATGCATATTATGAAACTTTCTTGTTTTTTACAACATGATATTTGACAACCTGAACTAACCTAGTCCTGTTATTACAAGGTCAAATGTTTAGAGACTGACTTTGACACACAGTCATGAGGGTCTTTTATGGTTTTCTTGTTACGAAACAACAGTGACAAGAACAAGATCAGTGGATTCCCACATTTTGATTTGGCAGATAAGTTTTAAAAATCATAATAAAAAAAAAAAAAAAAAATAATAATAATATTAAGGCTGTCAAAATTAACGCATTAACATGTAATTAATGCTTTTCAGTTTAACATGTTAAAAATATTTAACACAGCTTCCTTTTTCCCCATCATCCCTTGGCTAGTGTTACATTATATGATGACGCTCTTATTCATGCAAATGCTTTTAAACCATTTAAGCACGATAAGACACAAAAGTCTGTGAATCTCCTGTCTGTGTGACTCATGTGCACAGAAAGACTCTTCAAACAGCGCTTGAACAGTTGAAAACAATTACGCAAAAATGCCCGTCTTAAATGAGTTAAATAAAGTCTTAAAGAGTTGAGAAAATTGGATGCGTGTCAGATCTGCGTCATATGCGGCAGGTCTTAAAGGGATAGTTCACCCAAAAAAAGAAAATTATCCCATAATTTACTCACCCTCAAGCCATCCTAGGTGTATATGACTTTCTTCTTTCAGATGAACACAATCAGAGATATTTAAAAATATCCTCGCTCTTCCAAGCTTTATAATGGTAGTGAACAGGGGGCCTGTTTTGAAGCCATACCTCTCGAAAAAAAAAAAAAAAATCCATCCATTCATCATAAATATAATCCACACGGCTCCGGGGGGTTAATAAAGGCCTTTTAAAGCGAAGCAATGGGTTTTTGTAAGAAAAATATCCATATTTAAAACTTTATTAACTATAATAACTAGCTTCAGGCAGACAATATAATATACTGTCTAAAATATATCTATATACTGTTTAAAATTTACTGTCTTTAAGTTGTTTCTACATTAATTTAGAGATTAAATGTAAAATTATTACAATCTAAAAATATATTAAATACTTTGTTAGGTGTGATTAATTACAAAAAAAATGTGTGATTAATTATTGACAGCACTAAATAATATAAAGAATATAAATAATAATAAAGGATTATGCCTATATAGTGCCATTCAAAAGTTTGAGTTCAGTTTGATTTTTTTTTTTTAAAGAAATGTATACTTTTATTAAACATTAAAGGTTCAGTGTGTACATTTTAGCGGCATCTAGTGGTGAGGTTGTGAATTACCAACGCCTCAGTCCACCGCCCACCCCTCCCTTTCAAAGCACATAGAGAAGCTACGGTGGCCGACACAGGACAAAGATGTCGCCATCTGAGACAGCAGAGAGTAGCCAGTCAAGCAAACGCGCTCTGTAGAGCAGTTTGTCCTTTTAGGGCCACTGTAGAAACATGGCGGCTTCGATGTAAGGGGACCCACGGTGTAAGTAGATAGAAATGGCTCAATCTAAGGTAATAAAAACATAACGGTTCATTATGTAAGGTCTTTATACACCACTGAAAACATAGTTATGTATATTATATTGCATTTCTGTCAATAGATCCTCCTAAATATTACACAGTAGACCTTTAAATTAATCAAAAGTGAGTCTAGTCATTTATAATGTTATAAAAGATTTCTATAAAAGTAAATGTTGTTCTTTTGAATTTCTGTTCATCAAAGAAAACCAAAATATTAAGCAGCACATAACATTTTGCAGTATATTCATAAAGAAAACAGTTATTTTAATTGTAATGATATATTACAATATTACAGTTTTTACTGTATTTTTGTTATTATTTGATTTTAAGATCTCTGGATTGCTAATCTGATGTTTTTTTTACTTTATGCTCCCACAAACACATCTAAATACATTTTAATTCATAAATTAAAAACATTTTCATCATAAAACTGGTATATTCAAACACTTTTTGAAATAAATACAGACACAAATGAGCGTCATGTCATTGATTTAAAATTCATAGTTAAACCCAAAACAAAGTTCTTATGAGCTTGTGGTTTCCCGCTCAAACACCGCCGGACGAGGTTGTAACAGCAGCTGCTGCGGCTCAGGTGTGCTTGACTGATGAATGTTCTAGTAACAGCTCTAATCCACTGCTCTTCTAGAACCTCTCTCACTGTCTGTGTGCTGCTCTGCAGTGCCTCAGTGTGTTTTTCTTTCTTTTTTTTCTTTGTCTCCATCTTTCTCTCTCTCCTCCTTAATTACTGGTTGCCCTTCATGCATTTGTCTCTCATCTCCATCCCTCTCCGCCTCCATCTCTCTCTCTCTCTCTCTCTCTCTCTCTCTCTCTCTGTATCTCTGTCTCTTGTGCTGACTGGCTTGGCTGTGCTGCCTGTGTTCCTGTGTGGCTGCGCTGACGCAGCATTCAGAAAGTGTGCGCAGCCGACCTGCGCCGGCTCTCTGCTCCCCCCGACTCCTTCTCTGTGTAAGTATGGTATCTCTCACGATCCCTCCAGTGCACACACACACACACACAGCTGTGTCGCACACCTCTGCCTGCTGACCGAGCTTGTGTGTGTGTGTCGAGGGTTCTCACTCGTGAGTGTTTTGTGTTTTCCGCCCAGCTGACAGTGTCTTGAGGTGTTGTTCTGTAGCTGTGCATCTTAAAGTCAACATGAAATCATCAAATCGACCCTGTGTACATGTTTCTGGTCTTGTTCGACCAGCACAGTCCAAAAAAAGTGTTTGTTTTATTAACCTCTCATCAGAATTTCATAACTTGCTCTGCTGTTTTAGTTGACATCTTCTCGATGCTCAATATGGACTGTGCAGATGGAAAAATAATGTGAAAATAATTTTTAAATAATGCCAAATGGCTTTTTTAATGTGTTTTATCTTTCTAAGCTATTGCAGGTAGTTTGTACTATCATTTATTGCCTGCAGGAATGAAAACAAAAAAGTTATGTGACAACAATTATGCCTAATTATTCCCATATAAGTTCAGCACTGACAAAACAATTAATTCAGCCAGCAAAATAGAATTTAATATTGTCATACAGCACCACAAAATGTCCTAATGAATGAAATAAATAATTAAAATAAATAGTCATACCGGAATGTTAATTTTGTAGTTAGTTTGAATTTAAATGTTAATTTTGTAACATTATGTAATAAAAATAAAAATGTTCACATCAGAATTTAAATCTATTAACTTTGTAATGATAATATAATTAAATAAAATAATTAAAATAAATATTAATATGAGAATTAATTAATGAGAATTAATTTTGCGTGTGTGTGTGTATATATGTGTGTGTGTGTGTGTGTGTGTGTATATATATATATATATATATATATATACACACACACACACACACACACACTACCAGTCAAAAGTTTGGAATTGGTAAGATTTTTAATGTTTTTAAAAGAAGTTTTGTCTGCTCACCAAGGCTGCATTTATTTAATTAAAAATACAGTAAAAACAGTAATATTGTGAAATATTATTACAATTAAAAATAACTGTTTTCTGTTTGAATATATTTTATAAAGTAATTTATTCCTGTGATCAAAGCTGAATTTTCAGCATCATTACTCCAGTCTTCAGTGTCACATGATCCTTCAGAAATCATTCTAATATGATGATCTGCTGCTCAAGAAACATTTATTGTTATTAATGATTAATTCTGAATATGTCAAGATTCTTAAGGAATCAATCATGTTGACTTGAATAAGGATGACAGATTTGGTCTAAACAGACCAAACGGCCCCAGAAACCATTTGTATTAATGACTACAGTCCTTTCTGATCTTCACCTGTCCTTTTGTGAAACTCATTTCCACTTTTCCTTTTAGCTCCTCATCATCAGGGATAAATACTGTGTTTTCATAGTCTTCCATTATGATTTAGTACAATCATAAAGTCCTTTCATGTAGAGCATTATCAGCAAGCAGAAGATAAAACCAAGAAAATGTCTGTTCCACCTTCACCTCTGTTGATTAAATATGTCAATGTTTTTATGTGGCATCGGTTCTCATTTCTTGTCGTCTGCATATCACAGCCCTCATGCAGTCCCTGAACGTCTGCGACTGCGCGTGAACCGCATCATCCTGCAGGAATACGAGAGCATGCAGTTCGACAAGGAGCGTCTGCGTGACATCTGTAAGTTAATTTTAACCTTTCCCACAATTCAGTTTACATATCATAATATAGTGCTGCTGTAGGAAGGCTGAATATGTGAAGTGACTCAGTGTGTGTGTTTGCTTGTTCAGCTACTCCTGTTGGCATCGTGGTGGTAAGAGGAGACTGTGACCTGGAAACCTGTCGACTGTACATTGACAGGCTGCAGGAGGTGAGCAATTCCCATGCTGTTCCTGTCAGTCTGATTTCACAATACAATTACTGACTGAAACTTACACATCAAAACCTACAAAAATGAGTCAGATTCAGTGTTTTTTTGCTGGAATGCGAAACTGAATGTTGTTTCTGATGCTGTACTTTTTAGTTGCATCATTTAAGCTCAAATCATGTCAACGTCATGTTATGAATTTCCATGAGTACAATTTTTTTGTCTGTTATTGGCAGGATTTACATCAAGCGCCATCTGCTGGTCACAGAGTGCACTACCAGGTAAATGCCTCAGCAGGGTTGGACAAAATTCAGTCAAATTCTGTTTTTTACTCTTTGTCTGTATTTATTGTCATTATTTACTGTTGTTTGAAATATTAAAAATACATATTCAAATTAAAATTTGAATCTATTAATTATGTAATATTTTGAGTTATAGGCCTAGTTTCACAGACAGGGCTTAGACTAAGCTAGGATTAGGCCTTAGTTCAATTAGGACATTTAAGTAACTTTTATAAATGTGCCCTAGAGAAAAACATTCCTGGTGTGCATCTTGAGACAAAACAATGGAAGTGACATCATTTAAGATATGTCAGTGCGAGTTGCTTTCCATTAAAAAAGCTCAAATTTGCATTTTAGTCTAGAACTAGCTTAAGCCTTGTCTGTGAAACCAGGGGATAATATTTTAATTTAATTTCTACTTCCTTTTGATTCAATTCACCATCCTGTTTGACACCTCAATTCAAACTCAGGAACGGAATTACATTTTAAAACAGCATCTTGTCAAACTCTGCGTCACACAGAACTCCAGTAATGTGTTTCTGTTCTCAGGATGAGAGCGCAGGTTTGCCACGACCGAGTTCAGCTCACAGACTTTCATCCAACTGGAGCTTCCTAGACTGTGAGTCTCTGCATCTCAACTGTGTTTCTACTGCCTATACTGTAAGACGAGACATACTTTTTGCAAGTAAAGTTAAAGGGTTAGTTCACCCAAAAATGAAAATTCTGTCATTAATTACTCACCCTCATGTCGTTCCACACCGGTAAGACCTTCGTTCATCTTCTGAACTCAAATTAAGATATTTTTGATGAAATCCGATGGCTCAGTGAGGCCTCCATTGACAGCAAGATAATTAACACTTTCAGATGCCCAGAAAGCTACTAAAGACATATTTAAAACAGTTCATGTGACTACAGTGGTTCAACCTTAATGTTATGAAGCGACGAGAATACTTTTTATGCGCCAAAAAACAAAATAACGACTTTATTCAACAATATCTAGTGATGGGCGATTTCAAAACACTGCTACGTGAAGCTTCGAAGCTTTATGTATCTTTTGTTGAGGTTCGGATCGCGTATCAAACTGCCAAAGTCACGCCCCTCAGTGGTGAAACATTGAAATTTTGAAACACTTATGACATAACGAAGCCTCGTTTATTGAAATCACGTGACTTTAGCAATTTAATAAGCACTCCGAACCACTGATTCAAAATAAAAGATTCATAAATCTTCAAAGCTTCATGAAGCAGTGTTTTGAAATCGCCCATCACTAGATATTGTTTTTTTGGCACACAAAAAGCATTCTTGTCACTTCATAACATTAAGGTTGAACCACTGTAGTCACATGAACTGTTTTAAATATGTCTTTAGTAGCTTTCTGGGCATCTGAAAGTGTTAATTATCTTGCTGTCAATGGAGGCCTCACTGAGCCATCGGATTTCATCAAAAATATCTTAATTTGTGTTCTGAAGATGAACGAAGGTCTTACCGGTGTGGAACGACATGAGGGTGAGTAATAAATGACAGAATTTTCATTTTTGGGTGAACTAACCCTTTAAGCATGTGTTCACACTTCAAGTTCAGTTCTCTTGGTTCTGGTTTGGACCAAAAAAGAAAATGAAGCATTTTAGGGTGCTTTTACACTTGGTTTGATTGCCTTCTCTGAACCCGAGTTGGATTGCTCCCTCTGTGTTCACATTGGCCGTTTCTCAATATGCACACCCTAACTGTTTAAAGGATTAGTTCACTTTCAAATGAAAATTAGACCAAGCTTTACTCACCCTCAAGCCATCCTAGATGTATATGACTCTTCTTTCTGATGAACACAATCGGAGAAATATTTATAAATATCCTGACGCATCCGAGCTTTATAAATGCAGTGAATGGGGGTCACTAGTATGAGCTGAAGAAAGTGCTTCCAACCTGTGCTTTACCGTTTGTGTAAAAAAACATCCATATTTAAACAAGTTATGAAGTCAAATATCGAGCTTCCGCAAGACCGCCTTCCGTATTCAACATACGAAGAAAGTATAAAACTCTTGCAGTTCATAAAGCTAATGCTACATTCTACACCTTCCCTATTTAACTTACGGAAAAAGTGTAACTGACGTGACGCCAGTTTACACTTTCTTCGTAGCTTGAATATGGAAGGCAGTCTGGCGGAAGCTAGATATTTTACTTAATAACTTGTTAAATATGGATATTTTTTTACACAAACGCATCGTTTCGCTTCAGAAGGCCTTTATTGGACTACATATTTATGATTGATGGATGTGGATGGATGCACTTTCTTCAGCTCATACTAGTGACCCCTGTTCACTGCCATTATAAAGCTTGGATGCATCAGGATATTTATTAATATTTCTCCGATTGTTTTCATCAGAAAGAAGAAAGTCATATACACCTAGGATGGCTTGAGGGTGAGTAAAGTTTGGGTTAATTTTCATTTGAAAGTGAACTAATCCTTTAATGCTAAATAAAAGCACAGACATTTGTACTCTATCGCCCCCTTGAGTACTGAGTTTTATTACCTCCACAGTAACAGGAATGTGTTGTGGTTTTTTCAATAAAGCATGTAATCATCACTTCACTGTATGTTTCTAGCTACATCAGCCGACCGCTTCTACCGCATAGACAAGGCTCAGGTATGTTGATACGTTGTTATAATATGTATAGAAAATTAAAAAGATATTGGAAGCTGCATAATGTGCACATGTGTGTACACACAGGAGCATCTTCATTTTGTGACTGAAATATGCCAGGATGAGGTTTTCATCCTGGACCACGAGGCTCCAGTGGTGAGCCAGGTCCGAGCTCCTGGAATGCCAGATGTGGTGGTGGAACCCAGTTCTAGGTGAGAATCATCAATACCTTATTTTTCCATTCATTCCTTTCTGTTTTATACCTCACTACTCTGTGCTGCTTCATAAACAGAACTTGCATTTTATTTTTGCTCTCATTTCCTTATTGCAGTGTTCCCCTGACCCCAGACGAACAAGGTACAGTACAAACATAAGTGTTTCTTTGAAGTGGTGGAGAGATAGGAAACAGGTTTAGACTGTCAGAAGTCGTGGTATAAGCTCATTGGTGATATTCTCAAAAGGACAGTCATTGCAACCAAAAATTCCCAAATGCATGTCATAATTATCAGGTAGTGCATGATTGTTACTCATACAGTAACATGTGTTGACATTGTTTTGTCAGCTCTATTGTCAGCTGCTGTTAAAGGAGACCTGTCTGCGGTGAGTTTTTGTTACTTGATGAATTATTTTTTTTTATTAAAATGGAAGTGGAAGAGTTTCTAGAAGTGTGTGTTATTCTACATGACTCATCAGGGTGGTGCACAATACCACATGATCCAGTGTAGCTTGCGCAACCTGTAAAGCGTGTGGCAAACCAGTGTTTGTTGTCTGATCAAAATCAACCCTGCTCAATCATATGCTCCTGACTCATCATCTGTTTGTGTGTTTCAGTTGTCGGGCTCCTGTGGCAGCGGGGTCAGTCTGTTGGTGCGGGACTCTATGGGCTGCACCCCTCTGCACTTGGCCGCCCAACATGGCCACAAAGAGGTTGTGAGTTTCATTCTAGAACACGGTGAGTGTCGTTACGAGCATCTGGACACGCACCCTCCTGTGCTTGCATACTCAAAGTTCAAAGTTTGTCACATGCTTGTCTGGGAGGGAAGGGAGGGGTTTTTTATTATTTTTTTTTTTTTTACCATCACATACCGTCAGATACCATCACATGCCTAAGAGAACCAAAGCCAGTTAAGAGTAAAATAAATAAATAATGGTCACAAAAGTTACCTCTTTTTTTAAAGAAAGAAAGAAAGAAAGTACAAGCACACTTTTAAAAGGAAAACTTTTAAATGTCAAGTGACATTTTTAAATATTCTATTTTCCAATATAGTGTTTTGGGTCACTGTTTGGGTCATGAAAGCATGTGGCCGGCGAAATATCAAAACTCTGTTTCTTTCAGGGTCCAAGCTGATGTTGGATTTAACTGAGAGAGACACGTACGTAGTTGTGGTTTGACCTATTTATTTGCGAAATAATGGTGTAAACTGGCATTTAATTTGTCCTTTGTCCATTTCCATTTTGTCAGAGGTGACACTGCATTGCACAAAGCAGCTTCCCAGCAGCACCATGAGGTGTGCAGACGTCTGCTGGAGGCTGGGGCTTCCCTTAGCAAAACAAACTTCCTGGTAAACATTTCCCTGGACTTCCTCTTAATTTCTGCAAGACATAGTTGCAGTACTAATGTATAACCATTGTATGCCATTGTCCTTTAAGGGAAAAACTCCCAAGGATTGTGCCCTGGATGCTGGGAACTCAGAGTTGGTGTCCCTCATGGAGAGCCAGCCGGTAGATGAGCCCGCGGCACACGAGGATCTGGAGACGGCTGTATGAACGGGCTCACGCGCTTTGTGTTAGGAAGATTTTTACCCACAGAAAGTGGCTGTCAGCACTCCTCCGCACGTCTGCTCACACTCGAATGAGCTTGAGAGGAGAAGGAGGAAGAGAGGTGTAACGAGAACGCCTCGGGCTGAGAACGTCCTCAGTGAACAGGAAAATGTCTAGCTGTTGTTTTTCCACTGAAGTCGCTGTGGGTTTTATTTTATTGTAGGCTCTGACCTAGCATTTATTTATTGCTCTTATTTATTATAACTATTTATTCAAAGATGGATTGGGTTAGGTTTAGAGACACATGCTTTCGTACATCATGTTGTGTGCCAAAGACACACAGACAGGAAAAACATCTTCTGCTCCTGAAGAGGAGCAGAGTTTTCATTAGGTCAGAGTTTGTTTGAAGGCGGATCATCTTCCAGAGAGTTTTCACAGCGGACAAAATAACTGCTGAGATTTTAAACTCAAATCCCAGAGGTCGATGAATCAGAAGTCTATATAACTACAGACTTTACACAATCTGTTCATCCTGATTTGTTTGTGTGCCGTTACAGTGGCGTGATTGTGAAATTATCTTAAGAGAACATTTGAGCCATTTTCAATGCAATATGAATGGATGACATTTGTGCATTATCTATTTAATATTACATTACATTAATGTTTCAAGACAAGCAAGGGAACCGGATGCGTTTTTCCATTGATGGCAGCTGGTTTTTGGCTCCATTATAAGGTTGCGTTTGACAACACTGGCCTGTGAGAAGAAAGACTAAACCAAATGAACGTAAGAAAGACACTGACGAGAGTTGTGTTGTATTTCACTTCTGTAACATTACTTAGTCCTGTACCATGTCAAATCACTCATTAGGGGAAATGCATGAAAACGGCTGCCTGTAGGATCACGCTGAGATCCATTTACATATGAGTGATCTGCTGTGTTATCCTGTATTATCAGTTGAGATTTTAACACATTATTGTGCATGGAATTTTGTTACCTCTCTGGATGTTTCTACCCCTCAGTGATTATGTAATGAAATGGCATTATTTCTCTCTCTTTTTTAACTTTAAGTTATATGAAAATTGTTCAGTGGTTGTATTTTGCTTTTTTAAAATCTTTTAAAAGATGGGACTACTTGAATGTTTTAGTTTTTTCTAATTTCTAAATATCTATTTTAGGTGTGTATGAGGTCTTGGGGTGAGTAGACATGGATATGTGACAGATATCATGTTCCACATTCTCAAAACTGAGAATGTTTTCTCATTAAAGGGCAGTCGGATGGAAAACACCAGTGTTTTGTGTTTTATGTGCAGTCATAGATCAGAAATGACTGTAAATAGGTAACACTCACTGTCTGCACTCACCTGACCCCAAAGTCTGGACATTTGTTTCTTCCCTCCTTTATTGCCCTAAAAACTGTAATACAATATGTGCAAAAGTAAACGTTTACTCGTTCTCATTTACACTTTCAAAGGACTGTTTAGGATCTCTTTTCAAGGGATATTAGACCCAAAAATAAAAACATTTTCAAAGTTCACAACACACCGAAAATGTTTAACATGATAATGTTCATGCTGCCCATTCCATACAATGAAAGCATATAAAAATATAGCCAATGCACTATATTTCTAGTATACAAAACCGAGAAAGTTAATATAAAGAGCTAAGAAAAGCTAATAAAAAGCAAGTCATTTTGCTGTGTGACCAATATTTTAGAGGGAAGGGAAATCGATAAATCATTTGATAAAATCTTTTTTTTTTTTAAAGAACTTATGAACAGTCTAAAAACAGGCACCAAAGACAAAGCTCAAAAGATTACTGGAAGGAGAAAAAAAGAAAACGAAACAATTTCCAGGAGCGTGAGTCAGCGTGCCTGGAGCGCGTCAGCATACCGTCATATTTTTGCCCCGCCTCTATACAAAAAGTATAAAGCTCTGGATTTCCTTCGGCGTAAATAATTTCACAGGGAGAAACCGAGTCATGTAAGTGTTTTAACTTTCATTATATTTATTTACATAGATAAAATTGTAATAGTGACTGTCTCAGACTGTTGTCCTGTTTTTCTTAAAGATGATCAGGTGTACATTTGGTTTAAACTTCCGTGACTTCAGTCAGTTAATGTAGAAATATGTCGAGAATGCTCAAAACATTAATTGTCATGCGTGTGATTTTTGTCTAAACTTATGTAAATGTCTGAAGTAAAAGGGAAACAAACTTCTCGATATAATGTTGACGAACATGCCCAGACACATTCACACTGTTATGAAATCTTTCCATGATTAAATGTACAGATGAAATCATTTGATTTTAAAATTAAATGTAAGTTCAAGGAATATTCATGTTCTGATACACTTAAGCTCGAGACTTCCATTGCAAGTACATTAATGCGTGTTTTAGTTTAGGGTATTACATATATAAATCAATGTTGAAGTTAAATTAGAATATTTATTCTTAAATTTAAAGTTAACCTCATATGGTTAAACTTTAAAATCATATATTATATTTATTGTTACAGTTGAATTTCAAAATGAAGTTAAATTAAGCCCCTGATTTGTAAGTTAGTCATGTTTCCTCATGAAAAGTTTTACAGATAAATAAATGAATAGGAATTTGAAAAATTTATAAAATGATGTATATCCAAATGAGCTGAAGACTCCATATCAGTAGCCTATAAAAATCAGTTTTACAGTACTTATTGTGGTGTATTACACAATTATTAATACTGTTCAGTAAATGAAATTTATCCTGAGTGCACCTATAAAGAGTTGGTTTCACTTCCTGTTTCAAGTGTTTTGATGAAGTTTTGATAACTGACAGGGCTCAGGAACACACCAACGGTGATGTCAAGATTCCTTCGGCGGACAGTCCGGAGTTTAGACTCCTGAAGGCGTACGCCCTCAAGAGACGGCCCATGGACACCCGTCTGAAGCAGGACATCCCAGTGAGAGAGACGTCTTCAGCAGAGCCGATTGAAGAACTCAGTAAAACAAAAAAACGCAAAAAGAAGAGATTTTCTTTCTTCTTGAAATGTATTAAACCCAAGACAGATGACACGCCTGAACGACAGCCAGCAATGCTTGAAGGTGAGTGTGAAATATACTGAACTTCAAATGTGTATTTTTATTTATAAAACATTCTCTATAGAGAAAGTGAGATTGTGGAGATTCCAGCGTATGATGTGCCATCATCTCTTCTTTCAGGTTCAGATGATGGTAATGTGGATAAAATGGAAAACATGGTCAGTGAATTGACAGAGATATCAGACTCTGTGCACTTCACTCCATGTGACATAGAATCAGATGGTGATGGTGAGTTCAAGCTCGTCGTCTCTTTTGATTTCTGTATCTGATGTAAATTGTAGCGGTCACTGAGTTGCTTCATTCAGAGAAGATTGCAAACTGAACTTCTCATTTCTGATCTCTCTGCAGATGTTGTGGAAAGGCTGGCAGAGCTTCTCAGAATACATGGTGATGAACTGGATGAAAAGGTCAGTGTAATGTCATTTAATGAGATGTTAAACCTGACCACCAGGTGTCTCTGCAAACACCGCTACCTGCACTTTAAAGGGTTAGTTCACCCAAAAATGAAAATTCAGTCATTAATTACTCACCCTCATGTCGTTCCACACCTGTAAGACCTTCGTTCATCTTCAGAACACAAATTAAGATATTTTTGATAAAATCTGATGGCTCAGTGAGGCCTCCATTGCCAGCAAGAACACTTTCAGATGCCCAGAAAGCTACTAAAGACATATTTAAAACAGTTGATGTGACTACAGTGGTTCAACCTTAATGTTATAAAGCAACAAGAATACTTTTTATGCACCAAAAAAACAAAATAACAACTTTTCAACAATATCTATTGATGGGTGATTTCAAAACACTGCTTCATGAAGCTTTACGAATCTTTTGTTTCGAATCAGTGGTTCGGAGCACCAAAGTCATGTGATTTCAGTAAACGAGGCTTCGTTACATCATAAGTGTTTCGAAAATTTCAATAGTTCACCACTGAGGGGCGTGACTTTGGCAGTTTGATACACGATCCGAACCACTGATTCGAAACAAAAGATTTGTAAAGCTTCGCAGCTTCATGAAGCAGTGCTTTGAAATCGCCCATCACTAGATATTGTTGAATAAAGTTTTTTTGGTGCACATAAAGTATTCTTATCACTTCATAACATTAGGGTTGAACCACTGTAGTCACATGGACTGTTTTAAACATGTCTTTTGTAGCTTTCTGGGCATCTGAAAGTGTTAATTATCTTGCTGTCAATGGAGGCCTCACTGAGCCATTGGATTTTATCAAAAATATCTTAATTTGTGTTCCGAAGATGAACAAAGGGCTAATGGGTGTGGAACGACATGAGGGTGAATAATTAATGACAAATTTCATTTTTGGGTGAACTAACCCTTTAATGGTGTTCTTTGTGCCTATTTTATAGTACACAATGTTTTTTTTTATCCCGTTATTGACATCATAATCAGTTTATTCCAAAAGTCTGCAGGCAACATTAATGATAAAAAGTAAAATTCATGTCAGTGTTTCAAGTTATATAATTTGTAATGGGAAAAAATGTCAGTGTCAAAATGTCAACCTATTTCTAAACTGACATTTTTATCTGAAATTCTTGAAAAAGTTGCATTCAACCAACTGCAGACTTTTCTAGTTCAAAATGAGATTTTTGGAGATTCTGGCAGCTCAGTGGTTTTAGTTCTATTAGATCTTAGTGCAGCGTTCGATACCATTGATCACAATATCCTTATCTCTCACCTAGAAAAGACAGTGGGAATTCGAGTGGTTGAAGTCCTTCCTTTTTAATAGGACGTTTTCAGTTCATTTTGGTCAACATTATTCTAAAATGGCCCCATTGGAAAGTGGGGTTCCGCAAGGATCTATTTTTGTTTTCATTATATATGCTACCATTAGGTTCTATATTTCATAAGCATGGAGTATCTTCTCATTGTTACACAGATGACACTCAAGTGTACCTACCTTTGTGTAAACAGGACTTTTGAGTCCCTATTAAATCTTGGATGTCACATCATTTTCTGAATTTGAATGAAAGCATAACTGAAATAATCTGGTCCAGGGCCCCTGACACTCAAAACTCACTACAGACTGAAGAACCTTGGTGTCCAATTTGATACTAAACAGATCAATTCAGTCAGTGGTCAAATCTTGTTTCGTCTATTTAAAATCAATAGCAAAGATTAAACCGTTTTTGACCTCCAGTGATTTTGAAAGCATTATTCAGGTTTTTATTTCTGTAAGACTAGACTAGTCTAGACTGATTACGTGCTACAATTTAAGTGACTTGTTCTGCTATATGTACAGTGATTATTTTAAGACCAACACTGTGGGGGTATATATGTAAACTAAATGTAAACTCTAACATACTAAATGTATCTGTTCTATCTCTGAACCTCTGCTGCAGATTAAGGCAGACAAGGCCTTAAATGAAGCGCTGCAGTCCTCTTTCAAGTATGACTTCTTCAAGAAAGTGATGGACGTTTTCTGCAGAAGTATCTCTTTGGAACTGCCAACAGAACAGAAAAACCAGAAAGTCGATGTCGCTCTGATTTGTGAAGCCACCAATCAGCTCTATGGCATCAACTACCATCCAATGAACCGTGTGCTGGGCTTCGGTGCCAAGTATCTTCAGGATACAGGATACTCCAAGTGGATTAACAGAAACATACAATGTAATGTAAGTGTCTCAATGACAATATAATTATTCACAGCATTGACATCTGGCCTAATGACACATACAAATCCAGGATGAATCTTTAGTCACAGTGCCATTTTTCCCTTTCACAGGGTGAAGTTGAAGATGAATCCATAGAGGAGGTCCAGTGAGCTAATGAGATGTTCTCCTCGCATTACAAACGTCTTACTCAGGGGCACAGTCACTTTATTCACAGGAAAAAGAGATTTTCCAGTGTACCAGCAAGGCTCTATGGTTTTTCACTAGGTCCTCTGAACATCTCAGGCCAAAAAAAGAGGATTTATGCACACCATACCTCATTAAGAGTGCTATGGATACTGCTTCAAAACATTAGGGCTCGGTTTCACAGACAGGGCTTAGGCTAAGCCAGGATTAGGCCTTATTTCAATTATAGCATTTAAGTAGCTTTTATAAACATACCCAAGAAAAAAAACATTACTGGTGTCCATCTTGAGACAAAACAATGGCTCAGACATACTTTAAGATGTGTCAGTGCAAGTTGCTTTCAGTTAAAACAGCTCAAACTTGCATTTTAGTCTGGGACTAGCTTAAGCCTTGTCTGTGAAACCGGGGGTACAAGTATTTTATGCTATGAAAATCAGGATGATGCATCATTCCTGACTGTACAAGTTTACATTAGCTCCATTAGTAAACTTTTTTTTTTTATTATTATTATTTAATGAGGCATCTAAATTGTTATTTTTCTTTTCGTTAAAACTGTTTTTGTTTTGACTTTCAGATGTCTACTTAGCCTCTAGAAAGTGTTCGTAATTATTTAAGAGGATATGAAATAAGTTTTACCTAAATATATTTTTTTCAATTATATAATAAACATAATTTTCACAATCTCTGTTATTTTGTCTAATGTTTTCTTAACTACACTTTATAACATTGTAAAAATATGTGGACCAGCTTTTCTAAATAATAGGCATACCTCAGTAATGCTAAACAGAAATGACTGGAATCGACAAATCTGTTTATCAGAAAAGGGTGTCTGCATACTTTTATCCATATAGAGTGTTTTATCAATGAAAGGTCATTGATTAAATATTATAGTTTTTTAAATTAAATATAGTTTTTATGAAAGTTTTATTAATTTTGTTAATGTCCATATAGATTTTTCATATACAGTATTTTACTGCATCAAGTGAAACTAAATGAAAATGTGAAATGTTTTCTTGGGGACTAGCTGAAATAAAGTATGTTTAAAGGCACAATATGTAATTTTAGCCACTAAAGGTCGCTTATTCAAAACAAAGGTGTAGCTTGATGACGCCTTGATTTTGCAGAATCATGGGAGGTGTTGTCTTCACATCTACAGCCGGTAGAAAAGAACTGGGACTCGGGCAGAAATCATATGGATGTGCTAATGTATTAAAGATTTATTAACATTGCTGTAGTATGAAGCAGGGTGGGGCTGAAAGCCGTTGGAGCGGAACGAGGCCGCTAATGAGAGACAGCGGAGCTTTTATTATGCCGCAGACGAGTGCTTACACTTCTTCCGGTCATGAGTATGTGGGGTAACGCAGTGCTGTTTTATCATATTAGATACATTTTTGTGTATTCAAAGTTGTTATAATGCTATTCTGTGCGTTCACTCGGCAGCTGCTATGAGACACTTGTTGCACACTGCAGTAAGCTAGATCGATATTAGGCATGGTAAAACATGGTAAATCAAGAAAACGAGATTTAAACAATAAGACTTACAGTGTTGAGCTATATAACATGATTAGTTTTCTGTCGATTAATGTATCCAATCAGTGGCTCTACTGTATAAAAAAACACATAATATATTAAAGCATCTTTGGTGTTTCAATGGTTTCTACAAAATAAAACCGGAAATCGAGGGTAACGCGAGTATGATGCCATTGATAGGAGACACACGGACACATCTGTGTCCTGGTTAAAATGGCTTATTTCTCTGGATTTAAACATTCTTAAACATTTGGGATAATGTAAGTACATAGCCTAAGTCAACAAAATATATAACATTGTTCTAGTGGTTTTTGGATATTTTAATCCAAACATCTTACATATTGTGCCTTTAAGTTTTATTTTAGCTCAAGTTTATCTTATTATAGTTTGTTATAACGAATTTTAAAGTTTTAGTTAACTATAACCTTGCTTCTAGTAAACTGATTTGAATAACTGTGGGTGTCTGCGCGAGTGCGCGCAGCTCAGGTGAAACATGAGACGGGTTCTGTGCACCTGTCTTACCTGCTTGAGCACCAGTCCTGCGTCTTCGGCGAAATTCTCATAAAAAAAAAGCCTGAGAAATGTCTTATCGCAAACCTCCACGAACAGGCTTCTTCTTAGATCTACAGGTTTTTTTTGTGTTTCCTTTGGCATGAAGCATCACAGTAGGAAGTACTCGCCACCGCGCCACTGCGCCGTCGGGTCGCCGCTAGAGGTGCCTCAGCTAAATCGGTTACCGACCATTCGGGTGGAAGAAGGTAAGCTGATGGAGAAGAATTCACTGAAAGCCAAATCCAAAATGCGCAACGCGAAGGTGAAGGCGGTGAGGAGAGCTCCTTCTCCTAAAATGCCGCGCGTCTCTCCAAAGCCCGTGCAAAGCGACGCGCTTCCGAAGGTGACGGAGAACGGAGGAGCCGGACAGCGGTCTAGAAAGAGGGGCTTCAAACCCCCAGATGTGAGGACGATATTCGACCCGCGCGTGAAGGTAGAAAGAGGAGAAGGACACACGTTTTGTGAAGACGCGACGGACGCTTGGTGCGATGTGTGTTGCTCGTTTATCTTTCAAGATGGCTTGACATGCACAGGTGAGAACTTTATATTAGCCTTCTACAGATTTGACCATTATAAGTAAACAGAGAGGTAGTCAATGTCAAACAATGTTATTTTAATTACATATTAGCATATTAGTCAATTCATCAATACTGTTTTTGTAGTTAGTGTATTATAAGTTACTTTGGATAAAATGGAATTATATTAGAGCTAATATTTCATAAATTATAAACTCAGAGCACGCTCTTGAGCTTCCTCACACACCACACACTCCACACACTCATACAGGCATGTGGACGGACTGGTTTGGGCTTATAAATTCACTGAGGTGCACATTAAGCACCCACATTTAGTTTACTGTACATATGTCACAAATATGTATACTAATTATACATGACATTTACATGATTTATGTACATGTGAACATAATTATGTGAACATAATTCATTCTGTCAAATCTTGCACTCAAATTATATGCACACTGAACATTTGAATTGGTCACTGAAATATGTGGATGACATTTTCATTCCTAACTGAATGCCTTGCATTGTTTTCAGCAGTGAAAACGTTCCTGAAAATCATATGCAAAGCATTGTCTGCTTTTAGCCGCAACCAAATTTGTATTGTAAATTTTGTGATCCTAAGAAAGCATGATCATAGCAGCATAGTGCATTTTCTATTAAAATAAAGAAATGTTCCTCAATTCATTCTCCTCAACATGGCTCTCTGTGTCACTTGTCTAAGCTGCAGTTGTGCAGAGATTGTCCATTCACAAGAGTTAACTCAAATGGAACAACTGGACAAAGGTAACTTTCACTGAGTCTTCTTGCTGCTTGACTTGAGTGATCAGGTAATTGAGAGAGAGAAAGCCACTGGCTCGGCTGATTAGGCTAAAAGCCTGTTTTTAGAGTCGACTAGCCTTTCATTTTGTTATTAGTACATTTTAAGGGGCCACTGACAGATCCTGGAATATGTGGGCAGTAACTGAGTAGTATCTGTTTTGATGGTGTTATAGCAGGTAATGAGTTGGCCTGCCATGTTTTGATGTTGTTAGATTTGTGTAGTGTTTATGTGGGTGCATTGATGTGGGTTATTGGCCATGTTTACGTCTTACAGTTGAGTATTCCTTAAATGTCTTTATATATACACTGGTGTTAAAGGAGCAAGATCATATTTTCCAGTTTATATAAGTCTAAAAAAAGACAGCATGAATATGCCTCCCGGCCTGCTTTCCAGAAGAGGGCGGAGCTTTAACAGCTCGCGCTTCGGTTGCTCAACAACAACAAAGCTGGAGAATCTCACACAGCCAAAATGAGGATTGTCAGTAACTGTGTTCAGACTTACATTGTTCAAATGTAGTTGCTGTGGAGTTGATTCAACTGATCGACTAGCATGTGCCGTCATGTTAATCTTTTGTGAAAATCCAGCATCGAATTGACCCTCGTTTGTGAAGCAGTCCGGCGTAAAATGACGGCATGGCAACAACAATCTACTACAACAACTCTTCGTCTTCTCTAAAGCAGCGCAACATGGCCTCACCCAGTTTGCTGCATGTTCCCGGGGGCGGGGTTTATGTAAGTTTTGGGGTTTGTGATGTCACCAACCCAGGAAGAAGCTCACTGTAGTCCCTACCAGCAGTTTGTTGTAGTCCTTATAAAGCAAATTTTTTATAGGAAAATATCTCTCTTTGCATTGAACTTTGAGCATCATAACTTTGCAGATGTTGTTTATGCTCAAACAGCAACATTACACACTAACTAAAGTTAAAAAAGTGAAATCATAATCAACCACCCCTTTAACTAAACAAAATTGGTAAACAAAATAAAGCTGAGAGAAAATAAAATAGAAATATTAGTTGAAAAACGTAAAATTAGAAATGTTGCCAAATAAGTTTAAAGTACTGAAATTACACAATTGTAAAACTATTAAAAAATTAAATTATAAAACTGATATAAAAATAATTTATCAATAATTTAATAGTAAATTAATGTTAAATAGAAATATAAAAAAACTAATTAAAGCAAAAAAAAAAACTAAATTAAATGAAAATTAAAATTGAAAACAAACAAAAAAAATTAATAAATACTATAACATTATACAAATAACACTAAATTAACACTGGGATGCAACCATTTCACTTGAAATATTATAATATACTATTCATTTGCATATATCCAAAGTCCAAACAAAAGTATTATGAAAAGAGGAAAAAGAACGTTCATTTATATGTTTATTCAAAATATGCTGATTGCATGCATAGGAATATGCATAAAGCATCCTAAATAAAAAAATGTTCATGAAATGTGGTCACTGACAGCTTTCTTCTTTTATGTTTTTACCACCTAGTTGTAATGGAGTTTTCTAATGCTCATAATGAATATTTAATGCAGTGAAAGTAAAGCTTTATTCTGCCTATTAAAGGATTCATTCACTTCAGAATTAAAATTTCATGATAATTTACTCACCCCCATGTCATCCAAGATATTTACGCCTATGTGACCTTTCCAACATGATCACATAATGCGTGGCGCATCGCAGAGCTAGTGCAAGATGAGCATTTGTGGTTACAAAGTATATAATTTTTTATTTTTTTTTAGAAAATGACCGATCGTTTCACTAGATAAGGCCCTTATTCCTCGTCTGGGATCGTGTAGAGCTCTTTAAAGCTGCACTGAAACTGCAGTTTGGACCTTCAACCCGTTAACTGTTGAAGTCCACTATATGGAGAAAAATCCTGGAGTGTTTTCCTCAAAAACCTTGATTTCTTTTCAACTGAAGAAAGAAAGACATAACATGGGGGTGAGTAAATTATCAGGAAATTTTAATTCTGAAGTGAACTAATCCTTCAACTTATCGTTTTTAGTGTAGCGTCTGAATTCTGTGGGATTTCATTCACTTCACTGCAAATAATACCTATACCTAACCTGAATGAACAAAGATGCTTTTTTTCACCTTTCTGGGTCTCACAACCTTTTTGGCCTTCCTAGCACAAAAGTATTGTGTCCTGCTATTTGACACCCACCTGTTCGCTCCCCTTATGTCCATCTGTCTGTTTGTGTAGTGGCAGTGACAGTGTGTCTAGAGAAGGCACACTGTCCTGTCACAGCAGAACCACAGCTCACAATGGGCTTCCCCTCAAGCAGCTGACGCACTTGCAGGGGGAACCAGTGGAACAACTGCACACACACACATTGGAGCAGGGGTAGTAGTTAGAAGCCGTGATGCAGGTTCAGTGCTAAAGGGAACTTATTTTAGCCAGTAAATGCTCAAGTGAGACTCAATGTTGTCGGGCAGTGGACTGTAAGTCATGGGTCTGGGGAAAGGGTTTGGAAGAACTTTAAGAAGACTTACTGGAATCCTTTATCGCCTTCCAAAAGTGATGCGGCGTTCCGGTCGACTGGAAGTTAGTCTGCTGTGGAAGTCATCCGGTGGGTCCAGATCTCTTTGGCTTTTTGTCGTTTTATCGTTCAGGCAAACAGAAGCTAAATGAAGTCCCTGATTCATTGAAAGTCTGTGGAACAATGAAGACAGATATTAGTGTAATTTCTAGTATAAACATTACTGACCTTTTTGTCTTAAAAATGTAATTACTGTAGTTTTTTTTGCTTTTTTGAGCTTTTTATTATTAATCTGTATGTGTTTGGTCAACTATTGCCATTAACTCTTGCTTATACAAATAGTTATTGATAATCAATCTAATTAGATTTTTACATTTCATTATGCAAATGTAAGTGCGTTCATATGCAAACTCACCGTCATGATGCTAGGTTGTTGTGCATGGTTTCTAGTTCATTGACATGAGGTTGATTACGGCTTGAGTTAAAAGAGGCATTCTCCAATGGAAATCATTTTAAGCCTAAATTTAAACTTAAATTTTAAGCCTAAACTGATCTTCACTGCATATAGCAGGGGGTTTCAAACATTGGGGTGAAAAATAAAATAAAATAAAATAAAATAAAATAAAATAAAATAAAATAAAATAATAAAATAAAATAAAATAAAATAAAATAAAATAAAAACATTTTACATAAAAAGAAGTAAATAAAAATTATATTAAATTGCAAATAGATAAATAAACAAAAATTAGATTAAAATAAGTAAATAACTACAGTACTATAATGAGTAGAAAAGATATAATAATGTAACTGCATTTATTACTGTATTTATGAAAAGAGGCATTCTCCAATTAAAATTATTTTAAGCCTAAACTTAAACTATACTGGACTTCATATAGCAGGTGACTTTAAACATGGGAGTGAAAATAAATAAATAAATACAATTATACTGAAATAAATAAATACATTTTATATTAAAATAAAATGTACATAAAATAAATAAAAAATATTAAAATGACTAAATAACTACAGTACTAAAACAAATAGAAAAAAATGTAATGTAACTATATTGTAAATTGTAAATATTGTGTGTGTGTGTATATATATATATATATATATATATATATATATACACACACACACACACACACACACACTATATTGCCAAAAGTATTGGGACACCCCTCCAAATCACTGAATTCAGGTGTTCCAGTCACTTCCATGGCCACAGGTGTATAAAATCAAGCACCTAGGCATGCAGACTGCTTTTACTAACATCTGTGGAAGAACGGGTCGCTCTCAGCAGCTCAGTAAATTCTAGCGTGGTACCGTGATAGGTTGCCACCTGTGCAAAAGTCCATTCATGAAATTTACTCACTACTAAATATTCCACGGTCAACTGTTAGTGGTATCATAACAAAGTGGAAGCAATTGGGAACAACAGCAACTCAGCCACAAAGTGGTAAGCCACATAAAATCACAGAGCGGGGTCAGTGCATGCTGAGGCACAGTGCGCAGAAGTCACCAAATTTCTGCAGAGTCAATAGCTACAGACCTCCAAACTTCGTGTGGCCTTATAGAGAGATAGAGAGTTTCCATGGCCGAGCAGCTGCATCAGAGCCTTACATCAACAAGTGCGATGCAAAGTGTCGGATGCAGTGGTGTAAAGCATGCCGCCACTGGACTCTAGTGCAGTGGAGATGTGTTCTCTGGAGTGACGAATCACGCTTCTCTGTCTGGCAATCCGATAGACGAGTCTGGGTTTGGCGGATGCCAGGAGAACGGTACTTGCCTGACTGCATTGTGCCAAGTGTAAAGTTTGGTGGAAGGGGGATAATGGTGTGGGGTTGTTTTTCAGGGGTTGTTCTTGGCCCCTTAGTTCCAGTGAAAGGAACTCTTAATACTTCAGCATACCAAGACATTTTGGACAATTTCATGCTCCCAACTTTGAGGGAACAGTTTGGGGATGGTCTCTTCCTGTTCCAACATGACTGCACACCAGTGCACAAAGCAAGGTCCATAAAGACATGGATGAGCGAGTTTGGTGTGGAGGAACTTGACTGGCCTGCAGAGTCCTGACGTCAACCCGATAGAACACCTTTGGGATGAATTAGAGCGGAGACTGTGAGCCAGGCCTTCTCGCCAACATCACTGGCTGACCTCACAAATGCGCTTCTAGAAGAATGGTCAAAAATTCCCATAAACACACTCCTAAACCTTGTGGAAAGCCTTCCCAGAAGAGTTGAAGCTGTAATAGCTGCAAAGGGTGGACCAACTCTATATTAAACTCTACGGATTAAGAATGGGATGTCATTAAAGTTCATGTGCACGTAAAGGCAGGCGTCCCAAAACTTTTGGCAATATAGTGTATATATATTCTATTATTCTATTATGAGTCTATTAGTCTGCATATCTGAACGAATAAGCTGTGATCATTTTCTGTAGCACTGACACATGTTGCTCGCAAGTTTAACTAGACAGTGATTGTTGTGGACTGTCGTTGTGTGTGGTATCATTAGATGTGTTTCTGTGGGCTGTGGTGTCTAAGTTGTTGTAATGTTAATCATGTTTTTCTTACAATAACTCTGGTAACAGGGTTGAATAGTTTGAACACTGCAGCACACACTACAATTTGCATAGAAACTGAGACAATAGATTGCGATTTTTTACTTTTCTCTTTTTACCCACTATGCTGACAGGGCCCATGTTATTTATTGGGTGTCACAACTCAAAAAAGTAATGGGACAAAGAAAATTTGTATGATTTTAACATGTAAACTAAGCATTCTGGTGCACTCTGACAAGAAAATAAGTGGAAAAAACAACATTTGCTTCAAGTAAAAAAAAACAAAACAAACAAAAAAAAAAAAACATTTATTGACACTAGGGCTGGGCACTGACACAGAATCTGTGGCCATTTGATTCAGAAGCTTGCGATTTGATTTAAGTTTGATTAGCTTCAATTCAATAATGATTAATTTGGGGCCTATCAGGTGCAGTAGGCTACATGGTAAATTTCCTCAAAGAAAAAATATCTCAACTAATGCTGTAAACTATACAGGGAACCCCCACCCCCCACCCGAAAAAAAAAAAACTCTCCAGATCTACACGATTTACATATATGACATATTTTGATTCAAACAGCGAATTCCACTGAAAAGTGACTAGTTTGCAGGAATTTTGTCCAGTTTGATGATGGTTTCACTTTGACTTTTCCTCTCCCGCACTACAGAGAAACACATCGCCATAGCTTGTGTCATTTTACTGCCTTCTTGGTATTAAGTGACATGATTTATTTTTAGCTTTACTAAATGCCAGCACTGCATCACAAGTAAAACCACATTCACATTACCACAGGTTGTTTCACCCAAAAAATGAGAATGGTATGATTTCCGCAACACACCTACACAATGTTCTGCTTTCACAAACTGAAATTTTTAAATCAAGCTTTGAACGATACTAAATCTAACCTGATTCCAATTTTTTGGCCTTGTCGTAACATCCACAAAATGATTCCAGTAACTAAATAATGCTTGTAGAACTAAAAAGTGCTCTCCAATATGTCATCATCAAACTCTTTTTGGTTCTAACTGGAAGCTTTATGTATAGTACTGAATATTAGTGTGCCACTGAGCACTATGGCACTAATGAATGTATATGTTTGTGTATGAGTGTGTGAATTAAAATTTGTATAAAAATATTTATGTATATATTAGGGCTGCACAATTATGACAAAAATCATAATTGTAATTCAAATTGTAATTGCGATAATTGCGATAATCACATTTACATTGAATGATGTTTTGAATAGCTTTATAGCATTGTTTAAAGCAACTGCATGCCACAACAAGCTGAAAACACTCTTCCTGAAAAACTTTTATTGCTTTTCTATAGTATTAATCCTCAAATGTCAGCTATACATTGGTTTGGTTTCTTCTTTTAATTTAAAAAGGAAAAATATGCATGGTATTATAATGTTATAAAATTAAAACAAAAAGATTCATAAAGCTTTGAAGCTTCATGAAGCAGTGTTTTGAAATTAAATTCACTAGATATTGTTGAATAAAGTCGTTATTTAGTTTTTTTGCCGCACAAAAAGTATTCTCGTCACTTCATAACATTAAGGTTGAACCACTGTAGTCACCTTTCAAGTCACCTTTATTTATATAGCGCTTTTTACAATGCAGATTGTGTCAAAGCAGCTTTACATTGATAACTGGTATATAATTTTGGCTGCACAGCAGCTCTTAAAGAATAGTGTCAATGTCGGCAGATCAAAGCACTGTTGAATATCAAATGTCAAGTGTCCCCAACTAAGCAAGCCAAAGGCGACAGCGGCAAGGAACCCAAACTCCAACAGGTGACATCAGATGGCAAACAGGTGGCAAATAGACTTCTGTGTTAAAATGGAGAAAAAAAACCTTGGGAGAAACCAGGCTTAGTCGGGGGGCCAGTTCTCCTCTGGCGAACAGTGCTTTGTTACGATTCAGGTTGCTATCATATGTCCGATAGGATCGCAACATTCAAAGTATTTATTCCAGTTCAGTCCAGTTGAGGATCGTATTCATCACACCGGTATGGACGGTTTGTTGAGGAGCTGTGGCACTGGCTGTCGTGTCGATGAGGCCTTCACAATGGATGATCTAGTTGGCTCAATCTCTGCTGATACTTCAGGGCTGCGTTGTGGTCGTGTCAAGGCGCCGGTCCTCGGTCTCACCTGGATACGGCCCGGATCTGGTTGACTACGGTAAACCTCGGGATAAACAGAAAGACTAATATTAGCGTAGATGCCATTCTTCTTCTGATGTAACGAGTACATCTGGTGTTATAGGAAGTGTTCCCGGTTCCGGCTGACCTAATTTATGCAGCCTAATAATCCTTTAACGGATTTGAAAATATAAATTGATAATGTGTTATGTGTATGCCAGGTTAAAGAGATGCGTTTTTAGTCTAGATTTAAACTGACAGAGTGTGTCTGCTTCCCGAACAATGCTAGGAAGATTGTTCCAGAGTTTAGGTGCCAGATAGGAGAAGGATCTACCGCCTGCGGTTGATTTTGATATTCTAGGTATTATCAGCTGGCCTGAATTCTGAGATCGCAATAGACGCGAAGGACTATATTGCTTTAAGAGCTCGCTCAGGTACTGGGGAGCTAATCCATTTAGTGCTTTGTAAGTAATTAGCAAGATTTTAAAATCTATACGATGTTTAACAGGAAGCCAATGCAGTGTTGACAGAACTGGGCTAATATGGTCATACTTCCTAGTTCTAGTAAGAACTCTAGCTGCTGCATTTTGTACGAGCTGTAGTTTATTTATCAGGCGAGCGGAACAGCCACCCAGTAGAGCATTACAGTAATCTAGCCTTGAGGTCATGAACGCATGAACTAACTGTTCTGCATTTTTCATTGAGAGCATATGTGGTAGTTTAGATATATTTTTAAGATGGAAGAATGCGGTTTTACAGATGCTAGTAACATGGCCTTCAAATGAAAGATTGGTATCAAAGAGCACACCCAGGTTCCTAACTGACGACGAAGACTTAACAGAGCAGCCATCAAGTGTTAGACAGTATTCTAGGTTATTACGTGAAGAAGTTTTTGGTCCAAAAATTAGAATCTCTGTTTTTTCTGAATTTAGAAGTAGGAAATTACTGGTCATCCAATTTTTTATATCAGCTATGCATTCTGTTAATTTTGTGAATTGGTAAGTTTCGTCAGGGCGCGAAGAAATATAGAGCTGAGTATCATCAGCGTAACAGTGAAAACTAACGCCATGCTTCCTAATGATATCCCCCAAGGGTAGCATGTACAGAGTGAAAAGCAACGGTCCTAGTACTGAGCCTTGCGGTACTCCATATTGAACCTGTGATCGATATGACCTCTCTTCGTTTACTACTACAAACTGATAACGGTCAGATAAGTATGATTTGAACCATGACAATGCAGTTCCACTAATCCCAACATAATTTTCGAGTCTATTTAAAAGAATGTTGTGATCGATAGTGTCAAATGCAGCACTAAGATCCAGTAACACTAATAGAGAGATACAACCACGATCTGATGATAAGAGCAAATCCTAAGTAACTCTAATGAGAGCAGTCTCAGTACTATGGTACGGTCTAAAACCTGACTGGAAATCCTCACAGATACTATTTCTGTCTAAAAAGGAACATAGTTGTGATGATACTGCCTTTTCTAGTATTTTTGACAGAAAAGTGAGATTTGAGATCGGCCTGTAATTGACTAATTCTCTAGGATCAAGTTGTGGTTTTTTAATAAGAGGTTTAATAATAGCCAGCTTAAAACTTTTTGGTACGTATCCTAGTGATAAAGATGAATTGATGATATTAAGAAGAGGATCTATGATCTCTGGAAGCATCTCTTTCAATAGCTTAGTCGGTATAGGGTCTAACATACATGTTGTTGATTTTGATGATTTAATAAGTTTAGACAATTCTTCCTTTCCTAAAGCAGTAAATGAATTTAATATTTCCTCAGGGACACTACAATGCACTGTCTGACGCGATACTGTAGTAGACGGTTGCATGGTTATAATTTTTTCTCTAATATTATCAATCTTACAAGTAAAGAAGTTCATAAAGTCATTACTGCTGTGCTCTTTGGAAACATCAGAAGTTGAAGCTTTATTTCTTGTTAATTTAGCCACTGTATCAAATAAATACCTAGGGTTGTGCTTATTTTCTTCTAAAAGTTTTGAAAAATAGGCAGATCTAGCAGTTTTTAAGGCCTTTCTGTACTCAATCATTCTCTCTCTCCACGAAATGCGAAAAACTTCTAGTTTTGTTTTCTTCCAGCTGCGCTCCATTTTTCTGGCTGCTACCTTTAGGGCCCGAGTGTGCTCATCGTACCACGGCGTTGGATTAATTTCCTTAATCTTTTTTAAACGCAAAAGAACAACCGAGTCTAATGTGCTGGAAAAGACAGAGGCAATAGTTTCTGTTTCAACATCGAGGTCTTCTAAGCTATCTGGTATGCTAAGGCGATGAAACTGATCAGGAAGATTATTTAGAAAGCGATCTTTAGTGGTAGAAGTGATGGTTCTACCATATTTATGGCAGGGAGGCAGTTTAGCTGCCTTGACTAAATGTAGTATACACGAGACTAGATAATGATCTGAGATGTCGTCACTCTGCTGCAGAATTTCAACGGCATCAATATCGATTCCATGTGACAATATTAGATCTAAAGTATGATTACGACAATGAGTGGGTCCTGACACGTGTTGTCTAACACCAATAGAGTTTAGAATGTCTGTAAATGCCAATCCCAATGAGTCTTTTTTACTATCTACATGGATATTAAAATCACCAACAACAAGGACTTTATCTGCAGTTAGTACTAACTCTGAAAGAAAAGCAGCAAATTCTTTGATAAAGTCTGTATGGTGCCCTGGTGGCCTGTATACAGTAGCTAGCACAAATGTCAACTTACATAATGTTACGTAAAGCACCATCACTTCGAAGGAATTATATTTGGAAGACTTTTGACTAATACTGTAAATATTACTATAAATGACAGCAACACCTCCCCCTTTGCCTTTCTGACGAGGATTGTGTCGATAATCATAACCTTGCGGGCTAGACTCATTTAAAGTAATGTAATCATCTGGTTTTAGCCAAGTTTCTGTCAAACACAGCACATCTAGATTATTGTCTGTGATAATATCATTTACAATAAGTGCTTTTGAAGAAAGGGATCTAATATTTAACAACCCAAGCTTTATCATTTGTTTATCATTTTTATCTCTATTTTTTATTTGTTGAACATCAATTAAATTTTTACCATTAAATGGGTTTGGAAGTTTTTTGTTTTTACTAATTCGGGGTACAGACACAGTCTCTATGTGATAATATCTAGGTGTAAGAGTTTCTATGTGTTGGGAATTATCTGACTTCTGTAACGTGAGGCAGCTAGCAGATGGTCGGTTTAGCCAGTCTGTCTGCTTCCTGACCTGGACCCCAGTTTGTCATGTTTTAGTTCTAAGACTATGCGCCATATTACTAGAGAGAAGAGCAGCACCATCCCAGGAGGGATGAATACCATCTCTTTTCAACAGGTCAGGTCTGCCCCAAAAACTTTTCCAATTGTCTATGAAACCTATATTATTCTGCGAACACCACTTAGACAGCCAGCCATTGAGTGATGATAATCTGCTATCTCATCACTCCGATGAACAGGAAGAGGGCCAGAGCAAATTACTTCTTCTGACATTGTACTTGCGAGTTCACACACCTCTTTAATGTTAATTTTAGTGATCTCCGACTGCCGAAGTCGAACATCATTAGTGCCGACGTGAATAACAATTTTAGTGTATTTACGATTAGCATTAGCCAGCACTTTTAAATTTGCTTTGATGTCAGGTGCTCTGGCTCCCGGCAAACATGTGACTATGGTGGCTGGTGTCTCTATTTTCACGTTCCGTGTAACAGAATCGCCAATAACTAGGGCACTTTCAACAGGATTCTCAGTGGGTGCGTCACTGAGTGGGGAGAACCTGTTTGATGTTCTAATTGGAACAGAAGAGTGGTGTTTTCCGCGGCTAGGCCGCTACCCAATTGCTCTGCTGCGCGGGCTCTACAGCCGGAACCGAACAATGTACAGAGTTCACTAAGCTAGTCGCATCCAAAACAGTATCTGAAGCCCTTGCATTCTTACTATCCTCGATTAAAGTTTGGATGCGTGTCTCTAATTCTGAGATTCTCTCTGTCAGCCTGACTATTTTCCTACATTTATGACATGTAAATCCCTCATTGCTGACAGAGAGAGCTATACTGAACATGTGGCATATGGAACACGACACGATACAGGGAAAGGATGACATGACTCACCGTGTTTGTAGACTGATCCGAGTTACCACAGCTGTTTGATGAACGCGTTGAAAAAGGAGCGCGCGAGAGACTGATGACAAGTTAACAAGCTAGCGAGATGCAAACGCGTTGTAACAGCGATTTAGATTCAAAGATTACAAGCTAGCGACGTCAGATTAATGTGGTAGGCAATATTATATAAGGTATTATATAAGGTAATGATAATATAAGCAACAATGAACAAAAGTAAGAGATTCAAAACAAAGCTATACGGAGTCACAGACGCAAACCACTCTGAGCAGCGAGGCAGACAGGAGCAATCGAGCCAATCCTGGTCGAGCCAGCAACATGGTGTAGTCACATGAATTGTTTTAAATATGTCTTTAGTAGCTTTCTGGGCATCTGAAAGTGTTAATTATCTTGTTGTCAATGGAGGCCTCACTGAGCCATCGGATTTTATCAAAAATATCTTAATTTGTGATCAGAAGATGAACGAAGGTCTTACAGATGTGGAACGACATGAGGGTGAGGAATTACTGACTGAATTTTCATTTTTGGGTGAACTATCCCTTCAAGATAACTTGTAGCAAGAAATAAACACGCAGAATAATGTACGCTACCAGTCAAAAGTTTGGACACGGTAAGATTTTTAATGTTTTAAAAAGAAGTTTGGTCTGCTCACCAAGGCTGCATTTATTTAATTAAAAATACAGTAAAAACTGTAATATTGTGAAATATTATTACAATATAAAATAACTGTGTTCTATTTGAAAATATTTTAAAATTTAATTTATTCTTGTGTAGGCAAAGCTGAATTTTCAGCATCATTACTCCATTACTTTTTCAGGATTCTTGGATGAATAGAAAGTTCAAAAGAAATATCTGAAATACAAAGCTTTTACATAATTGTGGCATCCTTTTACTTTGTAAGATTTGTGAGAACAGACAAAAATAGTATCTTTATCTTAGAGAAGATTTACATCTATCTTGCACAAATCAGTTGCTATAGTGAGGTGGGCCTTTGATGTGGTTGAGAAAGGACACTATAGATCTGAAAGTGTGTGTGAGAGTTTCGCTGCAGCCCAATGTTTTGCTATGGGTGCAGCTTTGTGGTGCAAACCAAAGTCATGAAAGCTGAGCTGTTTCTCACAGAAGCAAAGCAATACTTCATACTTTTTATAGACAAATGAACTCACACCTCACTTTTCAGGCATAAAAGCAGTGCTAAGTTGCGCAACGCTAACAGCCACAGAGAAAAACACAGAGCAGAGCAGTAAAAACATCCGCTCGCCGTTCCACCGTGAAGGACAGAGCCGAGTCTAAACAGCCGACACCGATGTGGGAAAAGGTTCACGATAACATGTCAAATAGTTTGTCAGTTTAACAACCATAGAATGAATGACTCAAGTAATTAAAACTTTTTGGAAAAGAATGTGTTTGTTGTGAGTGAATGTGAGTGTTTTCTTGACATTTTGTAACAGACAGGTGTTGTCATGACCTCTGGACGGTGGTGCATGTGTCCCGTCTGCAGTGTGTTGTTTCAGCGGTCCAATCTAATCCCAGCACGGAGCCGAGCTGGAATGGAGACGACCCTGTTGTGAACAGAAAGCAACATGAGAATCTCTATTCTTATCTTGTTCCTAAAACAGCTCAGACACAGACTGAAACAATAGTTATCTATGTGATCAACTGAGGAAGGACAGGCTCAGCTACTTCTTTAGTCAAGATGTGCACAGTTTTCACAAACAGACTCTATTGTTTTGGGAGTCTGATATGTCTGATATGAGAGACATCTGACAAGGAAATGGCACCATCAAAAATAAGCAACATCATATTAACATCACATCATACCCCTTAAAAAAAACAAGTAGACTTCAAGTTTCACTTAAGTAAAGTTCAAGTATTTTTTAAGTAAACCTCATGAAGTAAGTATCCTATTATCAATGTACTAGTAGTATACTATTTCAATACTACTACTAGGGTCTAAATTGGCCCAATTTTTAGTGTATAAAGTAGTGTTGTCAAAAGTACCGAAGTACCGACCACAATGCCAAATCTGTACAGAAATTTTAAAAATGTGACGCTTTGAGCGGTGTTGAGCAGATTCATAAACACCTCTGATTGGTCTTTGTGTTCACAAGCTCATCAGATATGTCTGTGGCTACAATGATCAACGCACAGGAGTGTTTGAAAGCACATTGAAGGGTTTGAATTTGAAAGTGTTATGAAAGCGGGAGCGTTTGCTCCCGTTTGTATCTGTGTAAGCGCTCGGTGAAGAGCGTCATTGATGTCTATTTACAACATGTTTTTGAAGCGTTGACCATTGTAGCCAATCACAGACATATCTGTTGATGCGTGAACCCAGAGGCCAATCAGAAGTGTTTACAAATCCGCTCAACAGCACTCACATTTTTAAAATTTCAGTACCGACTTGGTATCGTGGTTAGTACACAACTAGTATAAAACTGTGTTTTTCGTTTGTACTGCTACTATACTACAAGTGAACTTATAGTTATACTGATAGTTTACTAGTTTAATACTTGTATCACATTTTTAGTTTATGAAAGTACACTTGGAAGTATACTCTCAGTAAACTACAAGTTTAGTGGTTTTATGCTGCAAATATACTTGTAAGTTCTTTAACTTAACATCATACTTATAGTTTATTATTTATACTGTATATTATTTTTGCACTTTAAGTATACTACTATGTTCCTAGGTATTCATTTTTATGCTTGAAATATAGTTTTAACTGTACTTAAGTAGATTTGAAGTAGGCCTAAATTCCTATGTACACTACCAGTGGAATACACAAAAATTCACATACTCAGAATTAGGAACATATCTGTTTTCTTTATAAATACTTAGACTTTCCTGTCAAGTCAAGTATGCTTAAGTGTAATTTTAAGTATATTTCCAAGAAGTATAAAAAGTAGACTGAAAGTATACTTTCTCTCTTTTTTTTTTTTTAAATAGTGCACTTCTTTTTTGTAAGTGTGACAAAGATAAATGTCATTTTGTCAGTTTGAGGGACATATTTTATCAAACACAAAAAGGGTTTACAAATGTTTTACACTTTAACATACTGCTTCACATTGTGTTTTTCTGGCACTCTTTTTTGTGAGGATGGAATAAACATGTGGAAAAGTGAAGTTAAAAACAATCGTGAAAGATTGACACTACCACCTGTCCAGAACAAACACCTGTTAAATGAAGGAGAGTAAAAAACACCTGGTTCATGATCACTAACTCCCTGTACTGACATCAGAAGCTGCATTTTCCTTTAATTACAGATCCTTATGTGTTTCTTTTCCTGGTTGTCAGAGTCAGTCACAGTCTATGGCTGCATCCCAATTTGCAGACGTTGAACCAAAAGTACGTACACTTGTTCAAAAGTTTGGGGTCACTAACATTTTGTAGTAAGCCAGTATTGGCACATACTTGCACATTGAAAAATTGTGTAACAATTCCACAGAATCTTTAACAGTAAGCATTAGCATCAAGCTAAATGTAGTAACTAACTTGAATTTATTTAAATTTCAAGTTCATAGTTTTAAAAACTCCTTTTGAACCACAACAAACATTTCCTTTTCATGCTAGTCCAAAAAATCATCTGGTCAACTTTTTTCATTGTATTATATTAACAGGTGCACTATTTATTATCTTGCGTATGTTAATTGGGATTCAGCATGTAGCTTCTTTTAGAGTGTTAATGAAATCTAATGTAAATGAACCTTAATCGCAGATTTTGTTTTGAGGTTGGTAAATATTTAGAAAGTGAGACTGCTGTGGGAATGTGAGTTATATGAGCTGTCTGCTGTCGGTAATGTGTTTGTGTAGGAAACATTTAAGAACTCGAATGACTTGTTCTCTGTCGACATGCAAAGTTTTAGAAACAGAGTCCCAAAAATTGCACCATCACGCCACAGTCTGGATACGGGACAGTATCGTGTGTGGGTGTGTTTGTGTAAAGTTTTGCTCCTCGGGCAGGTCCTGATCGATAGCGCCATCCCTCATTACGGGAAGTGCAATTAAGGAAGAGACAGGCCTGCACTTCCCACCCGCCCCAGAGAACAGATTTTGTGTGTGTGTGCATACATTAGCTCAGTTCCTACACTGACAAGACCGCAGCTCGGTGCAAAGAATGGCACTTTAAGCAACCATTACCCATCATGCCCCAGTATTAAAGATCCACTTTCATCACACCCCTATCATTGCTCATCCTCAGTGTCATTCTGCTCTCTGCTGATCTTTAAAAAGAGCAGTGTTCCTCCTGTTCCCCAGAGGAATATTTTATTGCTAAGAGATGATGAGATGAACATCTCAGTGATGTTACTTTTAAGCATTACCTTTGTCCTAGATGTCTAAAATTCTTAAGGAGAAATAAAAAGACATATATGAGATATGTGATAAGTGCTGACATACAGTAGAGTTATGAAATGAATGTGGACACCATAGCTCACATACTTTGGCCTTTGAAGAATTCATTGAGAAATGTTTGAAGTTCTGGCTTCTGATTACAGACTTGAGCACAGTTTGAGATTTCTGAGATCTCTTATGAAAATCTAGAGAAAACCTTTGTGAGTTTACTGGGGACCATGTGCTCTCCATTTAATCTCGTTGCTGTCTAGCGGAAATATTTAAGATATTAACAAGATCTTATTTGTTATTTTCATTTCCTTGTCTGTTTGAGGGGCAGAGATTCAATTTGGGTTTTTAAAACCAGAGGAGCAGAAAGTGGATTATGGATACAATGTGCAGGATTTAGATGGCTGTCAGTAAAGATCTTAAAGTTAAAAAGACTCATGAGTTAGTGGAGGAAAAACCCTCTTTGCAAGCCACTTTTAAAGACCTCATTAAGTCAAAATTTGACTTTTTGTGGCATTTAGGCCCCGTCCACATGAATACGGGTATTTTCAAACCACAGCTTTTTCTATGCGGTTTGGCCTTTTATCCCCATGCAAACGCAGTATCCAGTCACTGAAACTGAACATTTTTTCAAATTCCAGCCAGGGTGAAGATTTTTAGAAACTCTGGTTGCAATGTTGTTGTGTAGACAGTGAAACTGGAGAGTTTGGCTTGTGATGTCAGAACTGGTTATAACCTTTTTTTCTGGCTTCTGATTGGCCAACATGGCTTTTTATGTTTAGGGTTATATCGCCACCTGTTGGTCTGGCATGCTCTTGACAGTGCTTCGACTACGTCTGGAATTATTATTTGCGTTTTCATGTGGATGCAATTTTTTATTTTTATAAACTCTGTTTATAAAAATACCCGTATACGTGCGACTAGGCCTTAGTGCATATATGTCAGTTCTGAGGTTAACATACAGTACTTTACTTCCTAAAAAAGTTAACAAAATAATCTTTAAGCACCAACACACGTTCAGAATTTACTTGTCTTTCTCTTGGGCCCTGTTTTCACCTGGTATTAAGATGCGTTTTGGTCAATCATATAAAACGTTTTGAGCTTGTCCACTTTCGACCACTTCCAGATGTAGTCGAAAACGCGTTAGTAGTGTAGATGCTCATGTGGTCGAATGTGTTTGAACAGCCACAAAAGACCATCTACTCTCCGCCTACAGACGTAAACATTATAGGAAGCGCGCTAGCCAGACGGGATTTAAACTTTGTCAGATGAAGACACAAGTTTAGTCTGAAGATGAAAAACATACGAAGCACAATGTTCTCTCACCATTCCTGATTTCTAACTCACAGTCACAGTGTTCAGCCGGTCTTGCGGCTGTGAGAGCAGAAACAAAAGCTGCTGCTCTCCATATGTTTTTCCGTCATCTCCAGTCGCGTTCATATGTAAATTGCATGAGCTTATTTCACCCATTAGATCGAAAGATCTGAAAAAGCCCATACATTTACCCACCCATAGACTCTCCCCTCGAAGAAACCAAGACAGAAGTGGCTGAAAAAACACCAAGATCGACCAAAACTCATCTTAATACCAGGTGTAAACAGGGCCCAATGGATAATAATAATAAAAAAAAAATAGTGATGACTCATCTGGGTGTTGCAAAATTTTTTATCTTATCAAATGCTCTATAAACCAAGAATTCCACCAGCCTCTGACTAAGTAGAAAAGCATCTGCATTGCTGTGACGTAAACTAATATGAGAACAGTCAAAGTAATAGTTTAATAATCCGTTTAATTGTTTAATATTTCTGAATATTAAGGGTGATGTATCTAGGGTTTTTACAGTGGTGATAAAAATACATTTAAACACAAAGTGCTTCCCTCATCACCTGTCCTATATGTGTCCATCATTTTCTGGGCAAAATGTTCATCATTTGACAGTCAAATCAATCGACTCAGCACACTGAGAGAGAGAGAGAGAGAGAGAGAGAGAGAGTTACCTTGGAGATTACATGGGCGAGAGACAAATGAGTTTGTCCTTCTGTTCTGAGAGTGGACTGCACAGGATGAGCGTTTGTGTTTCTCATGGCATGCCGTGAGTTAAGCTTTCGAGACAGAAAGCGTCATCACTCATATGCTTGAGTGGGATGGGAGCAGCATTCTGCAAACTTTATGGCAAAATTACTCAGCAAGTCAAGCGTCAGTCTTCAGGTAGGTCATAACAGGAACAGGAACTAAAAAAAGCAACAAAGGGATTTTTTTAGCCAGTGAAAAATGCCTCATGAAATTTACGTTTGCATGAATAAGCAAGTGTATGTGGTATATGTAAGGTTTTCTGTGAACAGTGGCTCTGGTGAGGACTGGAAAACAGATGCTCTTCCTATTGTCTATTCATGTTAATTAATTATCCATCCAATTCATTTCTGAGATGGATTTTGTTTCATTTCAGCATCAGAAAACATGTATTCTTATGCATGTGGAAGTATGCATAACTTTCAGTCCAGAATACATAAGATATATACATGTAAAATGAATCTATAAAGATTGATCTTATTTTAACAATGGATTGTTAATTTTTTTTTAATCATCTCAATGTGTTTGGTGTTTCCTTACATCTTTCTTAACATCTGTACTATTCTTACATCCCATTCCTTAAACACATGATTATACTTTTCTACGTTAAAAGTTTGCATGTGTGACATCTTATTTGCAAACCGATATTTCCATTTAGCCCACCAGAAAAACCACCGTATTTCACTAAATCTCCTACTGAACAAAAATGATGCTGTTTGTTGAGAGGTGCGCTATTGACTGGAGTCAGTTGGCTCTTGTTACCCATAACACCTAGTATTTTGGTAAAACCACCCAAAACACATCAGAAATGCTTTAGCAACCACCTAGCAACATGCAAAAAATATATATATTGTGAACTTTTTACAAATGTACTGCAATGCTATTGTGTTGTGGCAGTGAGTTCAGTTCAGTTTTAGGTATAAAAGTCTTAAAAAATGTATTATTTTAGTCATACTGTAGGAGTAAGTGCTGTCTGTTCTTGTTTCCTCTCCTCCAGGTTGCAAATACACATGTCATGCTCAGTGCCGTGACCAGGTGGAGCTAGACTGCCATCAGAATGGATCCTTTAATGGCTGCCCACTCAGCGCTCTTGCTCAGGACCATCTTAACAACAACCAGTCCTCACACGGCGTGAGTACAGAGTTTATTTTTGCATGTTTTCACGTTTGCATTAACACTCAGTTCAATATCATCTGAAATACAGAAGTGAAACTCTCAGAGAATGTCAAGAATCACAGACATCTGCTAGTGATGGTTAGGTGTGACCACAAGGGGGAGAACATTTACAGACACATTACCTAAACTAGTCTCGGTATTGCTGTAAATGTAGTCTGATCAATGTTATATTCATTCTTGGTCACCTCTATGTTAGATCTTAGTCTATGTTAGATCTTCACTGGGAGACAAATGGAAAAGTATATAGTTTTTTAGTACAGACATTAGCTGAGATCATGAGTTGAAGTTTTTTCTTCTATGGGTGTGTTGGTCATAGTTTGGTCATAGTAATTATTGCTTTTCTTCAGTCTTCACTTAGACCTGTTTAATGTAATGGTGTGACTTATCTAAAGGATGTCATGGCACTGTCATGTACACACACACACACACACACACACACACATTCCCATCGCACTTGACATGGAAATAACAATAGCAGGATATTACTCTTGAGCAGAATTCCTCTGGTTCCCATAGTGTCCAGTTTTGTTCTCATGTGGACTTTCACCCCCAACACTCTGTAAACTGTGCAGTATGAATGAAAGAAGAGCAGTGTGTGTGCGACCTGGTGGGGTCAACACACAGGTTAGTGTGGTATGTGTGCTATTCACACTAATCCAGGTCTGTCCGTTTAGTGCGGCGCAGAGCCCGACTCTATTGTGACTGGTTGGAATAGAAAAGTGATTCAGATTACATATAAATGGGTGGATTTAATGAAAACTGTCAAGAACATATCAACATTTCAAAACAGTTATTTGCACACCAAAATCAAAAATATTTAGCATGGGGGTTTTTTTTGGCCTTGTGACATTATTTTCATGACAACTGACCACATATATTCCTCTAAATTATTAGTAGCCTAGTGTGAAGTGAAAAAAAATCTCATTACTTTATAGTACTGAAAAATTATTGTATGATTTGCATATTATTTAAAGTACGTTTGTAAAGTGGACCTGAAGATAAGCAAGGTAGTATTTGCTGTAATGAAGTGTGTGCAGGCAACATTTACATTAATAAGAAAGAGGTTTTTTAGCATTACAGTAGAGAGAATTTGAGTGGAAAATGTGTAACATTATTAATCCTAAAACTAGACTTAATTTACTTTATGCAAAATATAACTATAGTTTTTTTTTTTTTTCATTTATTTTTGAAGGTAAAATACTCACTCCCAGACATTTCTTTCTGTTTCCATCCACCTATTTTTATGCACATTTTGGGATATCACATAAAAAATGCTAGATGGAAACACCATTTATGCGCATAAATTCTAAAAATGTGCATAAACAACTTCCGCGCCCAATTGAGGCAGATCATGTTTTTATCCAGTAAGAAGACATGCATGTAAACTTCGATGGAAACACATTTACTGAATAAATCCCTTGCAACAAAAAAACAAATGTTTTCATAAATCATGTTATGATAAGCTTTGTAACTGACAAAGTCTCTGCTGTCTTTTAGTTATGGCCACAAATGTGCCGTTACGTCCCAGTTTAATCAGATTTTTTGACATATACCAAATATTAAATGTATGTGAATGCGCAATGGTGCTATTAATAATGTTATGCAGTTTTGTTTATTTGTATTAGGGATGTTTAGTACGTAGTGCACTGTTAGATGGTGCTGTGTGAGGTCTGAAGTTCGTTCGTTAGTAATTTGGGATTAAACATGGGTGTGTTCATTCTCACAGGACAGTGAGGACCAACTGTCTGTGTCAGTCTAAACACGGACGAGTCTAACATTCATTTTAGTGTGCGTGTGTTTGACTCTTCATATAGACCCAACATTCCAGACCAGAAGCCCCCCTCCCCCTGAAGACAGTTGGTTGAGTCAGCCATGTTACTCAGGGCCAGACAAGGTCACACAAACCACTGACAGTTGAGGGTGGGATGTAGGGAGGACAGGGTGTCTACATGTAACACCCACTCAACAATGCAAAAACAAACCACTGATAAAATTACATCAAGACATTAAGACATAACATCAAGTTTGTTGAGCAAATGTAATTCACAAAAATTATATTTTTAGAGTATGCATGTGTGTGTGTGTGTGTATATATATATATATATATATATATACTGTGAGTTTTTCAGGTTTTTTTCAGTTTAAGTTTTTTATCAATATTTATATTTTATTTTATTTCAGCTTTTTTTAAATTACCCAAAACAAATATTTACAATATATTTACAGGCAATATATATATATATATATATATATATATATATATATATATATATATATATAAAATAATAATATATTGTATATGTATGTTATTTAAATACTAATATACTGTACATATATATGATTTAAATACTAATATATTTATTTTAAATTAGCTTTTATTTTATATTTTCATTTTAGTTTAATTTTTAGTAATATTGTTATGTGCTTTTTGTATTTTTTATTTCAGTTTGAGTTTTTTTAAGTTTAAGTTTTTCGTCAATATTTATATCATATTTTATTTCAGCTTTTTTTATTAATTACCCAAAACAAATATTTACAATATATTTACAGGTAAATTAATTTGTAATATTTAAATAAAAGGTAAATATCCAAACCAAGTAATATAGTTTGTTATTTTACAGTCTCACCTAATACAATTTTAATGTAAGAACAGTCTATTTTTAAAAAAGATAGCTTTATAAATCTATAAGTATTGTCTGTTCATAGTGTAAGGGTGATTCATATCTGAGACATGGATTACTGTAAAGCTGCTGCTGTAAATGTGGTTTACCTTGGAAAGCGCTGCTGTATTATTGCTGTACTGTTGGATCAGCAATATTGTGTGTGGAGCCTGAGAAAGAAACAGAGGTGTAAATATGATCCAAACGAAAAGGAACAAACAGACAGATGTAGGAAAGAGAGAGTTTCCCGTCAGGAAACAGCCACAGGATGCCTTCAGCATAGCCGAGTACACACACATGTCTAACACACATCACATTAGACTCGAGCACAGATACAAACACAAACAAAGGTGCATTGACCACAATAACTGATAAGCTCCAGTTGTGCCCACCCGTTTGCGCATACCAAACATCACTGTAAGCCAGTGGGAGAGACCATGAAGGACATTAAATCTACATTTATTTATTTTTTTGCAACACAAGTACAAGTTTTGTAGTTAAGTGCTCCCAAAAAAAGCAATTTAAAGTTGAGATTCAGCACAAGTATGCAGCAGGATAGTGTGTGTCGTTCATTATTTTTCTGTTAGGCAGCAGTTTTTTGGCAGGCGTGAACTGAATGCTGGGAACTCTTTGGGTGGTGAAGCAGCTCCAAAATGCAAGAGGCAAAGCTTTAACTCCACCACACTAACCACACACCCATGTGAATCCTACTAACAAAGAAATACATGTTACACAATCTGTTCTCAATTGGTCAAGTTTACTCTATGTTTAGCATTGAATTTTGTTCATGTTAGCCTACGATTACTGTCAGTAGAGAAGGACAGATATTTTAGTCAAAGTTCCCATCTGCAGTACAGGATCAGGCCGAGACAGTCATGTGAAAAGATTGTAAATCAATTGGCTGATTTACTTAAGACTGATTTGATTTGGTTTTGCGTCACATTGGGTCTAGAGTTTATGACTGCATAATATTTTTTGCCTGCAACTGATGTCAGATGTCACAGATAACATGATGTTTGACTAGGTTAATCATGCTATTCTGCAGGAACGCATGCTATTATGTGGAAATGTGTAATCAAGCATCAGTGCAGGACAAAATCTACCCTCAATGGGTTGGACCCAAAGTCCAGCTGATCTTTGACTGATGAAATGTTGTAAGGCCTGTAAAATGTAGCTATTTTAGCATTTACTAACATCTGATTAATTATCAAACCTCAAGCATTGTGTAGGGTTAGACTGACATTTTCTTAGAAAGATTCTGAAAGGACAATTTGTCAATTACTGTTCCTATGGAAGCTTGTTTCTGCCACTAAATAAAAATATTAAAAAAGTAACTGTGAATTTTTTTATCTCACAACTCTTACTTTTTTCTAAGAATTGCAAGATTTAAACTTGCAATTGTGAGTTATGAAGTCAGAATTGCCTGATATAAACTCAGAGTTGTGAATTATAAAGTCAGAATTCTAAGATATAAACTCGCAATTCTGAGAAAAAATGTCAGTCTTTTTTCCCCTCACAATTGGACATTATAACACACAATTGAGTTTATATCTCACAATTCTGACTTTATAACTCGCAATTCTGACTTTATATCACGCAATTCTGACTTTATATCTCACAATCCTGACTTTGTAACTCACAATTCTGACTTTATATCACAAAATTCTGACGTTATATCACACAATTCTAACTTTATATCACGCAATTCTGACTTTATATAACACAATTCTGACTTTATATCAGACAATTCTGTCTTCAAAACTCACAATTCTGACTTTATATCACACAATTCTGACTTCCATATGCTCCAATAATGCAGCTTGGGAAAATATGTCATTCTTTGCTGGACTGGAATGCCACAAGAATTCACTTTGGCTTTAAACAGTCACACAATGACTTTCCTAAAGGAATCTATAAATACCTTCCTATGTAGGTCAGGCCCTTTGACCTTTTTGGTGGACTACAATTGGCAACCATAATTGACTTTTAGTTCACGTGACTTCAAAGAAGACAAACCCTCGTATCCTCAGAGCAGAATAAGCAGATAGGTCTTCTTCCCTTAGGTCTGGGATTAGACGCTGTCTATCTTGGGAGCTAATCCCGCATCTTTCTTTAAATCTTCATTCAGTCAACTAGGTCAGCGGTAACTATCCAGTAAGCACCTCACATAATGCTCACACACTGATCCAAAAAACCTTCTGGAACTTACTATTGGTTTCCAAATGCTGTAAATGTTGCTATGTAACCACAGTGCATCAATGCATGGATATATGAGTTCTCAGGATTAATCAAGCTAGCCAAAAGCAAGCCTATGTTTGTAAATGAAACCATGGAGCCCCTAAAACTGAAGACCTTTTGACAGAACACTAGAGAGTGGTTGCTGTGGCTACTTCTATATCAAACAGTAATAAAGTACCTTTCCATGGAAAAGTGCACCCAGCTTCTCTGCATGTGAATGAGTGTTTGCTAATTGCTCCCAGCCGTCACCACATTCAGAAGGACAGGCTCAGCTGGATCTATAGAAGTAGAAAGCTCAGCAACAGGTCGGATTGCAACCTTTGGATTGATAACAAACCTGTTCTGTAAAACTATGTTTGGATTTTTCAGACTTTAAAATAACAAAACTATAATTAATATCATTTATAGGATTGTGCATACTCTACCCAGAGTGAGTTCCATATTGTAACCAAGGAATGTTGTATTCAGGTCAAATTTGGTCTCACAATCCACCAGGCCTTATCTTCATCCTTCCACTCGCTTTTCGTTCAATCATGGCCCCATTGTAGGTTCAATCTAGAGAGTTTGAATCAAGCTGTTGTTTATAGAGGTCAGGACCATCTCAGCTCAATGTTTATGTTCAGATAAAACTATTTAAAGCAAAGTATAGATGCTTTCCTGGGGTTTAGACTGCAGATTGTAAGATAACATAGATCTTTATGCCTGTATGAACTGTAGACAACTGTAGACTAACATACAAAGAGTCTTTAAAGACTTCAAGAGACCTTCTGAAACCCACCACAAGACAAGACAGAACATGCACTGGGGTTAGACTGTATAACTGTGGGTGTCCTTTGTGTGGATTTTGGGACCAAATTACCTTCTATTTAGTCTTCCTTTACTGTCTGGATATGTGAGGTTTGGCTAGAGGAAAGACTATGATTTCCATCTATGTGAACACTGATTGTTTGTGTAGAAAACCCTGATCTCAGCTTGGATCTCGCTAGAGTTTAGACTTAGAAGCTGAGGTCACTGTCTGTTTCAGCATCCCTCTGATTCTTGTCTTTTTGAGATCATTATTCATATCTTCAGCATCCCAAAACAATAACCCCTAGTGTGTCAGTGCAGAGGGAAACTGTTAAAACCGTATGCAAAATACTCCTTTTGGACATCAATAAGAGTCACATGTCTTTGTTATCATGCATTGTGGAGTTAATGTGTCATTGAGTGCTGGCGTTTGCTTTACAGTATTGGTTTCCTCAAATAATTCACTTGTGATTTTTGTATGCAAAGGAGTGTAAAGGTTTGCTACTAATTGAGTCTAAAATTATTTTTCACAATTACAGTCAGCAAAGAAGTTCTCTAATGTCACCTTGATTCAATGGCCTCCTGAAGTATAATTAAAGAGCAAACACTGTACATGTAGCAATTTGTCATGACAGGTTTAGCCTTGTAATTTCGGACAATTAGAGGACTGAAACGGCTTTACGTTCTGACCTCTCAAACCACACCCTGCCAGACGAGATCAGACATTGAGCGTAGTAAGGTGTGTACTTCCTGAGGTCATCCACAGTAAACTCTTTGTGCGTATGTAAAAGGAACTGAAGTTGATTTGCGAGACATTCCACATGCCTTCATACAAATGCTGGCACATAAACAGTGACTCTGTGCTGGGAACATGAGTCTCTCCCCTTTAGCAAAGGAATGTGGGTAATGTATAATGAAGGCTATGGCCCACAGCCAGAAAAATTACAGGTTGCAGTCACAGGTCACCTCTGTGTCCCTCCTGCCAGACCCTATTGTTCTGTAGTGGACTTGGAATGAGTCTCCTTGCGAAGCGAGACATTTTCACACGCTCCTTGGCAACACTGAATTATGGAGGGTACTTCCTCTTCAGTTTATTGTGCATTTCAGTTTTATTAATTGAATTCAATTTCAATTCCATCAGCAATTAAAACATTATAAAAATATTTCTTCTCTAGAATAAGGCCGTGTGTCCACCAAAGCGTTTTTAGCCAGCTGAAAACACTAGATGCTCTGCTGAAAATGCCTATCTGCGAGCGCTTAAGAGTGCTTCGGCATTGCAGCATTTTTTTTTTTTTTCAGTTGAGACGCTTTGTTGCTATGATACGGAATATCCGCGGCATTGTTACTTGCAACTGATTGAGCAGATAATTTGTCTCAGACTAAAAATGTCGACACAATGTACTTGCTATGTATGTTCAGAGACCAGCAATATTAATTTCTCATCCATTTTGTTCCGTTGTTCAGTTGGTCAGTGTTGTATTTGTCCCGCCCCCCCTCCATTCTGATTGGACAGCTGGCTAAAAAGTGATGAGTGCAGCGTTTTACTCAAAGTTGAACATTCTTTAACTCAAAGCGACCGGTAAAAAATGGTTGAGCACGAAAAAGGCGCTCAGCGCCTCGTTACGCTCCTGGCGTTTAAAAAAGTCAGCGCTCCCATTAAACACAATTGGAAAAGTACGCTAACAGCTAAAAACGCTTTGGTGGACACATGGCCTAAGAATTGTTCTTGGGTGAAAATTTATGTTAATTCAACTTGATTATATGAAAAAAACTATTTTCTGAGGTGGCTATTTCGTATGAATTCATATGATTAGATTTGTACGAAAGAGTATGATAGTAAGCATGAAGCTCCACCCCAAAACCTAACTGTTGCTTGCAGACTGTATGAAAACATACAAATGGGATTGTACAAATGCATACAAATTGGCAACCAATTCGTCGGTGCCGATAGCCTCGTAGGCAGCACCGACATATAGCGCCGTTGCGCTTTGGGCTACTCGAGTTTGAGCCCTGGCTTGAGGACCTTTCCCAATCCTGCCCCCCGTCTTTCTCTCCCACTTTGCTTCCTGTCTGCTTACTGTCCTATCATAATAATGGCAAAAATAAATCTTTAAAAAAACAAAAATTAGCCACCAATTCACCAAAACACAAAATAGTTACGAATGGTCATGAGACTGTGTTAATTTGACATTGTACTGACCTACTACTGATGCCTTTGGGTTGCAAGACTTGGCCGTTCCTTTTCTGACTGGGTATTTTTAGGTCTTCTCCATGTTCTTGGGCTTAAATTAAGCACTGTCCTTCCACAAACTTCTTGAAAGCTGCAGTTTGTGGGGCGTGGTTTGCCCTGTCCTTGATCTACTGCAGATGTTGCTTGGATTTCTTTGGAATGAATTATGGTTTTCTTCTTGACTGGGTGGGCTGTTATCATATATAAAGCACTGTAAAATAGAAAATATACATGTATAAAGTGGAAATTTGTTTGGAAACATAATAAACTAAAACCTCAAAGCAGCTGTTAACACAGTAAAGATGATGTCTGTGCTATTTTGGATTAGCACTCTTGATTTAAAAACGTTGACGGTGGTTGCAGTAATGAATTTCGCCTGACTGTTAATGCAAGCCAAAGCTGTGGGTCTGTCATGGGTTTAGTTGAAAATTTGCTTAGGATATCATAAATGTTGTGCTCTTTTAAGCACTAAATATATAACAGAAAAATACTTATTAGAAGAACTTTCCCTGAAGTTACAATGTGTTACAACTTACATGTTTAATTTAAGGACAACTTTCTAATTCTTATTTGTGATCTTTAGAAAAGTGGATAAATTACAAAGAGCAGCTAACCCCAAAAATAATGGGTTTGCTTGTGGAGTAGATCCAAAACCAGACACAAAGTCATAAAAATGAGGCTTGTAATTTGTCAATGGATGAATAGGTTTGTATTTTTTTTACTGGGTAGCAGCTTCCACATGGAAGTTTGCGCTTCATGACCGAATAAACAGATAAGAAGCTGTTCACACAGAACACATTTTTCCATTCCACTGCTTTACTTTTCCATTATTTTTCTATGTAAACACATGCTAGACGGACGTGTTTGACATCTCACGCATGACGCGCCGTTGTAAAAATGCGGTGCTCAAGTTAAAATAAGTTCAACTTTTGAAAGACGCGTCTCAAGACCTTGCATTTTTTCCCCATTCCATTCTATTTTCAAAGCAAAAACGCGTTGTGTGTGAACCAGCCCTAAGTGGACTTCTTTCTTTAGTGTCGATCACATGACCTGAAATGTGAGAAGTTGTAAAAGTGGTGGCAGCCAATTTCCTCTGTGACCATGGACACAGAGGTCCCTGTCCAAACTTTATAATTAGCATTCACAATGTTTAAGGTGTTGTTCTCACGCTTGTGGCAAACCGTAGGTCAAAGTATTACCTTAGTACAATACATACATGCACACACACACACACACATCTCTTACAGAAGTCTGTCATCAAACTGTCTTCCACTTTTACACAGTCCTCATGTTTGCATTGGTCCACAGCTACACCCTTTCATATGGGCGTACTGCCTTGTATTAAATGCCCCAAACCTATATTTTTAGCTCAGATGGTAGGCCTGCACCAACTTAAGAAGTAGTCCATGCTATGTTTCAAAGAAGGAAAATAAGAAAACTTGCATCTGTATGTTGCATACTTATAGAGGTAAGTGAAATTACATATTAAAAATTGATTTCCAGCTGTATTTTTGCTCTTTGGACAGAGAAAACGTTCATAGTACGTTCATAGTACTAACCTGGATGAGACGCGATCGAAGCCGTTATAAAATTCCCGCCGTAATTAATTTGAAGCGGCTGCTGTACGTTGCAAAATGGATGAATTGTTCCTCCTGATAATTACTTATAATAAATTAATATTTTTTTATTGAACATTGGATTATTTTGTTTTATTACCATTGCCGCCATTTATGAAAAGAATTTTATTTAAAAAAAAAAAAAACATTAATCAGGTACGCAGGTAGGGGACGCAACAGGAGCCAGTGAATGAGGAAATGCACACAGCAGTTGTGTGTGTGAGTGAATGTGGGTGTGTTCTCTGCAGTGAGTCGCTCCGGTTTATTGAACTCAGTTTAGTTTGAAAAGTGTTTGGGAAGGACTCGATTGCGCGTATTGCTTGATGTTTTAAATCATTTGTAGTATTTCCGCTCTTAATACGTTTTATTAGATATAAGTATTACATATTTAAACAGAAACGGAAAAGCGCTTTTGGAATTTGGCGACTGCTTCGTCTTTTAGGGAGAAATACAGCCGTGATCAGGGAGCGACAGTGACTCGCGCGGTTCACGTTACACAGCGTTGACTCACTCCTTCGTTTGACTTTATCATACAGTACAGTATATGCGCGCAAATAAAGCCTGTTTTTGGATGTGTCCGAGTTTCTCTTCAAATGTCGTGGACGAGCACAATGAGTAGTGGATACAGTAGTTTGGAAGAGGATTCAGAGGAATATTTTTTCACTGCCAGAACTTCCCTGTTCAAGAAGCCTTCGGTTAAACCCACGAACTTCAAGGTGAATATATTTACATTAAACATGTATTTATTTATATCAGTTTATTTTATATCATTTGTTTGTTTCTTTGTTTTTCGAAGCCTACGTGCCATATTGTGATAGTGTCCAGGTGGGATCAGTTGTTGCTTTGAATTTAACAATTCACAACAGCTCATTGATTTATAGTGTTTGAAACTAAGTCTTGATCATTAACAATTTTAATTAAACCATAGCATGAGATATTGTAATACTTCACTGTTATTTAACTTGTTGCATACGTGAATGTTACAGTATGACGTAGCTCTACCTGCAGGCATATCCTTGATATTAATGACCTTAAGATAATGCCTCTTTTGTGTCAGATTGTATTGAGTAAGTGTTTAAAACACTTAATGAACATCCTAAAACCAATTTTGCCTGGTTTCTCTGGCCACACAGACATCTTTAATAGGCTTAATAATGGATTTAGCACAATAATGCACACTTAACACTAATTGTTTTGATTTATTATGCATATTATCATTATTAAGGGTGTTATTTGATTGTGTATGACGTCTGAATTTATTTAAAAGCATTACATCATGCCATCATGGCGTGGAAGTTATGATAAAGTAGGCCACTCTCAGCTCATGAAAGCTGTTTTGTTCAGTATCTTTTTCATGCTTATTGTGATTGTCTATTGGCTGACATCAGTATGCCCTTATCAAAGACAACTGCTCATAATTTCTGTCTGAGACTAAGTTACTATTAAAACTCCAGTCAGTGTGACTGACCCCATGTGATTTGAATATGGCCTCTACAAAGTCATGTGTGACTGCAAGATTGGCTCAAAGAGAAAAGATTCATAGTATCACCCCCACACTTCTGTCAATTACCCGATTGTGAGAAAAATGTCAGCGGAGACAATTTTTCATGAAGTTAATGCTGTCATGTGACTTCTATTTTCTGGGGGAAACTGTTGCAGATTGTTTTATTGAGTGTTTATACCAAAACCCATTGAGCTTCATACATGGGGAGCATTTTAAGGCATCAAAGGCAGCTCCAAATGATAGGCTGAGTTGCATGCATCCTTTACAGAGAAGGCAATCCCAGGATGCGTTGTAGCAAGCTCAGTGAGAGCATTCCAAAACAGTCCATTATACTATTATTCTGCCTTAGAAGGTAACTGACTCTGTAGTCAGTAAAAAGCAAGGTAGCACATGCAGGTTTTTTGAGTCTTGATGTATCAAATTCCAGACTTTTAGAATGGACACGGTGCAGTGTATGACTATCCATTGTATAATGTAGCAGCTGTAGAAGGAATTGCTCAAAATGGAATGAGTCAGTTCCTTAAACAGCCCGGCACATTGCTATAGCTCACTTCCTGTTACTTCATTCTGACAAAGAACCTCTCGCCTCTAGCCATTTCATCATCAGCAAAGATAACCAAAAATTCAAACTCTGGCTTTTTTTTAGAAGGGCACTTTCAAAGTATGTGCAAGATGCAAATAGATACTGTTGTATCTACAAAAGTAAAGTGTCTTTCTCAAGCGGAGCAGATATGCCCTGTACTTCATCTGTTTTGTCACCTCTTGCATGCCACAAATGCACTGACCCTGGGAAACAGCTGCTAGGGCAGGCATGCAAAACAGCAGGATCATGGGGGTTTGTGTGGGCCACAGCACTCGGTTCCTACAGAGAAACATTGTGACCATAATGGCTCAGTTTTTTGGAGTGAAAATCATTGTTTATTTTGTTGCATCAACTTTAGAAAGCCATACAAGTGCAGTTCATACATTTTATGCAACAACTGCATTCACTTTCCATTAAGCAGCCATTTATCTTTACAGTGGAAGAGAGAGTGTGAATTGTGTTGTTGAAGTTAGAAGTGCTGAAACCGTTTTCCTGGATTTGCTATTCAGGAAAAGGTTTTAAAGAAAGACAGACATTATCTACAGTCTGCAGGCTGTTTTTATAACTCAAGGCCTGATTGAACGGAAATTCAATTAGTAATCATACACAGATAAAACTGAAAAGCGTCTGCTGTGGGTGAATACAGAAGCTCATGTTCGTAGAAAGCCACTACTCTACCTGTAGATTATTGCAGTTGTGTGCTTGTTTACAGTATCTCACTTTGTTTTTGTGGCAACATTCCATTTGGTGGCGAATGGTTTGTGCATGATGTCACTGGCCTTGATTATTCGCATGCTTCGCCAACACAGGCACTGAAAGCACAAAGAAACTTAGCTCTGAACTCTTGTGAAAGTTTCTCATCCATTGTTTAGCTGTTCCACAAGGTTTTCCAGGTTTATCCTGAGCTTTCCGCTTGGCATGTTTCAGCCGTCAGATGCTGATCAAAGCATTTTGAGTCGTTGCGTCAATTCCTCATTAGGGATCAGGTGATCGGTCAAACCATTTGGACCGTTAATCACGTTGATGATGTGAATTGCGTCTTGTAGCTGCAGGAGTTCATGCACTCACTGAGCATTAGATGAAGACTTTCATGTCAACTAAATCTCGAGGATGTTAATGCAGCAGACCTGAGCTGACTCCAGTCTGAGTTTACACGAGAGCAGATCCAGGAATCCTTCATTGAGGTCTACTTGCTGCAAATCCAAATAGAGCAGCCAAGAGAAGAGTATGTGTGCTGGAGACGCTGCTCTTCAAGGGACTGAGAGTAAATGTTTATATCATACTACCCATATCTACTCAAACAAAGTAGAATAGATATTTAGAGACAGTAGAGCTTTTTCCACTGTCATGAACAAACCACCAAAAACTTTAAAATATGGATTAATAATAGGCCACATTGTCAGTTGTAAAAGTCTGGCTGCACTGTAAACCCAAATAAGTTGGGCTAACTCAAAAAAAATCAGATACATCAAATTTTGAGTTATGATGTTCCCAATTTTAAGTATGCAGAACTATCAAGTTTTGAGTTTGTAGTACTCCTGCATGTTAATTGCTCCTAACTCCAAGTACTGAGTTAGTGAACTCATACATTTTGATAGCAATTAACATTTAATATTTAGTTAATTAACTTTATTTTGAGTTCTTGCAAATCAAATGTTATTTACTTCAATGTAAACCCTAATTAGTTGCCAGAACTCAAAAAAGTTGAATGAGAATTTAAGTTAAGAAACTCAAAATTTGAGTAAGATTTTTATTGTTCTTAACTTGAAATATTTGAGTACACTAATTTATACTTCAAATTATCAGGTTATCTCAACATAAATATTTTGCTAACTATAACAAACTAATTCAGAAAATGCCAACTTGCTAGTTTGATAACATGTTAACAATAACATGGTATAGCACTTGAATGAATACAGCAACTTAAAACATTTAACTTACCTGCTCTCAAAACAAGCAGCATGCACCACTTGTCACCATGATGGTAACTCTCTAAAAACCCACATTAACAGAAACTCTTCTAAATTAGTATAACAAAACGTTAATCACTACCAAATCTCCCTTACCATTAATCTTGCACAAAAAAAACATTATGTAACACTTAATTTTAGCATTTACTCTCCCTTTTGAGTGCCATGGACAAAGCATACTGGGAAATAGAAATCCCAGCCCTGTTTCAGTTAGTCTAAATTAAAAGAAATGAGTTCATACAACTCAAAACAATGAAATGGTTCAGTTTACTTAAAATATGTCAGTGCTGTGAACTTGAAAGAGAAAGAAAGTTCTAAATACTCATAACAGTTAATTTAAGTTTAAGTTACTTAAGTTTGTCCTTCTCAAACCAATTAAGTTTTTTGAGTGTTCGGGTTTACAGTGTAAATCTCACAAAACCATTCAAAAACATGTAATTTTACCCCAAAATGAAGAGAAATAGAAATTATTCCTTGTTTCAAGAAGGAAAAAAAAAAAAAAAAAAGCCATTTTAGGGCCATTAAGTTTACCTAAAAAAAAATAAATAAATAAAAAAGTAAAAATACTGTATTACTCTAATAAAATTTTAAAAATTTTGACAATTACAAAACTAAAATGTGACCTGGACATGTACTTTAAGAAAAAAAACTCTAGTGGTGACAGACCTTCACATGAGGGAAACTGTTTAGAGAAGCTGATGTGAAGCAATCATGCTGTTTACATTGTGAAGTGAAAAACAAAATTTTCTTCAGACAATTTTTGAGACATGAGTTTATACCATTAAAAACTCTTTTTGTGCTGCTGTTTTGTCTGAGTTGAAGTTGTATGCCCTTGCATCACAGAATGAAAAGAATTTCACTGTTTGTTCATCTGTTATGGCTTACTGTTACATGAACACATTGACAAGCTTGAGCGGTTTCAGATCCTGTATAACACAAAACCAAATTATTAAGAATTCAATACAAGGTCTGGAGCCACATTTTTAATGTTTAGGAAAGCATTAGATTACAATGCTCCAGTAGGCCACTGTTTGTTTTCATCATCATGAAGTCTGGATAAAGAGAGCATTGCCATTTAATCTGATTAGCCCACAAAGTACGTCATGGAGCAGTATTTGATTATCATTCAGGTGTGTGTTCCTCCAGTGGCCTATTACAAGCTGTCTTTGATGATAGAAACATTTAAACAGCACCTTCTAAAAGTCTGCACCTATTTTCCAACATAAATATTTGAGTCAGTGCATGAATTAACTGCTGTTAAACTCGCAAGACTTGCTTTTGAATGTCTCAAGATTGCTTTTGAATGTCTGAGAGGCATTTGATTTTCCTCATGCTTTGAAAATAGGTCAAAAGTTGACGTTTTACGGACATGCAGATCCCACTCTCTCCCTCTCATTGTTCGTGGTCACGGCTCTGTTAGACTCATGTGGATCCACATGTAGAACATCTGGTTGCAGTTTCTCAGAGAAGAGCTGTAATTACAGTTAAGAGGAAGATAAGACTAGATGAAAGTGTTGTTTCTTGGTCTTGCTATGTTACGGTCCATCGGCTGAATGTCACACAAAACCTCAGCCCAGTCAGCAGATTAACTCTCCAGCTGACATTTGGAGCACATGTCATGGCTTGGGAATTACTTGTTTAGTTTGGAATCTACGTAAAATAAAACTTTTTTAGCAAAAAAAATGTGTTTCAAAAATAAGGCCCAAAGTTCGAACATTGCCATTGAATTACAACAATAAATCTAGTCTTAAAGTCTACATGTACAGTAACAGTCTTTGCATTAACACAACACGTTGTGTGGTATTAGAACTAGAACGGTTCTTTATTTAGTTAAAGTTTGGCTCATTTGCAGTTGTGATGATGGACTAGGTCATGTTTTAATTTCAAAGAAAGCTCTGTGCTGTTAAAGATCTGTGTTTTACAGTTGGAGATATGGATCCATCAGGAAATGGCGCTTAGACTCCAGAGTTTTCCTCGAGTTTTATCGCTTCCTGGATTTCATTAGATCTAACATTTGGCAGTTTTGTTCATGCACTTTATTCTGGACAAATATTTGTTGAATCTTCCATTATCTCTATCATTTTAAAACCTAAAATGGCCTTTAGTCCTTCCATCTCATTTGAAATCAGCTTGTATATATAACTTTCATGTTGTTTGAATGAAATCATTAAAAAAAAACACACCCACATTTCAATGAGAAGATAAGGCACTCAGTTTGTTGAATGTAACTTTGAAACCAGATAAGTTTTTTGAGTGCATAGGTCACATGGCTGCACCTGGCATGTGTCACATCTGATCTCAGCCTCTTTCATTTTATGCCTTTCTTTGAAATCATTCCTAAGCCATCACTCCTCTGGAATGACATCATCGCTGAGCACTGTAGTGAATGTATCCTATATCCATTGAACAAAGGTCCTTTTTATTCTCATTATCTTACCAGCTTTTTTTAGTGTTAGATTCATGACATTTTTAGTGCAAAATCTTACCATTTTTTTATTTGTGTTGCTAGATCAGCAATTTGTTTTTGTTGTTAATTGCAGATATTCAACACTCTTAGCTGAAACTCTCCATACTGGGTTGATTTTTGTCACAAGTAAATGTGCTCAGAGGGTACATCCTGTTAATGATAAATTTGAAAGACTCTGTTTGTTCTCCAACTGCAAATTAACTGGACATGGCTCTGAAGGGCTTTCAGGCTAACGGAGGCCTGTTTGACGTCAAGTATCTTCCCCCTTTGGCCTATATATTACCAGATTTGGCGTTTTAGCTGGATATTTTCTGGTTTGTGATTTTTATATTTCAGCTTTGTGTGGTATCTCATCAATCAAAAGCAGATGAGCGCCAGCCACAAAGTTAAAAAAGCCCTCTTCAGTTTCTCACAGTTGCCCACAGCCGTGGTGAGTGGACAGATTTCTTCAGAATTATGACGTCATACAGTGAGGGTTGTATTTCATTCATCTCTGGGCTCAGTGAAGGCCCTGTACTCCCCATCTGGCCTGACCGGTTTGTTATGATCAATCGGGCCGCCTTGGTGAGTCAGACAGCTCCACTTCCTCTCTTTGTGAATCAGCCCAGGATCATATTTAATTCTGTGTTGTGCATGAAGGATGTCTTTTTAGTTTGTAAAGGGCTAAAGTTCCTCACTTTCCTAAGAAGTCTTCTCTCAGAGAAAAGCAACAGACTTTTTTTTACAGTATAGTGTTGCCTTCAGTTGCAAGCAAAACAAACCACACCCTGTTTTTATGTTTCAGCTCATATCCTATGTTATCAGTAATTATTGAAGCTATGTTTACCCATAAATCCCAAGTAAGTCACAGACACCTTCTTGGGAATATTGTGAAGCATGTTTGAAGGTCTAGAATGGCCCTACCTGATCAGTGAAAAATCTGAACTTTGAAACCAAGCTGTCAGTCATAAGCTACTAGCCCAGCAGAGCTTTATGACGTTGAGATGGAAATTGCTGGAAGGCATCGGTCAAGCTTTCCGATGAAAGCAGCTTGTAAGAGTCCTTGAGGGGCTCTCATGTTATTGTTGGCCTGTCTGTAGGGGAGAGCAACAGAGGAGATGAAAGATCTTTTCTACGTTCTTACCTCACACAAGTAGTGTCGTTCAGGCACGCCTGGCTTTCATAATATACATTACGGTATATTTTCCTTGTTCCCTTGGCATTCCTTGCAGACGTAAACAGTGTTATGAAACTGTAATTTGTAGAAGGAAGTTTAGAAGAGCATTGAGGGTTAAAGGACAATGTCTGATGGGCGTATCAAGGCATATGTGTAGATCTCCATGTGAGGAAATGTTATAATACTTCTAATAAAAGACACCCATGAGTCATATACCTGCATAGATAGATAACCACATGAACTTTGCTGGTTGCGAAAGAACCAAAATACTTGTTGGACTATTGCAACATACAATTGGAGATTTTACAGAAACAGAAAAACAAAAGATGTTATAACTGCGTTTCCACCGCAGGAACTTTCCCCAGGAACTAGGGACTTTGGGGTGGTACTCGGTGTGTTTCGACTGCAGGGACCAGGGTCTAAATTAAATTCTGGGTAAAAATTTCTCCTTCAGAAAGTCCCTGCTCACGAGGCAGTACTTTTTCAAAGTTTAAGAACTTTCAGAGGTGGGACTTGGGTGCTGTTTGGTTGAGTTCACGCAGCATTTTGATTGGTTGACTCCACGCAGCATTTTATCTCAACCACCCAGTCTGTTGTGGGGCGTACAGTAAGAGTTGTTTGCTATTCGAATCAACAATGGACTTTAAAAACTACGTCTGATGGACCGACAGTGAGGTTCAGGCTTTATTAAGCTTATATGCGGAGAACGAAATCCAGCAGGAATTGGAAGGTCACACGCAGTCCTATGTCACCGGACTAATCTTCATGGTACTTTAGACCGCGATGGGAAAAACAGACAGCAATAGGTCTGGGGGAAAAAGTTCCTGGGACAAATTGTTCTGGGTAATTTCAATGGAAACGCGGCTTATTTTTCAATGAGTTGAAGAACTAAACTGTAAATCCCAAAATTAAAACTCCAGAATATGACACTATTTGTTTCACAACATGAAATAAGTGTTGTCGGTAAGTTGATGCTTTGGTGTGAGTGTTCACCACGCTGGCAGCAAGTTCCTTGGTGGTTTCCATTCCTCTATTCTTGTTGGCCATGGTTTCCTGTACTCTGTAAACCTCCCTGCAGTTCTGACTATTCTAGAATCACATCATGCAGTCAAATCTGCCCACTGTCCTACTGAGTAGGAAGTCACACAGAATGGTCATTTTTATGCCTTCGGTTGTCAAACAATCGCCCAGTGACTGGAGTCCAGCCTTTGGTTTGCATAAGGGTATTGACCGGTTCTGCTGTTTGCTACAGAAACTTCATTAGCTGAGGAATGTGTTGGGGAGGAAAGGTGTGGTGACCAGGGACTTCCTGTGGGGTAGGGGGGAATGAGAATGGGCTGTTTTATTAGAGCTTGCAGATCAGTGTACATTGGCAAGTGCAGTCATTATAGGCGTGCCTAGAAATCCCCTGCAAAATCTCAGCTAAAAATAAAAAGCAGGTCGACTTTTGATTGTCTTGTCCTCTGAGCCTTTTGGTGTTTTTCTGATGGTCATCTAATTCATTTGTCAGTAGCGCAGATGATATCAAGTGCTTTATCTGCAGAAGTCAAGAGTTTGTCAGATAGGAGTGCCCCTGAAAAACCAGTTTGGTCGCACCTTATGTCCTGCTCCACTTAAGTCAAGCATGCTGTGACCACGAAGTGTGACAGAAATCAGCTAACACATGACTGAAAACAAGGAACAAAAACCCTAACATTACCACATGCCACACCCTCAGCCTTGCTTATCAGCTCACTAAGGACACTATGGGGCCTACAGAGTGCAGAGTTCACTTTCTCCCTTTAATGTTTTAACTAATATTTCTTCAAAGTACACTTGATTGATCTCTGATAAGTCGAGACGGTCTGGTCGGACCTCAAGGATACCTTTTAACCTGTTCTTCTTGTTCCCTGTCCTCTCTGAATGTGTTGCTCCACATGAGAGTGAGGACACAATCCCTCACAGAAAGGGAGGTAGAGCTGCTTTTTCTGTCGCATTACCTCATCGGGCTAGTGTTTATTTTGCCTTTGTCACACTCTGCTGTGTAGAGGCATCCGTGTTAACCCTGTCCTTCCTGGTTTAGTTCTGCCCGGCCTTCTGTTCACATTGTTGGTGTCTGCTTTTCCAAACATTATGTCAGCAGTACCTTGACAAACCACACTTAGCTAGACGAATCAATGTCAGCTCCTGTAGGACTACACTAGCTATGTTTTCATCACTTTGTTTTTATGCGCATTTTGAAGTATCGCATCAGAAACGAATGATAGAAACGTCAAATTTCGAGAAAAAATCCCTTAATTCGCAAAAAAGTGTTTGCAATCGCTTGAGGTGGTTTTTGACTTGTGCGAAAAAGAGTTAATGCGAATAATGGGAGATGGAAACACATTTGCCAAATAAATTCTGATGTAGCGAACATTGATCGTCCGTTTCCATTGGTGTTTTATTTACTGTTGGTTACTAGGTTACCAATACCACCTTCATCCGCTTGAACAACCTGATGGAAACACACCTAATTTGCATTTGCTTGTTTTTTTTTTTTTCTTTCTTTTTTGCGAACTTTTTAAAAATTCGCTTCACATTTGGATGGAAACCCAGCTATTGTTGAAAGACCACGTTAGGGCACTGAAATAAAGCTGGCATCAAGTCTCACTATTACTTTGTGGGCACCAATCAAAGTTTACATGAACGGCATGCATGGTTCAGCCTGGCTAATGAACAACCCTCAGAGAGCCGATGGAGACCACATCACTGAACCCATAGGCGGTACAAGCTGATGTGGTGAGCTGCAATCCCTTGCATGCACTCAACGGCTCAATGGGCCCCGCAGAGACGCTCTCGTCCCCTCATTTAAAAAGCTCTTAACAGCTTTTGTTGTGGTGAACGTAGAATAAATGGGCTCTCAGCTTGTAGTTGTGACTTCTTATAGCATTGTTTCTTCTGGTTTATTGGTCTGATCTGAACACGTGACACAAACCTTTAATAAAAAAGTCTGGGAAGTATTGTTTTCCATTCTCATGTTTGCTTGTCAGGATGGTCACATGCTAATGACCTTCTTGGTGTGATGGTTGGCACATCCAAATCAGTGGAAAGACAAAGCTCTGTCATTAAAGATTTGTTCTATTGGTGTTTGTTGTGTTCTCTCCAATATCATGAGCCACCTATCCAAGCAGTCGACCATAAGATATCAGATTGCAGTAGTTTAGCAGCTGTTACTTGGTTAATCTGTTTGAGATTCCTCATTCTGAGCTCTGAGGGTGCTATGGTCAGATTAACCAACCCTTACTAAAGCAAAGAACGAGAGTGAGAGTAGCACAGGAATGGATATTTGAGCCAGTGGACTGTTCTTCCAAACTTGAGATGGGTCAGGATTAGTGAGTTTATTTTTATACATATTTTTTTTTTTTTTTTTTTTGGTAATACTTTTGTTGGCATTGCTTTAAAGATCACTTTGTAGATGCAGTATCTCTTAAGGGCTGTTTAGACAAAACTCTTTTCAACTAAAAATGGAAAACTTTTTATGCATTTTGGCTGTTCATTTACACAACAACTTGCGCTCAGTAAAAGAATGCGTATGTGTGCAGAAGCATAGTCTTTCTTTACAAAGTGACATCGCCAACTACTGACCTGGCATGCATAATACAACGTTTTTAGCCGTTTTCACGGATCCTTGTTTTGATAGCGAAAGAAAGAAAGAAAAAACTTCCTTGTTGTGTAAACGTACCCTTAAGGTGATGGTACAAGGGGCAACCTTTTGAGCGATGTTGCTTGGGCACTTTCCCATTGAGAATGGGCAACAAATTTCTAACTAGATATTTTAGATCAAAATTTGTTGCCCATTCTCAATGGGAAAGTGCTCAAGCAACATTGCTCAACAACATTGCCTGGCAGCATTGCTCAAAAAGTTGCCCCGTGTATCATAACCTTTAGAGTGCTTTAAGGTACTCTGCTTTAGCATGCTAACATTCGGCATGGGTAAAACCCTCTCTGGGAATTAAATTATAAAGTGAACTTAAATATAAATGCATAATAACATATTTATAGTTATTTATTTATAGGCATTTAGTTATGTTGTCAGTTATCCTATTGTAAGGCTACACTTACTGAAGAAAGAATAATATAGTCTTGCATGGAAACATGTTTATTCTAAGAGCTTTAGTTTTATTTATTATAAACTTAGGAATTTAAAAAGGTATTTAGGCTTTAATTAGAGGTTTTCTGGGTATGAAAACAGTGAGTCATGCACTGCAAAGTTCATTACCAATGCACGCAACACAAAACCACCTGTTATTCCAAACTCTCCAGGCATTCTTGGCACTTGCCGAGAGGGGAATTATGGCTGTCTTTAAAGGGATAGTAATGATCATTTATTCACCCTCAGGTTGTTCCAAAACTGTATAAATTTCTTTCTTCTGCTGAACTAAACAGTTAATGACTTTGTAGTATGGAAAAAGCATAGTATGGGAAAAATTATACTATGGAAGTCGATGGGGTCCATCAACTGTTTGGTTACAGACATTCTTTAAAATATTTGCTTTTGTGTTCAGCAGAAGAAAGGAATTCATACAGGTTTCGATTTGGAACAACTTGAGGGTGAGTAAATGATGACACAATTTTCATTTTTGGGTAAACTGTCCCTTTAACAGTTCACACACAGTATTCAGCCTCTGGACTCTGTTAGCTGAGAAGGTCCTTGTCCATCAATGTGTTGTCACTTCAGCCCAGGACTGTTCCCTTATAAGGGGCTCTATGCTTTTGTTTTGAGCTTTGAACGCTCTTGAAAGCGGATCAGCTTCTCTGTGATATGACCATGTAAGACCAGAGTTCAGTGCACTGCACGTGTTTCATACAATATTCTGCTGGTTGTAACTTTCAAGTGCTGTATTGTATTGTTCCAGGAATGTGCACTATTTAAAATACTTAAAGGTTCGTATTACGGGCATGTCATTGGCTTAAGGAACAAGATGCATTTAAATTTTATATTACAAATTAAAAGAAGATTGAAAATGCAAGTAGTTTACCCTGCTGCAGTCTACTGCGGGTTTGCTTCATCTGAGAAGTATTGCAATTATCTATAATTTTCATTATGCTACACATGGATGTCACCAGTTAAAAAGGATGTATACGTGGGCTGTTTTGGGCTCCCGCATCAGGAACTGGCTCATGACAAAGAAGCCATTATTTTAAATGGCTTCATTATTCAGCAGTACTGGAGTCGTACCTCTTCTGCTGTCAAAATGAGTAACGGTTTGACCTGTGCTGACCTTTCTATTTGCTAAATGCTTAAATTTACTGTCTGTGTTTCAGGATGTGGAGAAAGAGAAAGAACTGCGCACTCATCTCACTCACGAGGAGATCAGACAGAAGGTCGAGCAGTACAACGCAGACTCACGAGACCACTTTAAAATGACACTGGTGAGTTAATGATCTCTCCCATTTACAAATAGGCCATTAAATCCAATCTAATCGCTAATAATTTTCTAAATTCAAAAAGTCCTGTGCCTTGTGCTAAATTGAAAACATCAGTCTTTGTCAGCACAGATCTCCAGAAAAAAATATCTAGAATTTTACTGAATGTATTCTAGATTAAAAGTTGTTTTACAATAATGCAGAAAGCTATTTTGCCATGTGACAAGGAAACCATAAAATGTATAGTATCAAAAAAAGAACCCTCTGTCGACCCTCATGACCCCAAAACTAATTCAGGCTGTCAAATAGAATAACCCAAGAAAAATCTTTAAGACAAAAAACCTGATAAATATTTTATTGCTTTTTGCTAAGTGGTTAGACCTTTTTCAAAAACATGTATTGTCTACATAAATACAAATTGCATTTTTAATGCCATATAGATTTTTATCCTTTTTTCAAAGCCTCAGACTTATGATTGTCCCTTTAATAAAAGCTTTATCATTGTCCATGTCGTAATCTGTTTATCATGCCTCCAGTGTATCATGTGACAGCCATAAGGACTGTGATGTCAGAACATCAGACTTTACCACTGTACCTTTGTACAGATCGCGGCTGTTTATCGCAGACTGTTTCTGTGTTGTTTAGACTTGAGACTTAATTGAGCCACCGTGGCACAAACACTTTGTATTAGTATATCTGACATTTTACTCATTAAGCATCTACAGTGTCTTGGATCATTAAGTTTAAGACCTGTGTTCAGTGGGGTTGTGTGTCACTGTGGTGGAGAGCAATGCATTGAGTTTCAGAGGAGGTTTGTGAGCTGTAATTACACCCCCCGTGTCTCGGCTGTAGCCTGCAGTCACGGCTGCCATTTGGACTAATGAGCTTACAGACAGAAGAACCTCAAATCTGAGCTCCATCTGGAAGCAGCATAACATGGCAAGATGTGCTCGAGGAAGCTGCTTTGAAACTGAAGCTTGTTGAGCTACAATCTACACATCATATTAAGCAGTTCAACTATAGTTAAGCTGTCCTTTAAAAAGCAGTTAACGACACTACAAGTTACTAAGAAAAACCTTAAAACATATTAGTCAAAAAACCAATGCAGGGGAAAGTTACTTTTAAAAGTACAATATTGCATTACTTTCTAAAAATGTAACTAATTGTGTTACTTGGTTACTTTTTATGGAAAGTAATGCATTACTTTTGCGTTACTTTTTCTAAACTGGGCTGGGCTGTTTGTTTGTAAAGGCCAAAGTATACTTTTACGCGTATGTGAGGGTCAGCGCGTACAATGCACATGACACGAATTTCATTATCAGAAGAGTATGCACACCGCCGGATTTTTGTAACCGCAAAGGTCGCACATGCGCATTTATTTTTTTTTTTTGTAGTAATTAGTTTATCCACAAGGTGGCAACCGTGTACATAACTCACCTTACTTAAGTGCTGTATGCAATTTCTTAAATTCATTGTTGAACACTGTTGATATTTGAAATCAACCCAAACAAACCCACCCCTCTCTTCATTGCTCCGCCTCTAAAACTCACACTCCAATACTAACTACCCTGCTCCGAGTCGGTCTCGAACCCTACCCCGATCGCTGCTGGCATGCGAGGCAAACGCACTACCAATGACGCTAAACACCTCATTCTCTAGCGGGCATCAGTGTGCAGTAGTTTAACTGCAAACTTCTCACTATCTGGCCACTGGTACACACACAATGCGAGGGGATGTCAAAATGCTTCACGAAAAATAAAGCGCAGATGATAACTGATAAGTTTCTTGTTAATTGCCAACAGAACAGCAGCTCCAGACAATCAAAACCCAGTGTTACTTACATGATAAGGAATCAAAGCCTCCGCATCTGTTTTCAGGCCTTCCCTCTTAGATCTCTCCAGCGCTGGAAAGCTTTTCTAATATAAACACGGGTCCTAAAGAGCTTGCCCAGTCATAAACCTTCATTCCAGTGATATTCTTTTGAGCTCTTTTGTATTGTCCCATCTCTCGTTCTGCAGTTTTTTTTTTCTTATTTTCAAATCTCCCTCTTGCTCCTTTTCTCTCCTCGACCGTTATATGCCCCCTAATGCTGATTGGTTACACGTTTGTTGTTGGTATCGGCCCGACTAACTTCCAAACAGTGCTTTTGAAATGATACTGAGTCCACCTTTAATGTGTAATACTTAATTACGACAACACTGAATATATGGCATATTTGTTTTGAATCAGTTCATAGAAATTACCTATCTGAAAGGAACTGATTTGCTGAAATGAATCAGACTTTCTAACTAATTGACAGAGGCATTCATAGAAAATACTTTTGATTACATTTGTCCTAAAAACAGTGATGTAGCATTTTGTCAAAATAAACTGCTGCTCATTTGAGAAAAATGTACTTAAAGTTAGCTAACCCTCTACACTGGTGTTCATTGATCAGAGTAGGGTCTTTGCTGTTTTAATCATAAAACTAAATGTCTTTCTTTGTCTTTCCTCTGTCTCTGTTTTGCAGAGTGCTAACGGCATGTACACAGGCTTCATCAAGGTGCAGATGGACCTGCGGAGGCCCATCACAGTGAAAGGAGGTGGGGCTGGAGGGCTCAAAGGTCAAGAGGCGTTTTACCTTCCGCGCGGCTCCATAAACACCCTGCACATCAGCAGCACAAACACGGTGCGACAGGTGATCGAAGCCCTGCTGAAGAAGTTCACCGTGGCCGACAACCCCGCCAAATTCGCCTTGTTCAAACGCTTCAGCAGAGAAGACCAAGGTGAGACATGGAGCATGAATGTGGAAAGTGCATCAGCGTATGTGTGCATACAGTACACCAGCACTAGCGTGGTAATGACTCAGGGCCCCTGGTGTATACAGTATATGTTTTGGCAGGACCAGATGCATTCCTCGAATAGGTCAATCTCAGGAACGTGCGTGTATTTGTGGACGTTCTTGACTTCTGGCGCACACACATACAGGACAGGCCTGTTACTCTAAGCATATGTGCACGCATGTGCCAAGAATACACCATGCCAGCGTAGTAAACACACATACACACCAACTGTTGTCTGTGCCAGCCTGTTGAATGCAGACACTAACCAGCCTCGTTCCCCACATTTCATTGCCATACAGGGATATTCTCAGCTGGGATGGGTCAGGATGATCAACTTGACTAGTTTACTAGTCACTACTCAGTTTTGAAGTCAGTTTTTTCAGTGCTGTAACAGTCAAAGGCTCGCGAACAGTGAATTCCTGAGCATTGGCGTTTTCAATCCATCTCCTTCCTCTGACAGACCCCAGCCACTGTCTGAGCCCCCGTTGACGTCACGCACACAGCAGGAAGCCAGACACACATATGGCTCAGTGATTTTAAGTACCTGCTTTCGAAATCTATGCGCTGGGTTGGAATGTGCTCTGGTTTATTTGACAGAAACAAATCATTACAAGAATCGACTCTTAAGAATCATTCATTCATGAGTCAGACTACACGGCTGTGCATATTTGTTTTTGTGTGCGGAAAGTAGAAAAGATGTAATCTTAGTATTTTCCTTTACGCAGTCTTTTATCTTAACTCATTTAATTCAGACTGCACATTTAAAACAAAATGACTTAAAAATCACTGTTTATGTCAAAAAATATTACCTCATTAAAAAATCTCAGAATTAATTTACAAAATTAAATTCAACTGTCAAGTGATATATCTATACAATTCTTTTAAAATTTAATATTGTCTGCACTACTGTAGAATGTACTTATTATATTAAAAATGCACTTTATAATCCAAATACAAAAACAATATGACTGCAAACGCAAATTTGCACTGTTGTTTGTTTTATTTCTTTATTTATTTTACGTAAACTTTCATTTAATTCAGACCAAAAATGTAAAACAAAATTGCTTAAACATCACTCTTTATCATGGCAAAAATAATTTTGGAATTCACTGTTTACATGTTTTAATGTACTACATTTTGTTAATGATCCAAATACAGAAATAAGACTGCAAACTCAGATAAAACCATTTTGGTTCACCATGGTACAGTTGATTCAGTCGCAGTGAATTGATGAACTGAGCTTCGTAGTACTTTGGGGAGATATTAAGCTCATCTTCAGTTATTTTGTAGGAGTGTGTGTAGGAGCCAATAAGTGTTGCTGCCAATGGGGGAATTTTGCTGAGGAGGCTGTCTTGAACAGTGACGTTTTTTTTCTCTCCACTGTCTGAGACGGAGCATTTTCATGAGGTCTCACCACTGTGAGAGATCTCCAGCACATGCTAGGAGACAGATTTGCGAGACGTTGTGTTTTACAGCTGTTTTTAATGCATGTAAAAGGGCTGTCGAGCTCTTAAACACCCCATCTAGACTAGACGTCTTTAAGAAACGCTAAAGTTTAGATGCTGATAAACTCTCATCTCAGAGCTCATTATAGAAACAGACAGACCCTCATGTGTGATATCACAGCGGTTCGGCCTATAAAGGAGAATGAATCAACCGCATTAGTGTAGACATAATAACAGCCCTGCATGTTCTTATTAACCCCCGCTGAAGGCAGAAGGAAGCCCTCGTTAAACAGGAAGCGAGATGAGAGATTCCTCAAAAATAAAAAAAATGCAGGTCTGTGCCCTCTTCCACATGCTGGGTGGAGAAAAATCTCCCATAATGCTGAAGTAAACACAGTAGTTCTAGAGAATTAACTTTTTGTTCCTGATATGAGGTGGTGCTCTTCCTTTTTTTGAGCTTAGTCTGTTTTTACTGTGAAATTTGGCCTGAGATCAACATTCAGTAGTTTGGAGTCTTCCTCTTCAAGGTGTGGCGGGCCATTATTATTATACAACTGGATGTTTTAATTGACATGAGTTTATTATATGCAACTTTTCAGAGAGGGTCTCGGTTACTGTTGGTGCTGAAACACTGTCTGAGAAGTTTTGTATCTAAATTAATCCTCTTTAAATTGTCACAACACCATTATTTATATAGCGCTTTATACAAAACAGATTGTTTCTAAGCAGCTTTACAGAGATAAACAGGAAAATAATGATTCTCTAAAAAGAAAATAGTAAACACTTATTATTCAGGTGAAATCAGTTTAGTGTTGATTCATTTCGGTTCAATAACTGTAAGTTCATCAATTATGAAATGAGTTCAATTCATCTGTAAAGCAGCTCTGGAGAAGAAAACAGTGATTTCATCATTCAACTAAGTTCAGTTCACACCCAATAGTGTCAGCGCATTCAAGTCAGTAATATTGCTGAATATTAAGTGTCCCCTCAAGGCACTCAAACTCCATCGGTGACAGAATGGAGAAAAAACCTTGGGAGAAACCAGGTTCAGTTGAGGGACCAGTTCTCCTCTGGCCAGATGAACCAACATGGTGTGGTTTAATTCCAGATTGTGTATAGATATCATTCAGAATATTTCATCCAGTTCCTTGTTATATCTCCTAAAGAACTAAAAAATCTAAAAATAAGTATATTTTAAATTTTCAAGACACATTTCCAAAGTTTTGTTCCTGTACTAAAAACTATGCATTTATTACAAACACAGTTATTGATCTATTCCGGGTCAAAATGAACCCGAATGCATTGAGGTTACAGCACCAACACTAAACAAAAGCGTAAAAAACATCAGTTGACATTCCTGATGCATCCCTAATCTTGCCTAATGTAGTTCTTTCTTTTTTTTTTTCTTTTTTTTTTTACACTAAATTGTCTGGTCATGTGAATGAAGTGTCTGTGATGGTAATAGTGTGTTTTGTGTCTGTATGTGTGCAGTGTACACCTGTAAGCTGGCAGAGGAAGAACACCCTCTGTTCCTGCGTCTGGTGGCAGGACCCAGCACTGACACGCTCAGCTTTGTCCTGAAGGAGCAGCAAACCGGGGAAGTCATGGTGAGGTTTCTCTATATATTATGGCCAGCAAAAAGTTTAAGATGTAATTGAATGGTATATTGATTTATATGGGGGGGGGGGCTAATTAATATTTTAGGCCTCCCTAAAATAGGTCTAGTGATGTTCCTGGTATTTAGTGGAATGTGTTTAACACATAAAATATTGATCTTCAGTTCCACACACACAGTAGTATAGATATTCTATGATGGTCCAAGAAAAAAACAGCACTGGCATCGGAACGGAATGTATTGGAATTCAGAATGTAGTGTGGAATTCAGAATGTAGGTATCGGTTATGGATCGTTGTGAAACAGTGGTATCAGTACATCCCTAGTTTCTATTTTACAGTGAATCTTAAATGAATAAAAGCCATTTGCGGCATTTAAGATTCATACTGGTTATTTATTTTACTGGAGTGCACTAACATTTTTATTCAGATATGTTTAATTGATATATTTGGAAAAAGTATCACCTGAAATTATTTTAGAATTTTTGTCTTATATTAATCTTAAATGACTTAGACTATCGTTCGAAAGTTTGGGGTCAGTAAGATTTTTTTTTTTTTTAAAGAAATTAATACTTTTATTCAGCAACGAAGCATTAAATTATTAAAAAATGACAGTAAAGACATTTATAATGATTTTTATTTCAAATAAGTGTTGTTCTTTTGAACTTTGTATTCATCAAAGAATCCTAAAATAAAATGTATCACAGTTTCCCTAAAAATATTAAGCAGCACAACTGTTTTTGACATTTTTTCACTTTTTTATTCACTTTGTTCTCGCCATGAAGATAGCCTTGATGCTGATGACATGGCATTAAAAAATAATGAATAAAATGTAAGTAATTATAACACACATCTTCCTCTTGTTCATCAGTGGGACGCCTTTTCCATCCCCGAACTGCATAACTTCCTCCGAATCCTGGATAAAGAGGAACAGGACCAGATCTCTTCAATAACCCGACGCTACAACACCTACAAAGAGAAACTGGAGGAGGCCATGAGAGCAGTGGGCGGCCCAGGATAAAGCTTACATGCCGAGAGAAGGAACTGTAGCACTGCTGCCTCTAGTGGTCACTGTCTGTAATGAACACTATTAGGTGTCACTGTGCCAAGTGGACACCCTGTCTCAGAAACTCAGAGGAGAGCACTGACCTCCCAGAATGCACCTCAGGTGCCATATTTACCCTTACGCCCTCGTGATCTTTCACAGTTTCAGCCGTCGCAGTTATTTCTCATGTTTTCTGTTCTTTTACCTCCTGAAGTTGTGAACGACGCAAACGTGAAATTGTTTTTTTATTTAATTGTTGGATGCTGTGGTTTGTAAATATTTCTGTTTGTTGTTTTAATTTATGTGGGTGAAGTTTTATTCTTTTGTTTATTTTACTGAAAGAGTCTTATTTTATTTCAAATATGCTTATTGACCAGAAACTGATGGAATTGGGGATTGTTTTTGTTTTATATTAAATACCAATTGACTCATAATGTGCCCTACCAAAGATAGTGTTGGCATTTGATGTGCTGTTGACAAACGTAGCATGTGACAAAGAGCTGAAAACCATGTGAGACCAAACGGGACAGGAAGAGTATGTTTGTGATGGAGAAGATTGAATGTGATGATGTAGGGGCAGGAAATGAAGACTAAAGAAATGTAGCATGTCATAATCATTAGTTGCTGAACCGATGGTATAAATGCAAATTAAAAACCAAACTTGCAGTTTTTTAAGTCAGAAAAGTGTGCATAAGCATTCTTAGGTGATGTGCTGGAATTGGAACCGAACGGATTTCAGGAAGTTGGAAAAAGAAGCATGGAGGATGTTGGAAAGTATGCGGGAAGTGTCACACAGAGATTGACTTCTGCTCAAGATCTGACTGATGTTAGTCAGGGTCAGACGCTCTTTCTCAGTGAATGATGGGTCATGATGACCTCTGGTTTGAGCAGATAATTACAGTCAACAGGGCATTTGTTGTTCAGTAATGGGTGCCACTTCTCATCAACCCATTAAAGAGGACGTCTTCGAGGCAAATGACTGAATATATAAGTAATGAAGTTGTTTGTTTTAGTTGATGCTACAGCCTGAAAATAGTAGATTTCAGCTACGTCTGTCAAGTTCTACTCATTGCAGTGTGATCTTCCTTTATTTCTGTGATTCAATTAATATATGTATAATCACACTGTAGCAGGAGGATGCAAAGTTCTGCCAAAAGTTTATTTTACATGCATTTCTTCATGGCATGGAGATGTAGCTGAAATCATTACTATTGTGAGGTACAGTAAAATAAACCGACATGTTAAAGGGTTAAATTTCTGTCATTAATTACATCTGTAAGACCTTTGTTCATCTTCGCAACACAAATTAAGATATTTTTGATGAAATCCGAGAGGGTTTTTTTTTTTTTTATTCCCATAGAAACCAACGTAATTACCACATTCAAGGTCTAGTAGTAAAGACATTGTTAAAATAATCAAGGTGACTACAGTGGTTCAACCTTAATGTTATGAAGCGATGAATACTTTTTGTGCGCAAAAATAATTACTTTATTCAACAATTTAGTCTCTCCCCTGTCATTCCCTTATGCTGTTTACGTTGAAAACACATTGCAGCGCTTCCGTGTTCTATGTCAGTACGCCACGCGTCATGCTGCTTACGTGAGCATTGTCAACCAATACGGTGTCGGCGTTCTGACAGAACACGGAGACTGACAGGGGGAGAGACAAAATTGTTAAATAAAGTCGTTATTTTTATTTCGTTTTTGCGCACAAAAAGTATTCTCGTCACTTCATAAATCTAAGGTTAAAACACTGTAGTCACATTGACTATTTTAACTATTTTGACTCTATTTTGGACCTTAAATGTGGTAATTATGTTGCTTTCTATGGGGGATAAAAAACAAACAAACTATCGAAAAATATCGAAAATGAATGAAGGTCTCACGGGTTTGGAACGACATGAGGGTGAGTAATTAATGACAGAAATTTAATTTTTGGGTGAACTAACCCTTTAATAGACAGTGCTACTTTGTCACAGCAGCACACAAGGTCAAAGCTAATTACGATGATTTTAAATGATACTTGTGTATCAGTAGTAAGCGGTTTAATATATATATATATACACACATTTATATTTGAATTTCTGTATGCTAGTGCTGCATGACGGTTTTCTGATGGGTACTGCAACATTGAGTCTATTGTGACACATGTATAGCGAGGTAGCGACACCTTGTGGTCAACTGCTGTAACTACATCTCTGCAGTCTTATGTCTCACATATGTCGGTTAATTCAAATGTCTTAGACACAGATTGTGTGCTTTTTTTTTTTTTTTTTTTTTTGGGTTTTATAACCTCTAACCAAAGATATAGTTAAAATGCATAGTTTAATTTAAGTTTAAAACAAATTGCCTGGTGCAATCAGTTTGTACACCTCAATAAACTGAGGTTAAATTACAGTATCTATCTTGTCAAATGGTTTTACCATGGCAACTTTAATTGTAAACACTGGGGTAAATATAAATTAGAGTGATTTGCGTAATTGTTGTGTCAGTATAACATCACAACAGTCTCAATATATGCAATCGAAGAGGATTTGTCAGGGGAATAAGACCAGTAATTTTATAAATGCTTTTTGGGCACTTTATGTTTTAATTCAGGGAATTATTTTGATTTATTAGTCTTCGTCAGATGCCTATTGTCTTCCACTGTTTTTAAGCGGCATTGCATCTAGTGGAAGCTCAGTTATGTTTTATGATTTTTTTTTTTTTTTTTTTTTTTTTTAAATAATTAAAGCTGTTTCAGTACTTGATTTTTTTTTTCATAAACGAGCTTTTGTTGACTGTGAATGAATGTTAAACTGTATTCATGTGTAGTAAAGAGGTGTGGATACGAGTGAACTGCTTCAATATTTTTAAGTATACGAGCATGTGTTATATTAATTCATGCATATTTTATGGCTGTTTTAGGACATCACAGGCCAGTGCTGTTGATCCTTCTGTTCAACAGCATAGTTAGACATAGTTTGCTCACGAAACCCATAATCTGTATTTGCCAGAAATTCTCATTTTGTTCCACAGTTGTTGTTTTTTGTTTTGTTTTTTTGTGATGTCTATGAATAATATAAGTTTCATAAATCGAAGATGAAGTGAGGACTCGGTTGGCAGAAGTGGCATGATTATTGTCCTTGAGAGGTTTAGAAGAGCTTCACTAAATATTATTGCATTATTAGAATCCAAATGAATCCAGATGTCATGCATTTTTGACGATGATAGAGGTTCTTTGAGGGTTTGTATTGTTACCAATCGTGGCCTTTCTTGTTAAAGACATGGTTTCTTTAAATAAAGATGAAATGTTTCTCAATTGGCATCTGTTTGTGTGTGAGAAGAAACTGACTCCTCTTGGATCATGCTGGAAAAGTCCACCTAAGACTTGATCTCACTTTTGGCATAATCTCAGAAAGCTGGTATTTCTAATAACCTGCAACTAATTTGTCATTAAACACGTTTTTATTCAAAGTGCACTGAAGTAGCTTACACTGATAAGAGACACAGGGTTACACCAATAGTTATTAGCCCCTTTACAAGCTTTCAACATCACGCTAAACTGTAAAGATTTGATTGGGGCCAAGACATTCACATGTGAATGATGTGCCCTCTGCTTGAACCCTTCTTAATGTCCTCATCGCTGAACTCATCGATGACTCACCGAACACTTCTTTCATGGCGTCCTGGAACACACGCTGAACTTACTACAACTATCAAAAAGGATCCACGACATAACCATGTAAGTTTACACAATTTATAAAGCCGGAATATCATATTAATCACTAAGGAACGTACAAACGTTCACTTTGGATAAATAAACGTCGTCTTTTTCATTGTTGTTCACTTCTGGACGCACTACAGTGTAGTGTACTTCACACTCTTAACTCGTGAAAGCGCTGAGCTCAAGTGAATAATGCGGATTATTTGCGTTATTTAGTAAGAAAATCGCCTTTCTTTTGTGCTTTCGCATCTTCTGTGTTAATGAAACATTATTTTACAACCTCTAATTATGAGATGGTCCTGTTACTCAATAATGAAAGATAACGCGTGAATCTGTGCTACCTCAAAATCTTTTAAATATATATTTATTTTGCACATGTCGTGATAACATATATTTTGATGGTTATAACCTCCTGAATGCCAGCTTTAGTTCATTTATTATTATAATAATATTATATATTTAAATAGTATGTATGCGTGGCTATATCAATGTAATATTTAATTAATAAAAATATTACATTAAATTTGATTAATACTGTTTTTATGATGTTATTTTATAAATTATGTAATTTTCTTACATACTTTTTTTTTTTTTTAAATTAACATTATAATGTGATATATAATATAATATAATATATGCCTAATATAATATAGACCACAACCCCAAACTTTTGGCATTACAGAAAAGCCCAGAATGTCCTCTTTAATTTACATAATAACATACAACTGTGAGATGTCTTTCTTTCTTTCTTTCTTTATTCAGGCTAGATCAGAGTTCTGTGAGAGTTGTATTGTTGGCAGTTGCGGTTGGTTTGTATCTCATTCCCTCCCCGATTGATCCAGAGCCGTACATGTGAGTCTCACTTGCTTTTTTTTTAATTATAAATCTCTTTACTTTGCAGTGAATTCCACATAAATTGATCTCCAAAGAGATTTTTCAGTCTTGTAGTGATGTATGTTTTCCCGCTGATTAATGTTTTCCAGATTTGAGGGACCCCCGCCTGCTCTGGAGGGCCCTCTGGCAGTGAACACACGGCTACAGAGAGGTCGACGGCTGTTTTCTGGTCAGCTCAAAGGCCCGGAGTCTTTTACAGCAGACCAGAACGGTGAGCTCGGTCGTGTGCTTTTGTCTGTTTGTTATTCAGAAATATAGTGAGGTTTGATCTCTTCATTGTGTCTCTCAAGGAAACATCTACACAGGCACTGTTGACGGGAAGCTGTGGAGAATCAACAAGGAATCCCTCACTTTCATCACTCAGATGGGCCGGAACATCCCTGAATGTGGTAAATCCAACAATGCACCAGCAGAAAGTCGTTTTAAAACTCTTTCTTAAAACGATTTTAAAAAATGTTTACCTGCATGTCACGTGACAGACATCAGAAAAACATGAATTGATCTAACTTATTAACCTAAAATCTAAAGTAAATATATTTGGTCAAAGAGGTCATTTTGTACAGATTTGTACATTTTAAAGTGTTTGAAAAACAAAAGCCTTGCAAAGACAGTAATACACAGTTAAATGACTCACTAAATAATAATTTAAATAATAATTAATGTGTTCATCAGGAGTTAATTAAATATGCAATGTTGAGAAAAGACTTCTTAAAGGTGAAATAGGCTTTTTTAGAAAGGAAAATTTAAAAAGTAGTGCTGTCAAACGATTAATCGCGATTATTCGCATCCAAAATAAAAGTTTATGTTTAGGTAATATATGCGTTTGTACTGTGCATATTTATGTATATATATAACTACACACATACATGTATATATTATATATAAATAATAAATATATGCAGTACACACACATGTAAACAAACTTTTATTTTGGATGCGATTAATCACGATTAAACATTTGACAGCACTATTAAAAAGATTTAAAAAAAAAAAAAAAAAAGAAGTAGGAGGGAGAATCAATGAATTATGAAAAATTTACTGCCAATGTGAGAATAACATGTAATCATGTAATCAATAAAAAAGTAACTGTAGTCTGATTACAAGTATTTTAAAACATAATATAATGTAAATACAAGTACTTATAACATAACCCAGATTATATGTACTCAATTACTACCCAGCACTAAATGCAGTTCACGTGCCCTCTGTGGCTGGATGAATATGTATTGGCTGTCATGGAGGCGTTCACTGGCTCGACACTTGTGGAAAAACCCAACAGCCCCAGTGTCCTGCTGCCATCACACATTAGACATGCTGAAGTGATTCACAAAGACTCAAGTGTTGTTGTATCAAAGGCTTGGCTGTTAAAAAGAGTCTTGAATGCAGATGTCTTCATTAGAGCATAACCATGTTCCTTATCATTCCTTATGGTGTGGCTTATGAACATTGATGCCTCACTTTTATTTTACTATATTTAACCAGCCAGAGCTTTAAAAACAATCATGTGGGCAAAGGTATTCTCTAGTGAGTCACTAAGCAAAATGCAAAATGTGCCTGTCAGTTAGTAGATACCATTGTTTTCCTGGTCCAGTTATCATTCTATATTTGCATATTGCCATTTTGTTCTTCATATAGGCACAAGTACGGACTATGAGCCGGTATGTGGTCGTCCACATGGTCTGCGATTGGACCGTGACGGGCAGCTTATCGTGGCCGACTCTTACCAGGGTCTTTTCAAGATTGACCCTTGGACTGGAGAGAAGACATTGCTACATTCCAGCAAAGAGGGTCTGTAAACATTAAAAAGTGTCTCAAAAAAAAGAGCTCTGCACAACAGTTTGTTTGCTTTGGCCAGTGTCATAATCAACTGGCCATTTTTATCTCAATTTACTGTATATCTTCTTCTATACGTAATACTTGCTTTTTTGTTTTGTGTTGTGAACTCCTAAAGGCCATCAGAAAAAAGAAAAAGCAAGTATTAAGTATAGAAGAAGTAGAAGAAATATAAATATACAGTATAGAAGAAAATATACAGTAAATATACAGTAAATTGAGATAAAAAAATAACGAAAAAAAATGAATGAATAAATAGATAATAGAAGAAATATTTGTTTTTAATTACAAGTTTGATTAAAGTATCAAAATATGAGGAAAGTATTTTAGATATTTTTGAAATATTTAAATATGAGGAAAGAACAAAACACTAAAAGTGGTTAAAGTATTTATCTGACAACATTTTTTGGCAAAAAAGGCAAACTACAGCTACAGGTTTTATTTTACTATTCCAAAAAAAGCTCACAGGAAAAAACATACAATGACTACAACATAATCAGTTATTAATATTTCATGGGTTCTTGCTTGTTTTTGCATGTGTTCCTGATTTTTTTTGTGTGACAGCCTGGCCAAAAATTATGTCTGCACAGTTTGGCATGCTTCATTGCGTTACCACAAATAAAACTATTTGACTCCAAGCACAACTATGCAATATGTTTACAAAATCTTTAACGCATTTTTAATAATATTTGGATAAAGGGTGAAGATGTCAGTTTTCCAGTTTTACTGTAATTGCACATATGGTTTTCTTTATCTCTGTGTACTTTATATTTGTTGCTTTGTGTGAAGTTGAAGACTGTATAAAATATATTTACTTTTTTTGATTCCCGTTACCTTCCTGCAATTTGAAAGAGCATCATATTTAAATAACTCTCTCATATTTTTCTCATAAGGAGCTGATGGGATTCCCTTTGGCTTTCTAAATGGTCTGGAGATTTCTAAAAACGGAACCATGTTTTTCACAGACTCCAGCAGTAAATGGGGAAGACGTCATGTCCGTTATGAGGTAAGTGAGTGACATAACGGAATGAAAATTTACAACACAGTAACTGTACCTGCACTGAAGGCTGGTTCTCTCTGCAGGTCCTGGAGACGAACCATCTGGGTCGCCTTCTCTCGTATGACCCCGTGACTGGTCACGTTCGGACATTGTTGGATTCTCTCTACATGCCTAATGGCTTTGCCTTCTCATCTGATGAGGACTTCCTGCTTCTGGCTGAGACTAGTATTGGACGTATTATTAAGTAAGAGCTATTAATTTTTTTAATATATCCACAGGTTAAAGTATCGTGAGGAAATCTTCCTAACTGTTTCTCAGGTTCTGGTTGAAAGGACCTAAAGCGGGCACTAGGGAGATCGTCCTGAACAACATGATTGGTTATCCTGATAACATCCGCCTCAGTGACCGTGGCACATTTTTGGTTGGCATATCCACCGTTAGATTCCATGGCCGACTTTTCCCACCATTCTTGGATCTGATTGGTCCGTACCCCACTCTTAAACGCTTCATAGTAAAGGTGGGTAAATCTTAAATAGTATGTGGAGTTTAGGTCAGTTCAGAAGTGACTAACGTGAAATCTCTCTTGCAGCTCATTCCTCTCAGCTGGTACAACGTTCTGTTGCCCAAGTATGGGCTGATTCTGGAGCTGGGGCCTGATGGAGAGGTGATTGACAGCTTACACGACCCCACGGGCAGCCTGACTTGGGCCGTGAGCGATGTCTTCCAGCAGGGGGCGCACTACTATCTGGGCAGCACTGACTTGCCATTTCTTCCTGTGCTGGAGGAGTGGAGGTGACCATCTGGCTCTCTTACAAGTGGACTTACACATGGGAAAAGTAGGACTTTCGAAAACCTTTCGTAGATAATGTAATTTTTCGTAGATAATGTAATTTGAATTTTAACAATGCACTGCAGTCTTGTGGAAAAAAATACGTCTTCGTAACTGTGAATCCTGTGTGTTAAAGAGGACATATTATGCTTTTTTACATAAAACTTTCTTTAGTGTATAAGGTTGCTGTTTGAGCATGAAAAAGGTCTGCAAAGTTACAAAATCCCTCCAGCGGGAGTTATTTTCTAAATCAGTGTCACTGTTTCTGAACTCCCTCAAACGCCTCCATTGTAGTCTTGAGTTTTCTTCTGGAAATGAACACATCACAATATTCCTCATTTAAATAATTCCTGCCCAAGGCATACGCAAAATAAAGGGGTGGGGCCTGGTTGAGTTAGATAGTAGTGTGTTGAAACTCGCGGTTATGGTAAGGGGTGTGGCATTTCCTGCTTGAAGCGGTTGACCAATCACAAAACACTGCTCCAGCCAACCAATCAGGCCAATCAATTTTTGGAAGGAGGGGCTTCATAGAGAAAGGAACTAAACAGAGCGTTACTGACATACTGAAAAAAGAGCAGTGTTGCCAAGTCAGCTGTTTTCCCATGGAATTGGGCTACTTTAACACTTTTGCCGCGGTTCTGTGGCGGGTAGAAGCATCCCCAAATAACATAATAATTAGGTCCTGGAATGCAAATTTTACCAGTGGAACCCCGCCAAAAACATGGATTTTACCCCCCGGAACACAATTTTTACTGGGGGACCCCCCTGAAACGCTATTGGGCTAGTTTTGAGTAGCAATTGGGTGGGTTTTGTTGTGAAAACTTGGCAACCATAAAAAAGAGGTGCCTCAACAATATGTGAAAAAAAGTGTGAATTCAAGCATGAAAACCAATTCTAGTAGACCACAAAAACAAAATCAACACTTTAAGTATAGATAAGCCATTATAGTTTGTCTAACAGACCTTTTAACTGTATTAGTCAAGGGGAAGCATAGCATTTTGTTTTTTTGCACTGGCCATAGAGATGGAAGCATAGCTGCTCCCATTTAAAAGTTATGTTTGTTTTTTTGTGCAAAAGTAATGCAAAACATAGAAATAACATGAAATATCTGAGGGCAGTGAACTTTCAATCAACAACCCAAATATAATATTTAAAAATGTGTCATGTATGTATCACACGAATATACATATATTTATTTTTTTTTTTTAAATAAAATAACATTGCAGTTAGATTATTTAATAATCATCTAATTGTGAGCCACATCGGTTGTCCCGTTTATTCTTCTCAAATATTTTAAAATGATGCAAGCAGAAAAAAAAAACAACAGCAACAAAAATAATTTCAGAATGCTTTTATCAATCAAACACACAAAACAAAAGTCCACACCAACCATAGCAATGCTACTAACAAATATATTGAAAGAATTATGTGCAAAACATGTCAGACATGTTGATCACAGACTGGAAAGTGCTTCACTGAACGGATATATTGAAGGATTGTGAGAAAGACCTTTTCAAACGCACATCTTATGCCTGTCCACCGCTTCTCAGATCATTTTGGGTGATTTGAGATATTGCCAATTCCAGCAGAAGATTGTTGAAAGATACATAGTAGTCTGAAAGTTAAACAATCCCTTAATGCTTCAAGTTTGAGTTGCTGTGAAGCAACCCAACCACAGGATTTCCCTCATAGAACAACAAAAAAAGTTTTCTTGTACTAAACTGAGACTAAACAATGTCAGATGATATGACCTGCTGTGATCCACAACTTTGGCTCATTCACAACTGACATCCATCAAAAAACAAAACGCAAGAAACAATAAGAAAAACAACAATTAAAAGACAATAATGAAATGCTAAATACAATATTTGCACTTGGTTAATAAGTAATTTCTTTGTGGTATTACTCAAGTGAAATGTCTGTCCAAACACAGATTGTTTGCTGCCATATGCAAGTGACAGGAACTGAAAAGGTGAAAGAATATTTTAACAGTAAAATTGTGCATAAAAAATATATAGTAGTTCATTAAATATGGTATTTTGGGCCTGAAAGGGTTCATCATAAAAGACTGACAAGTGTGCAGTTGTATATATTTCTATTGTGGTGGTTCTCAATTTATTTCTTTTTAACATTTGCCATTTTTATAGAATAATAAATCTTTTGATCCTTGCGGTAGATCAGAAATCAAGGCCAAGAACATTCAAATGTTAGCTTTTTTTTTTTTAACAAATATGTAGAGTGAAATGTTTCAGACACATCTGGCAAACAAACAATCGAACAATTTTCTCAAAATTCAAGCTTAAGTTCAAAACTGTGCATGTGTTTAAAGCAAAAGTAAAACAAAAATCTTCAAAACATGAAAAAAATTAAAATAAAGACCATATCTGAAATATTCGGTGTTATTGTTAAAGTCAAAGCAGCCAAAATAGATTAATTCAGAACAAACAGGAATATGATGTGAATGTTCTCACAGATGTGTGTCAGGATCTGATGTGAATGATGTCAGAGGGCCGTCCTGTCTGAAAGTGTCTAGTGTGTTTGGTACCCTGGCGCACCCTGATGACCTCATCTGAGGAGGAGAGACTGGGCGTCTTTGGGAGAACGTCAGGATATAAAGGCAACAACAGGGCTTGTTTTTCAGTGCCCTTTATTCTTTCCCTCCATTGGTCTTCTTCCGTTAATCCGCTCCACGCTCTACTTCAGCGTCTGTCGCAGTTTGTTCCTGTGAGGGACGAGGCTGCTGAACATCAACCGAGGATCAAACCTAAACCTGGTGGAACAGTGACAGGACGAAATGTAAGTTTAAAAACAATTTGAATTATTTTATTAGACAACTATTCCCAGTGAATGCTGAATGTTAAAATGGCCAGGAAGCACAGACTTTGAGTCGTAGACGCCTGGTGTTCTGCAGGACTGTCCCGAGCAGGACTGCAGCATCATTAGACGGTGGTTCATCTTCTCCAGGACTTCCTGATCGATGCTCTTGGCGATGTTACTCAACTGAAAGGGGTCTGCTGTCAGGTTATAGACCTCCACAAACACCTGCAAGAAAAGGCAGTGAGCTATAATTATAACAGTATATATTATACACACACACACACACATTATATATATATATATATATACACACATACACACACATATACACTGTAAATGCTGTCAAATCAATTAATCGCATCTAACATCTAAGTTACAAACGTGTGTGTGTATATATATTTTTATATATATATATATATATATATATATATATATATAAATATATAAATATACTGTGTATTATATATATATAATATATAGGAACCAAAAGATTTTTTTTTTTTTTTACCTCATTATCATCAAATTCACAGTACTGTAAGTTGGCGGCCTGCGATACTGTGCGAACACAGGCGTATGTGTTGTTGTATGAGTCTTCACAAACGCAGTCAGGGAAACACTCCTGCAGAGAAAACAGCTGTGTTATGGCAGTCATTTTTTGCAGTTACTGTAATGACTGTCTATTTGTAGCACGCAGACCCTCACCGAGACCCCCGGGCCCAGCAGAGGGCAGGCTGGGTCTGAGATGTTGCTTCCTTCTCCCTCATATTCCACCAGTACATCAGATCTCCATGTGCTGCTGTTCCCTTTACCGATCTGAAACAAATCAAATCAAATCAAATGCAACCTTATGTAGAATTTAAATGTATTACACTGTACGTGTAGCAAGAATGAAAAAAAACTTGTGCATAAAGCCAAAAATAACCAAAAAAATGCATTTATTTAGTTCAAAGTTTATAAGTTCAAACATGATTTACCATGATAGGAAGAAATGACATCCCATCCATCTTAGTTTCATTGACGTTATATCCTGCTATGTCCAAAATTGTTGGACCCAAATCCACATTTGCTACAAGTAACTGATAAAACAGATAAATTATTAATGACACACAACAGATAAAAAAAGCAAATAAATATAATATATAAGCTTATTTATATTACCGAGCTTGTCTGGTTGGGTTTGATGTCAGGCCCTCGCACCAGCAGAGGAACTCTGATATCAAATTCATAGAGCTGCCTCTTATCCATCGGAAGAGAAAACTGGCCTGAGAGGAAGAAACAGACACATGACAAGATAAAAGACAGGTAGAGTTAAAGAAAAACTATTTCTCAGCCATTTAACTCATCACGTACCTGTGTGGTAACCATTGTCTGAGGTGAAAATGACGTAGGTGTTGCTAAGCTCTCCTCTGACCTCCAACTTCTTCACCACTTTCTCCACCAGGTCGTCTACTGATAGTAAAGTTCGCCACCTAGTGGAACAAATCAACAGTACTGCATTACGACATGTACAGTATTAAAATGATTTAAATGATTTAAAAAATAATAAATCTGAATACCGTTTTCTGTAGGCGTTATCCAAGAACTCCACTGAAGAGTTTGTCATGGGTGTCTTTGCTTGCCTGATGAGCCAGTGTTTGTCCTGAAAATCGGGTTTAAATGCTGTCAGATATGCTGATAAATATCCAATCAGAACATCTAAAGGGGCTTTCGCACCGGAAGAACGGTCCTGTAACTATTGCTGGAAGTACCCGCTTTTTGGTGAGTTCACACCGCAAGGATTTTAGTTGTAGGAACACCTTTTGGGGGGGACTAAATTTACTCCTACTTCAGAGTAGGGTCTAAGCCAGCACAACTGGAACTACCAGTGACGTAAGTGTACAGTGATTGGCCGAACGCATCCCATACGAAGCACCCCCATTTTTAAAAGCCATGTAAACACACAGTTTATGTATACTTGCTTGACGAACATGGAAAACGGCGATAGATGAACCGACAATAAAGTCCATCGCGCTTAAATGACATCCCTGTCGACCGGCTTACGTCACTTCAGAGTTCCTACTGGCGGTGCAAATGCAACCAGGAAAATGGGCCTAGGGGAAATTTAGTTCTCGGGGAACCGCCCTGATGGTTCCTATAACTACCCGGTGCGAAAGAACTTTAAGACACATCAGGCCTGTACCTTCCCATGTATGTTAAAGTTAGGGTCTCTTGGTGCTTTGACGTTGGAAAAACTGCTCTCGTACTGAGGAGCGGCCGTCCAGGGTGAGTGCGGGGCTGGAGTGGACACCATCATGAAGAAAGGCCTGCGATTAGATTTGTTTTCCAGGAAGTCGATGGAAATATTGGCCTGGATGGAATCAGCCATGTATAAGTAACTTAACTTATGTTGCATAAGGTTTTCTGTAATCTTGTGAATGCAGGCGAGATCTGCTCTTACCAGAACATCCGTAAGGTAATCCTCACTGTAGTTCTGTCCGTGCCGCTGCGCTCTGCCGTTCACAGACAGCGTGTAGTTGTAGTATTTGGAGTTTCTCTCCTGTAGGAACACAAAGATTTCACTCCAAATAAATCTCCAAATTAAGAGATATATATATTAAAATTAAACTAAACAAAGAAAAAAATATGAAACAAAAAAATATACATAAAATTAAGTCTTTTTAAACCTGTCTTTTACTTAATTTTTTTTATGTTTGGCTTTTATATTCCATGCAGTTTGACACAGAGACCTACAATCTGCTCTCAAAGACACCGTGAGCTTTGAATCATGGGAGCTGCTAATAAAAGAATAATAAGTATGGCTCCAGAGAACATACTTTTTCTCTTCTGGATTAATTTCCTTGCCTAAATGTGCTTGAGTTCTTGTACCAGCTTCACAAACATTTTAGGCTACTAACTGTTATCCTAACCTTCTAGCTAAAATTAGACTTTTGCAGGGCTCATGGGAAAGGTTGACAGGCTTGTCAGTGTGTTCCAGCTTGTCATCTCTACTAAATCATTAACGTCTTCTACTCGTGACCCTCAATGCTCTCTGTGTACATGTCACAACCCTGAAGCTCTGGTAAAGAAATGATCGACTTCTGTTATTTTCTTACCAAGGCGAACCAGTGGTCCCAGCCCGGGGGAACATGCTCCACTCCTCCAGCTTTTTTACTGCCGTACTGAAGCAGAAAAACACACATGGATGATGTACTGTCAGCTGATTCAGATCTGCTCTGTCAGGGCTGGCAGTATAACATGATGTTAAAGACTATAAAAATGATTGTCCACCCCAAAGCAAGGGTTTATCATTATGAAAGCACCCTCCAGCTCCCAGTATCTCTTTACCTCATTCAGATACTTCCCAGCAAAGAAGGTCTGATAGGTGCCGTGTTTCTGAAGAAAGGCAGGGAAGCTGTCGGGCTCTTGAGTCTTCTGCCATGCTGTGCTGCTGCAGTTGCCCTCCAGCGTGTTGTTGACCACATGATGGTTATGGGGATATTTGCCCGTCAGGATACTCGCCCTGCTGGGGCAGCAAAGGGGACTGGCAACAAACTGGGTGACAGAAGAAATGACAAGAAAGGTTAGGAGATGCTGTGCAAAATGACTTAAAGATGCAATGGCAAAAATGCATGCTGGTTTTTCTATAATGCACACTCTTCCTAACAAACCTATACTGTAAATATTCTTATGCAGAATAATATTTAAGCTTAGACTATGTGTAAAAACATGCACTTTTATGCAACATTTTTTTTTTTTAATAAGGACACAGTTGTCTGACAATTTCTACTCACCGTGTTTGTAAAGGTTATTCCAGCATCACCTATCAGCTTTTTAGTCTTCACTAAAGGGATCTGTACAAAGAAAGATGTCAAGATGATGATAATGTAGCTCACTTACTTAGCAACAATACATAAAGTAAAATGCATGGAGAAAATCACGACCACAGACAATGGCAACAATAAAACTATTCTCTCAGAAAATATACTCACCATTCCTCCGATTGAGACATCCAAATCATCAGTCAGGATTAAAACAATGTTCGGTTTGAGATTCGTTTTAGCCGCGGCCAGATTGTTGCAATGCAAAGTGACGCAGATGAGAATAAAATGTATTATTACTAACGGAGATGAAACCATCTTTGATGCCGAATTAAAAACAAATAGAGCCATGGCCTAAATGAGGACCTTTTCTTGCGATAAAAGCATGAAATACTGTTACGGGAATCGCTCCTTTAGAGGAGCAGCTAGCTTTCCTAGTCTTGTAGCGTACGAAACTACAAATCATACTATGGCGACGTCTTGACTCATGAATATTAATTAGACGTTCTGACGTTGCTTTGTTACCTTCTTGTGGCGTCTAGTCACGTAGCCTAATTTATATTCATTAGCCAAGCCTTCAGCATAGTAAGATCAGTAATTCGACAGGAGACTAACGCCCACCTACCAACGTCTCCCTTACAGCCAATCAGACGCTTTGCGTCATTAATATTCATAAACGTACGCGTCGCCATAGTAGGATTAATAAAACTTCGGTTTCAGTCATGTGGAGATACGGAAGCCCCGGTCAGCTGATGTTTATGCTCTAAGGGATGATGTCATTCATAAAATGCTGTTTTATGGCTTATGGTCTCTTTATATTTGTCTTTCCCATTCAAATCTCTACCAGGCTTACAAAAGTTGCATAGGCTAATATTTTAACTAGTATGTAAGAATGATGCAGTTTCACGTTTCAATCTAGATTTTCACGCAAAAAAAAAAAAAAAAAAAAAAAAATTCAGTTCAAGTTTTCCCCCTTGAGATGTTTAAAACAAATTAAAAATAATGATTAAACTGACGTGTATTAAGGTGCAAGAATATACACACACACAATTGTGTTTTATTATACATATACAATGCAATGCAAGTTTATAGCACATTTCATACACAATCGTTATTCAAAGTGCTTTACATAGAAAAGGAATTAAAATAATCATAAAATAATCATAATATGCGTAAGAAATAAAAATATAGTGCATAAAAAACAAAAATAACAATCGTCTTTTTAAAGGCTAAAATACTATATACTACACACAAATATATATTTGAAAACATTAAAACATACGTATAATTAAAAGCATGTTCCAACACACACACACACACACACACACACACACACACACACACACACACACATATCCTTATATAGCTATGTTATATGTAAATAAAAAAATAAATATATACATATGTAAATGTACATTTTCCCAGATGTTTTGCTATTTTTTGTATTTATTTGAACACATTAATTTACAAACAATTAATGTATATTTTTATTTAAAATATTTGTAGTGAGATAAACAAATACTGCATATTTCAAATTCACCTGTTTAGAAACTTTGTTTCAAAAGTTTCAGGGTTGGGTTGAACTATTCCTGCAGCAGGGGCGTGCAATCAGGATTTAGACCGTTTCAGGAAGGAAACCAGAGCCTGGGAACAGCGCTGCCAACCCCGTTCAAGGAATGGAACACACCCGGAACTCGAGTTCCTTATTGATTCATCTAAAACAATCTTTGGTTTGTACTATGTGCAGCAAATGTGCATGAGTGTGTAATGCTGAACTTTAAAGAGCGATAAAACATGTCTGGCGTGGACGACGCTAAAGAGGAACTTAAGGAGATTGACATATGTGACATCTGCTCGGAGGAGGAGAGTGGAGTTTTCGTCAACTCAGGTGCGTCGTACCTTGACGGATTCTCGGCGTTTCACAAATGGGTTTCAAAGGGACGTTCAGTCTCAGATGAAAACTGTGAAAGCGCCAAAACAGCTTCATCATTATCAGTCGCACTATCCAAGTGCGTAAATGTGCCACATGGATCACCAGCTGGAGAGATCCGTATGGAGAGAGAAGGAGGGGGGATCCATGAAACAGGTGTGTATTCGGATGAAGATGATCTGAGAACGTCCCGGGCATCATCTATAGTGGACTGTCTGTTAGTGGAGCTCTATGACACGTACAGTAATAGCGTCAGAGGGGTGGACAGCTCGACAGAAGCCTCCAGCTCGGATGCCTTCCTGGGAAGGAGCAACACCGGCTCCAACTTTCTTCAAGAACTTCAGGAGAAGCACACGAGACGCCATCAGATGAAGTACTTGGCTCAAAAAGGTGAGCACCACTTCCCCTTTCAACTCAATTCAATCCAATGTGTGTAATTCATACACTACCGGTCAAACGTTTGGAATAATTAAGACTTCATTATATTAGAATGATTTCTGAAGGATCATGTGACACTGAAGACTGGAGTAATGATGCTGAAAATTCAGCTTTGGTCACAGGAATAAATTACATTTTAAAATATATTTAGATAGAAAACAGTTATTTAAACTGTAATAATATTTCACTGTTTTTACTGTATTTTTAACGTGGTGAGCATATGAGACTTCTTTCAAAAACATTAAAAAACGTAATTATTTATATGTTTGACAGGTAGAATTTCTATTATAATTTATGGATTTTTTCCCTTTATGATTTTAAGTTATCCTATAAATAACTAAATAGGAATATGAATATATAAATAAAGGGAAAGTGTAGATGTTAAGTTTTGAAGTTTTTCACCATTTTTACCTTTTAATTTTTATTTTTTTATGTTTATTGTATTGATTTTTTTCTGTGCATTTCCATGTACACAGTAAAATAGTGACATTACTCATCTTAAGTAATATGATTAGGGTGTTTAAAATGGTTTTAGATGAAATATGGCGTGTCACAGAATGATGTGACAGAACTGACCCGGTTATAATGCCACTCAGAAAGCCAGTTAAATCTTAACCCTTTGTTTGCTGAAGTAATTTAATTGTTGTCTCAGGTGCTCAGGTTCTTTGGCCATAATGACAATTCACTTACAAAGGTCTTTTACACTGTGTTCTGTCAATCATAATTATCTTAATATGTCTACTTATGTAGTGTGATTTGCACTCTCACTGCGCAATAATTTCAAAGAAATGTTTTATCAAATGAATGGATATCCTTCAGATTTAAACAACCTTTATTTCGTGCTCAGGTCCAGAGGAGCTGAAGTGGATCGTTCAAGAGGTGAAGTATCGCATCGCTGTGCAGTCGGCCAAACTGGTGCGTCAGGTCAAGAGGAAGGACAGACTCCGGCAGAAGTTTCAAAAGAACTGTGATATAGTCACCGCCTGCCTGCAAGCCGTCTCTCAGAAAAGACGTAATTACAAATCATTTCACTCCTCTTGCTGTTATTAATGTTATGAGCAGTATTAAAGAGGGGACCTTTTTCAAAGTCTTGATTTTGTTTTTGGGGTCTACTGCAATAGTTTATGCTTCATTTTTCAAAAGACACATTTTTTCAAATTTTTTACATTATTGCAGCACCTCTTTTCTCAGTCTGTCAGTAACACTCTGGGCTGCATTGTTTTACCAACTATGGTCGCAGGTTTCCATCATTACCAGCATAGTTCAATGATTCAGTGTTTTCCGAAACCATAGTTCCAACAAACATTTGCAAACGGCATCACAAAGTTGTGTGATTGGACCTACAGCTCTCGACCTGTGGTTAGAAGCACAGTTTGTATGTTAGTATGACTTAAATCAATCATGTGAATGGGTTCAGATCATTGCAGGGGGGCTGTAGATCATCAAGCCCCCCCGAACCTACGATTGAATGAAACAAAGCAAAAAAACTAAGTAGTCTTTAGATGCCATGTTCGTTATTTACAGCAATAATCTGACATTAATTAGATCTAGAACTGATTAATTAGTAGGCATTATTACTCGACTACCTGTGTGACGTCATTAGCTATATTGTTGAACCGACGTTGTTTGAACAATGGATGTGCGACAAAGTTACTACGTTTTCGGGAAACAGTAGTGACCTAGCTAGTTTCTCCAGTGATGCAACGTACTATGGGGGTTAAGCAGCGAGTTACATAAATTGTGTGGGAAACACATCCCTGTTTAGTTCCGCCCCAGCCTCTATAAAGCTCCTCCTTCCGAAAAGTGTAGTGTGCTCTGATTGGTCGGCTGGACCAATGTGTTGTGATTGGTCAACCGCTTCAAGCGTGTTTTGGAAATGTCACACCCCTTACCATAACTGAGTTTCAACACACTACTAACTAACTTAGCCAGGCTCCATCCCTTTATTTTGCACATGCCTTTGGTGGGAATTATTTAAATGAGGAATATTGTGACATGTTTGTTCCCAGGAGAAAACTCAAGACTACAATGGAGGCGTTTCAGGGAGTTCAGAAACAGTGCACACTGATATAAAGTAGAGCTGTGCGATTAATCAATAAAAGATCGTGATTTTGATTCAAACACCCACATGATCTTATTCCTAAATGACAATGATTCAGTCTATTAAACCTTTGAAAAGTACGATCACAGTGGAACATTACTTAAATCTGAATTGGCACTGCCGCTGATCCAGAGAGAGCAGTTGGCATGTATAGATATGAAACAAACAGTCTTTAACCACACAGTATCGTTATTTCTGTCTTTTACAATAATTCATATGATCACAGAAGTACTGGGATTAAATATAGTTCGGATATAAACACTGATGTCCATGATTACGATCAAAATAGAATAAATCACCTTTTGAAAGTAACTTGATGCTTCAAATAAAGATTATATCAGTTGCATCATTACACCAGTTGGTGGCGACAAGTGACTGTTAAAAAAATGTAGGCTATTTGTCATTGAATCATTCATTCGTTCAAAAATGCTGATTCATTCAGTAATGAAACAAGTGAAGTCTTTATGAATGAGTCATTGAATCATTCATTCAAAATTATTAATTACTATTATTATTATTATAATTAATTGTGATCTAATATAGAGAATAACTCCCTTTGGTGTGACTGTGCTTTGTAACTTTGCAGACATTTTTCATGCTCAAACAGCAACATTACACACTAAAGAAATTTGAACATTTACAAAAGCATAATAGGACCCCTTTAAATTACCCAATAAGGCATTGCTATTTAAAGACTAATGTATTCTAGATGACTGTATGTCTTAGCTTTCACTGATGCTGGACTGACCTCTGTTATCCTTCCGTTGTTTTAAATGGACGCTGTGGTGTAATATAGCTTACATAGATAATGGTTGTCGAAAGGCTCACATAAACCAAATGCATTTTTGCTTCACCTTAGTCTAGTTCTCTCAGTTGATATTTTAGAAGCATTCTCAAATATCTTCCCGCTACCACAGGATTGACTCCTCCTCACCTTTACAACTCAGTTATTTGCATTAGATTCAAAACTCACACTCTGTTCAAGATCATGGCCGGTTCAGTTTATGACACTGACATGCAAATTAGCACCGTAATGTTGTAGTGAGCTCAAATTTGTATTTGAATTTTGCTTGCTAACTAGTAATTGTCCAACAGTAATTCATGCAGTCTGTATCAGACCAACAGATAATGTGGCCTTGATTCACTTAATGTTTTTTCCTCCATTTTATCTACATGCAGCATGACAAGTACTGTCAAACAGGTACAGTATGAAATCACGTCAAAACTATAGCACTACATGGTTGCCATTATTCAGTCCATGTCTATTCTTGATGCAAGAGGTGTGACTTTATATAGTAGATGTGAGCAGATATGGATTTTGTTGTATTTGTTGGCATGTTTATTATTGTAAACATGCGTAATCATTGTTTTATCACTAAATGCATGTCAGAAAAAATACCTGAATGCTTATCGTCCAATGGAAAAAATATTCATTTTCCATATCAGGACTATCATTCTTTCTGCCAGAAGTTTTTAAACATCTGTTTTGTGTCCTTCTTGTTAGCCACATTAAAGGGGTAGTTCACCCAAAAATTAACATTCTGTCATCATTTACTCACCCTCAAGTTGTTCCAAACCTGTATGAATTTCTTTTTTCTGCTAAACACAAAAGCCATATTGAAGGATATGGGTAACCAAACAGTTGATGGACCCCATTGACTTCCATAGTATTTTTTTCCATACTATGCAGTGTTGCCAAGTCTGTGAGTTTGCCGCGGGTAATCATTTTTTCCGCTGGTTGATTTCCACCTCTATACGTACGATTTCACCACTCCATCAACCCCAAAACACCCCCAGATGTGCAAATTCAGTGGAGAATTCAGCCACCCTATGGAGAAAATCGCATTGGGCTATTTTTGGGTTACTTTTGTCTGGCCATTGGGCTACATTTGTTGCACAGACCTGGCAACCCTGATACAATGGAAGTCAATGGGGCCCATCAACTGTTTGGTTAGCGACATTCTTCAAAATATGGAACAATTTGAGGGTGAGTAAATGATGACAGAATTTTCATTTTTGGGTGAACTATCCCTTTAAGGTGTTCGTCATGAGTTTGGGTAAATTGAGACACTTTAGGACAATCATATAATGGTAAACATTTCCTTTTTATTAAACAAACAGTTCCGGTCCTTGATTCTGATTGGTTAAATTACTCTACAAACATACACCTGTGTGATCACATTACACCAGCATTACTTCTCCACTTTAAATGAATATTTTAATGTACTAACTGTTTTATAAAAGCAGTAAGCCCTGTGAAGCTGTGGTTTACAGTAAATTTATAATGGCTAAGGGGGTTTTAGCTGTTTTAACTGTTCTAAATTTACGGTTTCTTGTGGCTTATTGCTTTAGTAAATCATCAGATCACTTGCGTAATACTGTATGACTGAATTCATGGTGGTTTAAGCTCTTATCCTTATTCTTATCTTGGGATTTTAGCCTATAATTGGCTTCTAAGACTCTGTTTACTTTTAGGTTTTCTTGTGATTTCAGAGTATATTATTTCCTTATTCTTTCTAAGATTAAAGCTAAAGTTGGCAGCATGGCACTAGTCATTCATGTACTAGTCATTGTTTTCCTCAGCTGTCTCTGGCCCTTCCTCCAGAGCTCCAGCGGTCCCTCCTCCCTCACAACCCCGAATGTGACGCTCAAATGTGGGTGTAGACGCGCGCATCTCCGCGATATTCCGCCTCTCCCATCCTGCGCATTCGTTTCGATCACCGTTGATTCTTTTTATGCAATTTATAAATCTTATACTTCAGGTACAGATATGCATCTTCATGTATGAGGATAAATGATACTTGAATGTGTTCTTCTCCTCTGCTTTATTGATATCGTAACGAATAGGATATTTTTAGATGGGATGAGAGCATCTTAAATGCGCGGACCTCGTCCTCCCGGTTTTTTCTCCAGATGAAGCAGGAAAGGTTTGTTTCCTCTAAGAGATCGAGGGTTTGTGTGAAACGGCAGAATGCAGCCGGAGGAGTCGGTAATATTATCAGTAATGTGCTGAAGAAACGCAACGGCATCTCTAGAAGAGCGCCGCGCCTGCTGTGCACCCTAGAGCCAGGTGAATACAGCATCATTATTTCTATTCATTTAGTCTATCTTTGCCCTGTGATCATATATATAACTCTTCCTACGGTTTATTGCTAAGATGCCCATTTATTTGCACTGGTGCTGAATGCAGAATGGCATTTCTGTGATAATCACACCTGAAGGGCCTTCTCTTTTTTTTATTAAATAAATATTTTATGAGCTGTAATTGTGAACTATATGATTAAATAAACTGTATTAATACATTTAAATTGAGAAATATTAAGGCTTTGGCTTTGAGGGGTCCTGAAAGTTTTAACAGGCTTATTTTAGTCTATTATGAAATAATTAACATTATATATTTATTAATTGTTTTGATAATTTTGACTCGAAACTATCTTTTTAATGATTAAGATAGTCAGTATACACACTTCTCATCCAGACACATGTGTTGTGCCCAACATGAGTGCAGTAGGAGGGCTGGGGAGATGATGGTAATCGTGTAGGTTAATCCGGAACAGCCTCGGCTGACAAGTGAAACAGATGCAGAAATGGAGCCACTCCTGTTTATCATTTATACCATGAAACTATGACAGAGATGGACTCAGGTTGGTGTGCTTATACAGGAGAAATGCTGCTTCCTTTTTCACATCGTGTTGGTGAGGTAACGTTAGAGTTGTTTACATGCGCGTTTGACAGGATTTAGCATCTTTAGCAATAGCTAATGTGAAGGTTACATCAATTTAAAGAGTTCGTCGTGTTGTTGTAGCTCTTTATCGCTCAATATGACGTCTTAACAATGAAAAAACACAGTTTATTTAGTCGTGATACAGGATGATGTCGTGTATCCGGAAGAAACTGTAGGCGGAAGTGGGATTCAGCACCGCTACGCAGTGGACAGCGACATTTATCACCTATTCGATATCCAGCGTTTGGTTTCTGCGTCGTGGTCGATAATACACTTGTCGTTTCCAGTAATGTCTGTTGCTTTTTTATTAGTGTTTATTCCTGTTAGACAAAGAAGAGAGTTAGGTAACCTGCCTGTGATAAATAATGAGCCATTGAATAAAAACAAACCTTATTTATTATTAATGGGTCAGTGTGTATCATCCAAGTGGGCATGAAAAAGATGATGAAAGGACATATTTAATTTTTTATTTAATTAATATCAAGAATTTAAAAACGATAATGTTTTGACCAAAACATGCCTCATTTCTTGTACCTATTGAGTCCTGATTCAGTTGATTTTTTTCTTTCTTTCAAATAAACCAACAAGAATTGCAACTTATCCTGCTATAACTGGGTAATTTAATTTTTTATTATTTTTAGTAATTTAATTATAATTTAATTAATTAATAATATTAGGCTATTTTTTAACTCAAAATCCACTATAACCAGGGGTGCACATAAGTTTTTCTGGTTCTCATGAGAACACCTGAACCTATTAAATATAACTATAAAAATAAAATAATAATACATTTAATAAATATTTCAATAAAATAACAAAATAATAAAGTGTGATAATACTATTATAGTTTAAAATTAAAAAATGTGTATTAAATAAAAATGCAATTATGTTACACTTAAAAATACAAAGGTAATATTTACATTTTCATTTATTTATTTATTTTATTATAAGAATTTTCAACATTTTTAAACTTAAAAAAAGCAAGCTTTTATTTTGGCGGGTTAGGTTTTGCACTGCCGAGTTTGCGTTTTGCAGATTTATTATGCATTCAGTTCAAATGGAAATCTTATTACATTATTACAGTTAATAATTACAGTATTACAGTTAAATTAGTAGATCTAAAACGGTGCTTGTGCTGTCAACCATGTCGGTACGCAAATGAGCGGTCTGAATTTATTTACTCAGCGCATTTTTTATTTTGGTCGCTCATGCGCACCATTTATGTGCACGCCTGACTACAACCTATTTCAGATTATGGCATTATCATATATTTTTTTTAATTTTATCCTGAGTGGTGATTACGCAACAACCGTTCATTCATTTGTTAATGAAACACCTGCAGCTACAGAAGAGACGTCTTTATATGGTCATCATTGTCTGACTGATTGTTTTGTCTTTTGCAGGGGTGGACACCAGGTTGAAGTTCACTATCGAACCCTCTCTAGGCAAGAACGGCTTTCAACAAGTATGTATTAGATGCCTACTATGGACATAAATCCATCAAGCATCAATGCACCAACAAATATGCTTTTGGTTTGCGTGTTATTTTGGGTTGTTTTTCTTTGCAGTGGTACGACGCCCTGAAAGCAGTGGCCAGACTCCCTGTGGGTATTCCCAAAGAGTGGAGGAAGAGGGTAAGTGTGCTGGAAATGTCACTGTTTTTATATCCGTGACATTTTACACACCATATAATGTTTGGTTGTTTTGATGTAGGTATGGCTGACCCTGGCTGACCAGTACCTCCACAGCATCTCCATAGACTGGGAGAAAACCATGAGATTTGCCTTCAATGATCGCAGCAATCCAGATGATGACTCTTTGGGAATCCAAATAGTGAAGGTTCATATATGCAGTTATTTTTCATTTTAAGGCTATATATATAACATTACGAGGCAGCAAATAAATTGTGGCTTTAGAGATATTTAATAGAAGGAAGTTAGTCAGATAAAAGGTTAAATGGTGCAGCAGGATATTTACTCATTGCAGTGCGTCAGTAAATGGATAATGGAGCAGGATGTGTTTGTGTGTGTAGTGTGGATTAAAGAAAACAGCGAGGCACTTGGGTGAAAGTGAGCAAAGTTCATTGTGCTTATGTACATAGGTAAGACACACTTTGTTTTCCCATCTCTTCTCATTCAGGACCTGCACAGGACAGGCTGCAGTTCCTACTGTGGCCAGGAGGCGGAGCAGGACCGGGTGGTGCTGAAGCGGGTACTGCTGGCGTACGCCCGCTGGAACAAGACTGTCGGATACTGTCAGGGCTTCAATGTTCTGGCTGCCCTCATTCTGGAGGTAACCGAGGGAAACGAAGGAGATGCATTAAAGGTTTGTCTAGATGTCCACAAGTTCTGTGAATTATTATTATGATTATTATTATTTATTTATTTTTTTTTTATCTCAGTTAGGGGTATAAATGTATTTTTTGAGTCCTGACCATTATTATTAAATTAGAAATATTGCCTTGGCAATAAACTGAAATAAGTTTAAGTTGAAGCACTAAAATTATTAGGTTGAAATTGGGGATGCACCAATACCAATGCACCAAATAAATTACACCTTAATAGCAATATAAAAAAATATATATATATTTATATATTAAAATGACAAAAGCACATAATGAGATGACTAATAGGCTTTAATTAATTAATTTAATTTAGCTGAAATTAACATGAAAACTAAAAAAATTTATACATTACCAGTCAAAAGTTTGGACACAGTAAGATTTTTAATGTTTTTAAAAGAAGTTTCGTCTGCTCACCAAGGCTGCATTTATTTAATTAAAAATACAGTAAAAACAGTAATATTGTGAAATATTATTACAATTTAAAATAACTCTTTTCTGTTTGAATATATTTTATAAAGTAATTTATTCCTGTGATCAAAGCTGAATTTTCAGCATCATTACTCCAGTCTTCAGTGTCACATGATCCTTCAGAATCATTCTAATATGATGATCTGCTGCTCAAGAAACATTTATGATTATTATCAATGTTGAAAACAGTTGTGTACTTTTTTTTTCAGGATTCCTTGATGAATAGAAAGTTCAAAAGAACAGCATTTATCTGAAATACAAAGCTTTTGTAACATTATACACTACCGTTCAAAAGTTTGGAGTCAGTAAGAATTTTTATTTTTATTTTTTTGAAAAGAAATTAAAGAAATTAATACTTTTATTCAGCAAGGATGCATTAAATCGATCAAAAGTGACAGTAAAGACATTTATAATGTTACAAAAGATTATATTTCAAATAAATGCTGTTCTTTTGAACTTTCTATTCATCAACGGATCCTAAAAAAAAATATTGTAAACAAATATTTTGGACAACTGTACACAATAAATGTTTCTTGAGCAGCAGATGATCATATTAGAATGATTTCTGAAGGATCATGTGACACTGAAGACTGGAGTAATGATGCTGAAAATTCAGCTTTGATCACAGGAATAAATTACTTTATAAAATATATTCAAACAGAAAACAGCTATTTTAAATTGTAATAATATTTCACAATATTACTGTTTTTACTGTATTTTTAATTAAATGAATGCAGCCTTGGTGAGCAGACAAAACTTCTTTTAAAAACATTAAAAATCTTACAGATTCCAAACTTTTATATTTATATATGTAAATGTAATATAAAAGCCAATTCAAAATATTAATAAAACAAAAATTAAAACCTAAAATAACACTGGGCCTGACTCATGAATTTTAATAATTTTTTTTTTTTTTTTTAAATAATCCAACAAGAATTTGTAACTAATCCTACAACAATTGGGCAATTTATTTATTTAATTTAATGAATTGTCTTTTATTAATTTAATTATAATTTATTTTGATTAATTTATTATTAATTATTAATATTATTTAATTCAAAATCCACTTGAAAAATTAAAATGTGCCCCCTCAGTTTAAATGAGCATGACATTTTGGACAGACAAATTATATAAGCAAGATAAGATATTATCTTATATAAGCAAAAATAATTGCTAAACCTCATTTTTCTTTCCTATCTTTCTGGTATAGGTTATGATCTATTTGATCGATAAGGTGCTTCCCGATAGTTACTTCGCCAATAACCTGCGTGCCCTCTCAGTGGACATGGCCGTGTTCAGAGATCTTCTGCGGCTGAAGCTTCCAGAACTTTCTCAGCATCTCCACCACCTCCAGAAAGCAGCCAATCGGGAAGGAGGAGGTGTGTAGCAACCCTGTATACATATATGGATGTGAAAGAACGATGTCTGTACCTGCTGACTGCATTGTGTTTCAGGCAGCTATGAGCCTCCGCTCACCAACGTCTTCACCATGCAGTGGTTTTTGACCATGTTTGCCACCTGTTTGCCCCATCACACCGTGCTGAAGATCTGGGACTCGGTCTTCTTCGAGGGCTCTGAAATGCTGCTGCGTGTCGCTCTGGCCATCTGGGCCAAACTCGGAGAGTAAGTTCACTAAGAGTTGGTTGCACTGTCGACTAGATTGCAAAGAAAATGATGTGCTCATAAATTAAAATGAGATCCATTTTTAACCCTCTCAGGCGAATTGAGGAGTGCCAGACTGCTGATGAATTTTATAGCACTATGGGATGCCTGACACAGGAAATGCTGGAGCACAACCTTATCGACTCCAATGAACTCATGCAAGTAAGACAGCGCATAGAAAACATCATGAATAATTAATGTCATTAATTAGATATGAACCTTATCATATAGATAAATCGAGAGTAAGGGCTATAATGTTGCAGAATTGAGTTTCAAAATGCTGAAAGCTTCTTGAAGTAGTTGATCCGACTGTTTTTGGGGCTGAAAATGTGTGTGTGTTTTCCTCCTGACAGACGGTCTACTCCATGGCCCCATTCCCATTCCCCCAGCTGGCTGAGCTCAGGGAGAAATACACCTACAACATCACCCCCTTCCCTGCCCCGGTCAGAGCCAACAGCAGGTATAAAACCACACTCACCGCCCACAGCACAGATGGCAGCCATAAACACATTACTATAAGACTGCAGGGTGTTGTTTTATGGCACGTGTGTATATTTTGCCATGCAAATCATGCATATCAAAAGCAAATGTTCTGCCTTGTCTTGACAAGATTTACAGTCAGATTAAAGATAATTTCTGCACCTGCTAAATGACTAAATGTAAATATAATTTCTTTTTTTTTTTTTTTTTTTTAAAGAAGAGAGCATCGATGCAATAATTAAACATTTTATTTTAATTATTATTTCTTTTTTCTTTTATTTTCTCTTTTATTTACATTATTTTAAAAAAATTTATTGTTAAATGATAGTAATTTAATTTTAATTATTATTAATTATTTATTTAATTTTTTATTTCATGCATGGTTTTATTTTGTTTTATTTTTGTTAGTTTTTTCTATTTTATTTTATTTTAAAATATTTAATAACATTTTAATGATATAGGATAATTTATTAATTTATTTTTCAGTTTTATTTACTTACATTTTTTATACATTTTTTTTATTTAATTTTTTTCATGCATTATATTTTATTACTTTGTTTATTTTTTATTTTTCTATTTTTACTTTTTTAATTATTCAGTTAATTCATTTTTAATTTAATTTTATATTTTATTTGTTGTTTAATTTTTTTCATGCATTATTCATGCATTTTATTACTTTTTTGTTTCTTTATTTTTTCTATTTTGTTATATATATTTAATTTGATAAACATTTTTTAATTTTTCAATTGTATTTATTTATTAATTTAATTTTATTATTTGTTTTTGTTTTTCTGTTATTTTATACTATTTAATTACATTTTTAAATATTATTAATTTATTTTTTAATTTTATATTTTATTATTTGTTGTTTAATATTTTGTTTCATGCATTATTCGTGCAGTTTATTTTTTGTTTATTTTTTTCTATTTTATTTTTAAATATACAATTAAATTTCTTTATTAATTTTAAAGTTATAATTATTGATTTGTTTTAAAATATATTATTATTTTTGTATTTAATATTTTATTTCATGCATGATATAATTGTATTATACTTCCTCTGTATAGTCTGGCACTCCATGGATGGGAGAGTGATGATGATGCTGACATGGATGATGAAGACTCTATTGTCACCGCCCTGGGCTGCCTGGGGCCTCTTGGTGGGCTTCTGGCCCCTGAAATCCAAAGATACCAAAAGCACCTCAAAGGTCTGTCTCTGATTACATTTCACAAGCAAAAAACTGAAAGGAAATAGATTTAATAGTCAGTCTATGAGGTTACAAACATGATTTATGTCCTTCTGAACACAAACTGACCACATTTATAAAATGATGTTTGATTTTTTTTTTTTTTTTAATGATTAACATTTTATGAGTCACTAAAACTATATTGGCTGTGTCAAAGTAAGGGTGATTTCATGGAGTAATGCAAACATGAGCTCCCTCTGCCAACCTAACCCTGGCAAGACTTGAACATCCTTGACAATCCTGTCTGAATCTGACCTCAAATGGATTTAATCCTTGATGCATTTGTCAGTTCTTGTTGTATCTGAGGTGGGTCGAGTCATTCAAGCTGTCCTTAATTACAGCCTTCAGTTCCAGTGCAACTAAATAAATGGAATGTTTGGAAAGGAGCCACTACTCAAGTTACCCTTTAAAATGTTTCACAAATATTCTTGCACTCACCAACTGTCATTTTCATTTTGGATGTTTTCTTTCTGTTTTCATCTGTTCTACAGATCAGAGAGCAGAGCAGAGCTCTCACGGCAGCAACATGGCCGAGCTCAGTCCCGGGGCGGTGGGGGCGGGACGAGCCGAGCACCAAGCAGCCATCAACAGTATGATGCTGGAGCGCATGAGCACTGATATCAACGCACTGAAGAAACAGTACTCACGCATCAAACAAAAACAACAGCAGCAAGCCGGGCTACTTTACATCCATTCAGGTACCAGGATCACACTGATATCATGATCAAATAAACTTTTTTTCTGTCGAAGATGCGTTCAGGAAGTGACAGAAGACATATGAAGTGTTAGTCAGTGTGTTGTGACATTTTTCCCAGGACCTCCAGTGGAAGCAGAAACTATTGAACCTCATCAACCCAGTAAACAGCAGAACCAACACACTGGTATTGATCTTCATGGGTCAACTATGGCTTCATTATACAGTAGAGATATGGTGCAGTAGATCGGTTTTGATCGGTGTTGGGTCTGCTGGTGTATAATGCAATAAATCACACTGTAATTTGTAATTTTGGTGATGGCTTAACTGATTAATCAAGGTATTTTCTACATGTATATTTTATTTTCAGGGGATTGGTATATGCTTAAGATTCTTAATTATCTTTTTCCCCCCCATTTATTAAAATATTGGAAGATGTAATGTTGCAGTAGCACCATTACAGGGCATAATGGAGATTTAAAGTCAACATGAATTCATAATAGGTCATAATTATTTTCATAATGCACATATTTATTTTACACTATCATCACTGCACACTATTTAAAAATATATAATTAATTATTTCTCTCTCTCTCTCTATATCTATCTATCTATCTAATAAATATATATATATATATATATATATATATATATATATATATATATATATATATATATATATATAGGACTACTATAAATCGTACAGTGTGCACCCGTCTTAACTCAGAAATGTCATATTACAGAAGTAAAATCAGTTGCAAACACAGTTTCATGTTGAATTTGACAGTCTGCTTACTACTGTTTTCTTACGCTTTGTTATTGATTCTTCACAGATAAGTGTCCAGCCACAAGTATCCTTGCCTCCCAAATTGGTCCCTCCCCTGTGGTCAACCATCTTCTCTTGGGCAGGAGGCCCAGATCCGCTCAGCGGTCCTCAAAGAATTGTATCATCCATAATGGTGGAGTTCCTCAAACCCACTCCACCCCCAGCCAGGATCAGATGATGCGGCCAAGACATCATTCCCCGTGGCGCACCCATGTGCGCGCGCACCGCAGGAACATCGCCAGGGCACGGGCACAGCTCGGCTTTGATGATTCTCTGGAGATAGAAGATCAAACTGATGCGAGCAAAACCGAAGAAGCATCCGAAGAGGCAGAGGAGAGAAGACTTGAGGAAGACAAGGATGATGAAGAGCAAGGGAAGTTAGAGGATGAAGAGCAAGAGAAATTGACGGCTGGAAGCTCAGATATCTCTCAGCAAGATCACAGTACTGGAGAAGGAGAGGAACTCCAGCAGATCGACAACCAGCTGTCTTCTCTGGAACTGGAACCAGAATCTTCACCAGAACCAGCTTCAGCTTCTGATCCACCTACACCAACTCCAGAACCTCAGCCGGAGCCCACGGCCCCAGCTCCGCTCCCATCCACCCGCCGTCCAGGTTCAGACTCTTCCAGCTCAGAAAGTGGAGGCTCCCTTAGAAGAAGCCCTTCGACGCTGGCTGGAGAACCTCCGAAACCTCAGCAGATCTTCTCTCCGTTCCCCTGCATCAAAACCCCTCGCAAGTCTGTTGCTGCGAGAAACTTGGGCCTCTACGGCCCAACTGCCAGAACTCCAAACGTGCACTTTCCCCAGATGAGCAGAAGCATGAACTGTGTAGGAAGCACCACGAAGCGCCGATGATGAGTCGTCGACTACAGACGAGCACGACACGTTTGCTTTCGAAACTCCCTACCTGCCATGAAGGCACATGCATTCTGAACTCTAGTATGCTTCCAGATACTCCAAAACATGCCTCAAGAGTCCATCTACATTTAGGAACCATATTGGATAATTTAATGCTCCTATGAAGTTGATCATATGAATTTATGAAGGGTGTTTCTTTTTTTCTTTTTTTTAAATGAAATCCTACCAAAACATCTGGGAATAATACCCGGCAGACACGATCGGATGATGGTTACACAAGCTCTTTCTGCATGTTCATGGCACCAGTATTCGCTACAATGCACTGTGTATGTTTACTCATATGCTCCAAAGTTAGGAAAATCACAATCACATTTATGTAAAATATCTCCTGTTATGACTGTGGGAAATGCTACAGTTCTGCATTCTTCATTTTTCAATAATTTTTCTCTTTACTTCTCTTGATCTTTCCTTCAGTAAATTATTCATTTGCCATCTGAATAATACAAGTTGTTGTCAGTTTAGTTTCTCTCTTTTTGGAGTTCTTGTTCTAAACGCTCCTGTGACTGAACGTCCCTTTGAATGTTTCTCTTTATCAACCTTTGGTGCTTATGAGTATTGAAGGATCACAAACGCCCCAAAGAGAATAAAATACATGCAAGTATGGAAAAAAAACTTTCCAGTTTCTTCTTATTTCTGCTGTGTCCTCTCCATTCAGTAATTTGTTTTTGCTTTCAGATTGAAGCTACAGTAGTTTTTTTTTTTTTAATGTATACAATAACACCTATCAGGAATGTAAAACTTAACTAAAATGACACATAAACCACCACTATCTCACATTGACATTAAGTCTCTTTTGAGACTAGTAGAGATTGTACTCTGGTTAAATTGTAATGTAACATCAATAGTCATTTAATCTGGCATCTCCACCATTGCCTCATGAATAATTGAAATGTAAAATGCATCCAGTCTGAAGTGGTTTTATAATAAGCTCTTTAAAAGCCTTACAAAACTACACAAACTCTACAAAGCTAAGACACAAGAGCCCATCAGCTGTTTAAATTGTTATTCCACTCACAACCACCATGTAACTAATCACTTTAGATGCTGAGAATATAATAGACATAATTTGGCTTCTCAAACAACAAAAAATATAGGGCGTGACTAGATTTTGTCCATGGGGAACTGATTAGATGGTTTGATAGTTGTAGTTTGCTATTGGTCAATCTCATGTGAGTGACAGGTTTGTCCCGCCCTCGCGACACATTTTCTTTGTTGTAGTTTATATTTGTTCAGTACTTGTATATTATATGCTGGAAATCAAAAAAAAAAAAAAAATTTGATTACAGTTTATGACGCATGCGTGTCCTGATGTAGCGAACCCGGAAGCACTTCACTGTGTTTACAACTTCAATAAGAGATTGATAGGGAGAAGAAAGAAGAAATTGTTGAATAATGTCGTTATTTTTGTTTTGTTTTTGCGCACAAAAAGTGTTCTTGTCGCTTCATAACTTTAAAGTTGAACCACTGTAGTCACATGAACTATTTTAACGATGTCTTTACTACCTTTCTGGGCCTTGAAATTGGTTGACATTGCTGCGTAAAGGGAGGTCAGAAGCTCTCGGATTTCATCAAAAAATATCTTAATTTGTGTTCTGAAGATGAACGAAGGTCTTTGGATTGACGTGAGGGTGAGTAACGTTAATTAATGGCAGAAATTTCATTTTTGGGTGAACTAACGTTAACCCTTTAAGAAATCCCCCTTGGTTTGATTCATTTTTTTAATACAACGACACTTACACATGTTTTAGTGTGGCTACAGGTCCAAATGCTTTCCGGGGCTGCTGTATGAAATCATGAACCCATTACGGAGGTCTAAAACGGACTTTAACTGCAGCAGAAGTCAGTCAGATAACCCAGGTGAGTACCCACTCGATTGTTTATATCAGTAAGACGGCCATTTTGTTTCTTTCTCTTTTTTTCTGTGTGCGAGCGTTTCATTATTAATGCTTCAGATAATAGCCTACATTCAGCAGTATGTTTACATGTGATGTGAGTAAGCAAAAAGCTAGAGAAGGGTTCTGACTGAGCTTTTTTATAGTTATTGTGTTGAACACTAGATGTCGCTGTTGTTCTTGTTTTACCTCTCAAATGCCCTTGTGCGGTTTAGGAGCTGATTGTGTCAAGAAATGTCCTATTATACAAATAACAAAAAACTCTTTGTACGCGTACTTGAATTTCTCCAACATGATATAAACAATTATGCTTATAGATCATAATCACATTATTTCTCCACATAAGTGAAGCTCACATTTTAAAAGATGACAAACTTGTACTTAGTTAATAACTCTCTTTGACAAAATGAGCTGGGAAAGATCATGCTGAGCTGATAAAATTGTTGTAATTAGGGTTATGAATTTAGATTGTCATAGATGTGTCATCATCGCCATGATCGACTCAAATGCTGGGTCTTCTCTTCCACACAGAGATGTTATTGACTGAGGTTTATTATGGTGGTGTTCAGCAGGCTCCAATGTGCCTCTTAAGTGTCTAATAATTGATCTATAAAACATCATACTGTTCATAAATCCATAAGACGAGAGATGTTGCCTTGACACATGCTGATATGAAGATGCAGTGTTTCAAAAAATGACCACAATAAAAAACACACATGAATCAAACAGTCCCTAAAACTCGTTCAGCTCCAGTTTAGTGTTTAATATCTCCCGAAGATGCAAATAAACCCTGAGTGTCATTTGTGCAGGATTTATGCATCTCTGCGACCTTGAGAAAATGCTGGATGCAGATTTCCCAAAGGATTCTGGGATGGTCTGAATTTAGTCTACTGATCGAATGGGCAGACGTTCCTGTTGAGACTGGCAAGGTGCCGAGTTCTGCTTATATTTACTCAATGTATGATTTCCTCAGGGGCCAATTTGTCTCAAAAGCAAAGGACAAGCCTGAAATTCACCTTCGAATAATGCGATTGACTGAGTTTGTTTTTCTGGTTGCCTAGGTGTTGTTTTTAACCTTGCAGAGCACAGAAATCAATCGTATTCAAATTAATATTTAAATTTCTTAGCATTTTGTGTGGGGAAAAAGGACCTGATTTAGAAATGTTTCTTATGTTTTAATGGAAGAAAGAACATCTGACTGTCAGTGCAAAGAGTCAAATAATCAGTCACATAATTTTACTCAAGATTAGTGACCTGTTAGAAATAGGGCAGAATCTTCAATATTCAATATATGAAAAAAGTAAATAAAGTTGTTTGAGATTAAACATGATCCACATCTGAAAATTTATTGCAATCTAATTAAATAAAAAAAAGTTAATCTACTCTATGCACCTAATTTTTTCCAAAATTAACAATTTTAGTAATGAATCAAAACATTATCAATCTTTCCAAAATGTGTTTTTTTTTTCTTACCGTTTCACAAGCCTATTATAAGTGTTTATATTTTAGACCTGACGGGATGGTTTTAGCGGGAAATTGGGTAACACTTTAGAATACTGATCCTTTGTTAATGAATAACTACACAGGACCAAATGAGTAATGCATTATTAACATTCTAGTAACTACTATTAACTAACAAGAAATTCTGCTTCATGAATTAGTAAGTAATAGTGCTCAGTTGAAGGGAGTAGTTCACTATTAGCTAATCAGTAACTACTGTTTTTTCATACCTCCCAGAGAACTACTAAGAACTACTATATACAGGTTCATAATTAACATGAATGATGCATAATGTATAATTAATTCTAAAGTAAAGGTCATGGTAACCCACTAGTAATGACTGAAGTATTACCAAATCCTTCAGAAGGAATTACTTATTATTTGGATCAGTATTCTAAAGTGAGAAACATGATAACTCTCTAGTAACTACTGAAGTCATAACTTTTGAGGTTTTTGTAAAGTATTGGATAGTAATAACTCAAGAGTTACTATATAACTCTAAAGTAACTACTACTTATTTGGATCAGTATTCTAAAGTGAAGATCATGGTAACACACTAGTAATTACTCAAGTGTTACCAAATACATCAAGGAATTACTGTACAAAACTGTACAAAATCATACAAAAACATCAAAAGTTTACAATGACTTCAGTAGTTACTAGAGAGTTATCATGCTTTTCACTTTAGAATACTGATCTAAATAATTAGTAATTCCTTCTGAAGGATTTGGTAATACTTCAGTCATTACTAGTGGGTTGCCATGACCTTTACTTTAGAATTAATTATACATTATGCATCATTCATGTTATTTATGAACCTGTATATAGTAGTTCTTAGTAGTTCTCTGGGAGGTATGAAAAAACAGTAGTTACTGATTAGCTAATAGTGAACTACTCCCTTCAACTGAACACTGTTACTTACTAATTCATTAATCATTAGTTAATAGTAGTTACTAGGGTGTTAATTATGCATTACTCATTTGTTCCTGTGTAGTTATTCATTAATGAAGGATCAGTATTCTAAAGTGTTACCAGAAATTGTATATATGTCACTTGCCTGTGTGCGTCTCATCAAATCCGTAAACAGAGAAAAAAAGTTGCTCCAGCTACTTTGACGCGTGTATGGTGTTTGAGTGGCATAGGTTAGTTGTCACAATAAGCAAGAAAGGTTGACATGGAGCAGCTAAATCTCCAGCCTCTAGGGAATCACCCATTTTAAACAAAGAGAACAGAGGAGAGTCTGCTGGCAAAAAGAGAATGTGAAAGCGCTCATAATAAAACAAGAATCAACATTGGCTTGGCTTTTCGGAAGATGGTGAGAACTGAGGGATTTGAAATGTTGTAAAAGCGACTCGGAGATGGCGTTTTTATTACTCAACAGATCAGTCAGGTATTTTATTGAACAGATAAATTGCCATATATAGCTCTCTAACAGAGTTCATTGTAAAGTCATATTCATCCGCACAGTCACACAGAGCCGAAGCACAACCAAAACAATGTTCTTCCTCAAAGTGCATGCATTTTTTTAACAGCTAGAGGGCAAAAAGTTACATAGTGTACCTTTAATAATAATTAAATAATAAAAAAAATGCAATGAAAGGAAAAGCAATACCACTGTGTAAAGTATACGTGAAAATAAATATATATTTTTTAAAAAAAGAGATGCATTACATGGATGTGCCATGATGATCCAGTATAACTGTTGTTTTCTCATTTATTTGAAGTCCCTGTGGAAAAAAAGCATTTCTGTCCCACCCAGTGACCCAGTAATGACTTTATTCAGATGCTTCCGTTTTTCTCTTAATTAACTGGCTGAGTGATGGCCACAGTAATCTCTCAATCCGTCAGTTCAGACATGGATTATTTATCTGTCCCAGTCATACAGGAGTGGGCACTACATGCGTGAATCCCCACGCTGACGTCCCCTTCCGCCCTGCTCCTGCACAACATAATCTACACGTAATAATCCATGCATGCATGACGGGGCGTAATCACACTTCCTCTGCGTTTCCGGCAGGATTACTCTGTGAGGAAGCGGAGGCTTACACAATCTGTGTGTGTGAAAGTTGAACAGATGTGCAAAGAAAGATGTGCAAGAGAGTTTAAAGAGCCAATAAAACACACTGACAAGCAACATTTTCATTCTGGAAATGAAACTGGAAATTTGGGAAGGATAATTTTGAAAGCCTCATCACTTTTATCAAAAAGGCCACACAGGCAGAAATGTGATTGATTTTCGGAATGTTTAAAAAAAAAAAAAAAATTCAGAACAGCTACCTCACCTTGTCTTGTCGTTAAAGTATTCATATTTACATATATGAATAATCATTTGAAGCATATTGTATGTTTTAATCACAGTGAAAATAGCCTGTGTTTGATGAAATTGTCAACAAATGGGATGCTACATTTTATTCAAAATTAATTACAATTTGGCTTTAATAAGATTTCCTCAAGAAATAAACAAGAATTAAACCTTATGTCCTTTGTGATTGTTATTCTTTCTGACAACAAAGCACTTAAATGCGTCAAGCTTGTAATCATGGCTGCATCTGAAAACTGAAAAGCGCTGCCTTCGGAGGACGCATTCCAAGGTAGGAAGGCATCAATGGCCGTCCAAATCCAAAGTTAGCTTCACTCCCTGTCTCATGAGATACCTTCATCTTATTGATTTTTAAAGGCAGCATAGATTTATCCTTCGCTGCCCCCACAATCCTGTGCTTTCCATTCTATGACAGTTGAGCTAAAAAATAAAGATGGTGTCTGAAAGCGTGTTTCGGAAATGTGACGCACAATCGTGGTGTTTCAGGGAGTTCATAAACTGCGCACTGATATAGAGAATAACTCCCGCTAGAGTGAATTTGTGCTTTGCAGATCTTTTTTCATGCGTAAACAGCAACATTAGAAAGTTGAACATGTAAAAAAGCAAAATAGGTCCTTTTATTGAGTTGATTTTGTTAACTTTTATGAGTTCACTCAAAGCGAAGAGATTTCTGGACTTTTTCTGGTCTGCGTGTTGATTGGTCACTGCCGTTCTCGCATTCACTCACTCAATTTCTGATTAATTTACCTTTTCTTTGTATAACAGAAGTTATATGTCACTCAGCGACACAAACACAATCATAACATGTCAATGTATAGAGCAGACAAGTGCAGACAAGGTTGTTCTCTGGGGTAATAATAACTATAATCAAGAGGACGTGCCCACTCAGTGAGTCATCTACAGGAAAGGTCATATACACATTAAGAGCTTCACCCATGCATTCAGCAAATGGAAATTTAATAGTCTGATAAAAATCAATTATTAAAAGGTCATTTAGCATGTGACCTGCAAAATGATTTTTCTTCTTTTTTTTTTTTCTGAGGCTAAAATAGTTCTTACGATTGCACTTGTATACACATATGCTTTGCCTGTTCGTCCCTACGGGCTCATAAACAAAGCATGGGAACTAATGCAGACTATGTATTTGATTAATGGTTTCATTGTGAATTTTGTCGTGTGCTTAACCACACAAAGCACGTAAAAATCATAAGCTCATAAGGGAGGTTCCAGTCCTCCTCGTACAAACAATGCCCTGCTCTTAAAATGGGTGCAATGACACACATGGTTGAATAAGATGTGGCTATGATGCCAGACATAAACAGAGAGAGACAAAAAAGACTAATATTGGAAGTAATCAGGCAATCACACTTACTACCAGCGAAAGTGTATGTTTGGGTGGTTGGGTGTCATTTTGTGCCAATACCTGCAAGTTAGCACATGCATGTAACTCCTTCAATAGAAAAACACATATAGTTGTTCCTGTTGCTCATTTAAAGCCAGTGGGAAAGAATTTTGTTATTCCCAGCAGTAATATAAACATTTTTCATAGGAGACTAATGAGAGCAGGATATGGTAGCCAGGATACACATTACACAGACAAATAAGAAAGTTATTGATCTATTTTCAGAATAATGTATTTGATATTAGAAAAATCAATATAGATGTAATTGCATACAGAGACAAATCTGTCATAACATGTCTCTGACTTTGCTACTGATATAATTTACAGTAATGGATATAACCCTGTTTCTGTCAAATATATATATATATATATTATTATTATTGATTAAATTGACGTTTCTTAAAAATGAAATCTATGAATAAATAATAAGAAATAAAATAAATATCTTATTTAATAAAGTTAGCGTTACTTAAAAACAACCCAAGTTGGGTTGAAAATGGACAAACCCAGTGATTGGGTTGTTTTAACCCAGCAGTTGGGTTAAATGTTTGCTCAATGTGCTGGACAGTTTTATTTAACTCAACTATTGTTCAAAAATGACTAAATGGCTGGTTTAAAATGAACCCAAACTAGGTTGCAAATTAAAAATCAGACACATAATTACTAGAGGCAACAATAATAATCAGAAGGTGAACATTTATTAATAAGCAATTTAATAAATGTTTGTTTAATTATTATTCAATAAAAATGTTAATTTCCAACATACTTTAGGTGCATTTTAAGCAAGCAATAACTACCCAGCAGATTGGGCAAACATTTAACCCAAGTACTGGGTTAAAACAACCCGATTGCTGGGTTTGTCCATTTTCAACCCAACTTGGGTTGTTTTTAACCCAGCATTTTTTAGTGTCCTGTTTTGGGTTTGGTTGAGCAAAAAAGGTGGGGAAGCCCTGTTCTCCAGTCAAATTGACATGTTTAAATATGTTTTGTACGACAAAGAATAAAGCCAAAAGCAATTCCCACAACTGTTGCAAACAGAGGGTAAAAAAATATGCTGCTAAGCATGCACATGACTGCTTCATGCAAATATTCTCTCTCTACCCCATTGGGCTAAAAGAGGTAAAATTAATGTTGCACCTGAAAAACCAGCAAAACCTCTCTTCATTTACACAGTGGACACACATTTATAGAAAATTTACAAAAGTCGGATTGTTTAAGAGGAAAAAGCCTTCCCGTTCAAATTCCCACTCTCCCTCGGCTTTTAGTAAAGCAGAATGGGGGAAAAGGACGAAGACTGGATAAAGATGCCGCACAGACCCCTGAGACATTATTGAGTGACATTGCAGGATTATTAAAGCCAAGGGAATCTTGGCACTGGGAGTTAATGCTCCTGCTGTTAGTGGACCAATGACATCTCTATACATAGACAAGTATTTGTTGGTTTTGAAAAGCAGTGGACAGTCTTTAGTGCATAATGACAGGTAGAAGTCAGGTTTATGGTGCAGGTTAACTAGTAAATGCATATGCTATTCAACGTGCCTATGTGATCCCAGCTAAAAAAAAAAAAAAAGTTCTAAGAAAGCTTTGCTAACATTCCCATTGTTATAAAAAAAAACGTTACTTTTGAAATATATTTACAAATGTCCAGTTTTTCATTTTATGCAAACACTAAAGGGACTATGGGCCCTATTTTAACAATCTAAGCACATGGCACAGGTGCACTTTTGCTAGTTTAACGACGGAAAAAATGGTCGGCGCATGGTCCGAAAGGGTTGTACCAAGTCTCTTAATGGGTGTAACGTGCAATAAACCAATCAGAGTCTCATTGGCGTCGCATTGCCAAGAATTCAGAAACCCTTGTTATTAGCGACACCGGTGGCCGTTAAGTGAACTGCAGCCAGCTACTTATTGCTCATTCTCACACTCACTTAATGTAGAAGAGACTGAATGTGATTCAAGGCTCCGATATACTCACACCAAAGTTCTTTTTTGCTCTTTTTTGCTTAGAAGTAAAAAGAAGTTGGAAATACCTTTGCAGCGATATCCTGTCAACAAACATCTCAGACACGGCGTCTGAGATGTTTTTGTCAACAAAAATAACAGCGGTGAGAAAACAACAATAAAGAAAGCATCTGTTTGTAGCAGCTCTGCAATTCATTGGCATCATGTCAACAGATGAGGTAGTTAAAATTACACTGTTATGATAGTTTGATTATAAAATATATTTGAGACTATATATATATATATATATATATATATATATATATATATATATATATATCTGGTTATGTGAGACTATAATTTGAATTAATCCCTTTTCTTTGCATAACACATTGACATTACAGTACTCTGGCTCTTTCGGCATTATCCTGAACATTGTATAAGCATTGATTTTGTTTGTCATAGAATGAAAAAGAGGATCTAAGTAAACATCACATCCTTTTTAATTTTCCTGGCAAAAACGTCCTGGAACATCCAAAAACTATGCCAGAATGTCATTCAGTATTCTGAGAACATTGCCTGTTATCTGGCATGACCCCAGGCCAAATTACATTGCTTTCCAAATTCCTTTTCTGATGTGCGGTTAAACAACAGGTCTGTTTTCAAATGCTTTTCTGTTGCCTAGACATCATAACCTCACATTCTCATCCATCTTTGTAGCGCTTAGCTTTCACCTTTAGATGTCCTCAGAGGAAACAGAAAGCACCAGGTAGTCACGTTTCCTCTGAAGAGGAGGGACGACACAGGAAAAATACATCCTGATATCCTCACACACACACATAGAAGAACGACCGTCGCTGGCAGTGAGAGTGAACAATGATGTCTGTTCTTCGGGTTCCTGCTCTTTGGTCGGTCAGGTACACATCAGTGACCGCTCATTGAGCTGCTCTGAGAATCTTCCATAATCAAATGCAAATAATGTAAGTAATACGGAGCAGAACTGCTGGAGTGAGTTTCCACCACCCTTTATTTCAGACTCACGGATGTGGAGGTGGACAAACGTTCAATGGTGGCATTTTAATGGAGATAAAATGAGGGTATATTGAAAGCAGGATATGGTAACAAGGATACAGACAGCATAAGCAAATTAGAAATGTATTGATCTATTGTTTGAATAATGTATTTGATATTAAAACAAGATTTCTTTGTCATAAAATGTTCCTACTTACTACTGATATACTGTAATTTACAGTATTTGATGGATTTAACTTTTAAAACACCCTTGTCAAGCTCTGTTTCAGCTCTGTGAAATGGAAAAAAAATTAAAAAATATTGTATTATTATGTTATAATTACATTATAATTATTCTATTCAAATAATTGTCATGTTGATGATGAGGCAAAAGAGGCATAGCGGATCTATTTGCATTGTACATTATTAAATCAAACAAAAGAACTAAATACAAAACTAGAAAGAAAACGAAGGTAAACGAAAGTGTGGTAAGTCACAATCAACACGACAATGAACTGAGAGAACTGAAGGTCTTAAATACACAAGATAAAGAACTCAGTTGTGCACTAATCAATTAATGAATTATTATCCATGTGTCCGAAATCACATACTGAGTATGAACTTACATTTGAACTTACTTTGCGACGACCATTAAAAAAGTATGTTCTATATAGTATGAATATGTGTAGTATAAATGAAATTCAGAAGTACAATATCCGCCATGTTGTTGCTGTCACGTGACCTACCAGCATCAGTTGAATGGCCTCATGGGATAGTAAAGTGTCACATACTATATAGTAGGGAAGTATTCAATTTTGGACGCAATGCATGACGAGCAAAACGAAAGCAAGGAAAAACATAGGAAATGGAGGAAATACTGATACCCAGTGTTGGGGTAACGCATTACAAGTAACTTGAATTATGTAATCAGATTACTTTTTTCAAGTAACTAGTAAAGTAACGTGTTAATTTTAAATTTACAACAAAATATCTGAGTTACTTTTTCAAGTTACTTTGTTTTCCCATGTATTGACTAATAAACAAAGGTTATTGTAGTTTTAGATGAGTCCGTATTCCTCAAAATGAATAAAGTATGTTTTTTGAGAATGTGTTTGTTAAAATACTATAGTGTACATGCCATGCCTGCTTCCTCAGAACTTCTACAGTGATCCTTTAGGCTAAATTACCTTACACTACAATTTAAGTATTGACAGCTGGAACATAAGGGCAAACATACCGCTAAAGCACAAATATGCACACGCATTGCCACATGCAGTTTAAAAAAAAACACACATTAACTAACATGTGACATTGCCTATAGATGTAAGACCTGAGTCTGTCTATCAGAGGGGGAGTTCAAATCTGGGGCATGAAAAAGTCAGCGGCAGTGCAAGAGATGTATTTTTGTGGAATAGATGAAAACTCCAAAATCTGAGGATAATATTTTGTGTGTATTGTTTGGTCTATAGATACTTTGTGAAGAAAAAAAGAGCTGGATGTTCCAGGAATTTTATCAAATAAACCTATAAATTACTTCTGACATTTAATTTTGCAACATGCTCAAAGCTGTTTAGCTATGAGATCAGTGCATAAGGTATGCCTACTTGTGTCATTCATAAACTGCAAGAGGGCCAAATTAAACATTCGGATGAATTCCGGCTAAATATGTTTTCTAATATTAATGCATTTTAATGTAAATATGCTTTATGCACATATGCTATATGTCATGCATATATAACTTAAATGTAATTTCAGCAGATACACAAAGTAATTTACACTGCACATGCTCAAATTTAGTATTCCCTGTAAAATAAGCAAATATTAATGCCAAGAGAATATCTGAGAGCTCAAGATCAAATGTGAAAAGGCAATTCAGCCTCTCTAGACAGTAAAATGTCTTATTGACCACAGGTTAAATAGAAGTCAGTGAGATTAAGCACTGGAATTGCAGCAAATTGAATCACGACAGGCTGTGGCAAAGTGCCACACTGTTGTAACTGATACATCAACAGCCACAGTTTAGAAGGGAGTATAAAAACTCACAGGACCGATCTAAAAACCTCTTGTTATGCATCAGGCTGCCAATGTTTTTCCTCACTGCACCATTCGTCTGTCTTCATCAAAAGGGAAGAGAATGCATTGCATTTACAGCCTACAGCATGTTCACTGTGCATCAATATCAGAATAAGAAAGTCAACAAAATTTTGGAGATATTTAAAGCTTTAAGTTTTAAACTTAATGCATTAAAGTCTAGCAGGGTGTTACTGATTAAGACTGAGGGCCTAAGTGCATGGTCTGAAGCGCATGGCGCAGGTGCACTTAGGGCGTGTCCGAATCCACTTTTGCTAGTTTAACGACAAATGGTTGTACCGAGTCTCTTAATGAGTCATGGGTGTGTTTTGGGTGTAAAGTGCAATAAACCAATCAGAGTGTCATCTCTTTAAAAGCCAGGTGCGCTTGCACCATGCTATTTACACCCTCAACCTGATGAGTCAGTTTAAATACATGTGTGTATTACCTTGATTGGTCAAATAATTAGCCAATTTCATTCATCATTACTGCAAATAGGTAATTCTGATACATGCAATGACTATCCATTATGATATGATAGGAATTCTTATCTTTATGTACAAAATAATAATCTTTTAACTTGTTATCCTTTTATTTTTAATATTTGGCATGTTTTGTCGTACCCTCACATTTCTTGTTATTCCGTGGATTTCTTCATGTAGATTTTGCAACAGGTTTTTTTTTCTGCTTCAGCTGGTAAACATCTTCGAACTACCATTGGTCCGTGGCGATGATGTAATAGGAAGGTGTGGCTCTGAGTCCCCTCCTTCTTTGACATGGAAATCTTCTCCGGTTCATTTCTTCTGTTCAGTCCATCAAGGTCACACGTACGTGAGTAAAAATATAAATGCACTGGAAGGCTGCTTTTTAGTTCAAATTGAAGTTGTAAATCTAATTGTATGAGACACTGACACTGTTTTGTCATGTTTAATACTCTAAAGCTGCCTGCTTTTTGTATAAAAGCTGCCTGTCTATTGTATAAAGTGGTCTATAATAAAACGTGACATCGCTATTGGAGTGTCGAATTGCAGAGCTTGTTCAAACACCACATTGCTATGATCAGATACTTTCTGAAAGGGATAGTTCAGCCAAAAATGAAAATTATCCCATAATTTACTCACCCTCAAGCCATCCTAGGTGTATATGACTTTCTTCTTTCAGACAAACACAATCTGACATATATTTAAAAATATTCTGGCTCTTCCAAACTTTATAATGGGAGTGAATGGTACCATTTTTTTTTAAGCCCAAAAAAAGCACATCTATCCTTCATAAAAGTAATCCATATGGCTCCAGGGGGTTAATAAAGGCCTTCTGAAGTGAAGCGATGCATTTTTGTAAGAAAAATATCCGTAATTCTAACTTTATAAACTGCAATCGCTAGCTTCCGGTAACGACTGTACACGAGTCTAGTTCAGTCGAAGAGTGACCCCTAAACCGAAAGGATTCTAATCTCACCCAAGCTTACGCTACTCCTACATCCCACGTCATATGAAGAAACTCGACTCTCTCATGAACATGTGGACAGTGATTACAGTTTATAAAGTTATAATTATGGATATTTTTCTTACAAAAACGCATTGCTACACTTCAGAAGGCCTTTATTAACCCCCTGGAGCCGAATGGATTACTTTTATGATGGATGTGCTTTTTTGGGCTTCAAAAAAAAAACCTTCACTCCAATTGTGAAGCTCGGAAGAATATTTTTAAATTAGTGGTGTCAACGTTAACTCATGCAATTAAATTTTTTTCCAGTTTAACGCATTAAAAATATTAACGCAATTAACGCAGCATTCCTTTTTTTCTGTCATCCTTTGGCTAGCATTACAATATATGATCAAGCTCTTATTCATGCAAATGCTTTTAAACCATTTAAATGCACCAAAAGAGAACGCACTGTCTGTGAATGTCCTGTCACACACACAACGCACAGAAAGACGCGCGCTAGAATCGAGTTCTTTGTCACGCTTGAACAATAACACGCACAATAATGCCCAAAATATCCGTTTTGTCGAGTATCCTCATAAGAACAGCCATAAAAAAAAAGTGACAGCAACCACTAATGCTGTCTGTCAAGATAATGAAAGAACAAAGGTAGCAGAGAAAATTAATCACTGCTGTTGACTAAAGAACTTTTGTAGCTTTAATAATGATTATCTATATTTAATTTAGGGTATAAATTATGCCTGTTAGACAGGTAGGAAAGGCACAGGTAAATATGACATTTATTATGGGTTTATGTGAGGATTGTTCTAAGTTCACTTAAATTAAAAGTTATATTTTTGAAGCCTAATAAATGTAAAAAATTATGTAGCTTTCAATTACAATGTAATGTTGAATGGCTATAATTCATGTTTAAAATTGGGGAAAAAATCAATTTCATTGAGACATCAGTAGCTTTATTAGTATCAGATTAGTATCATTCATAACAAGATGCCATTAAAATATTTAAAATATACTGTCTTCATGTTGTTTCTTTATGTTGTTTTAATTTGGAGATTAATTATTACATTATAAAATATATTAAAAACGTAAGTGTTTTTAATTGTGACTAATCGCGATCAATCACAGAAAAAATTTGTGATTAATCAAGTTATTTTTATGAATTGATTGACAGCACTATATAACTTCGGTTGTGTTCGGCTGAAAGAAGAAAGTCATATACACTTAGGATGGCTTGAGGATGAGTAAATTATGCGATCATTTTCATTTTTTGGGTGAACTATCCCTTTAGCTGCTGTTTTCCCACCACTATCATTTTTGTTGTATGTTAATTTTGTTATTGAAAGAATAGCACGCAGCACATATTTTATTTATTATGCCACTCTCAACGTCGGAATGTTTGCTAACAGTAAACCGCTGCTGAAGTATTTCAAACTTCTTTTTACCAAGCCAAGAACGAAACATAAATTCTGAACAACTATGGTTACCAAGGAACATTTTTACCAATAACAGAATGGCAGCCAATATGTGGCGGAACACGTTTGTAAAAGGAATTATGAAACCAACACATCAGCATCATCAATAACAACAACGACACACTCTCAATTAATTACTGTGTACTTGCTGTCAAACAGCAAAAATGTTTACAGGCTGTAAAAGTCACTCAGGATGGGGTTAAACTTCAAAGAACCAGGAACAAATCAGAATAGATGCCAAAAGTGTTTGGTATGGGTCAGTTAACTATGTTGAGGAGTTTATACATGCATGTGTGTGTGAGAGCTGGTTCAAATGGCAGCCACTCAACAAAAACATTCACACTTTATTCTGTGGATTTTTTTTAAGAACTGTTCTGAAAGTTTCTTTGGGGAACCAAAAATGGTTCTTCCATGGCATTTCTGTATTTGTTTGAGTGTAAGCAGCTTTTTCCATGAACTTTGTTCACCCTTTGCTCAGATAAGTTGATTAAAAACACTTGAAATTAATATCATCTAGGAAAATTAATATCAAATCTGTAGAAAATGAGAGCAAGCATCTCATCCTCCTTTACCCATAAATGAAAGGAAAAAAAACAACAATCACCAACCATCTTTGGCCACGATATCCAGAGAGCCATTTGTGTCTCCTAAAAGAACCTTTAAAGATTATTAAAGAGGACGGATAAAGACGAAGATGATGACGCAATTTACCATACGTCACACGCTGATAACATCCAAGTCGGCTATAACCCATCGATCCTGGTGTCACTGCTGTCACATAAGGTCTTCCTTTCACTCGCATTACCATCCGCTGGATTATCAGACATCTGCGGTAAAAAGGGTGGCCTAAAAATAAGAAATGACTCGATAGACTGGATGAATCTGCACAAGTAAATTGCTAAAAATGTCTAAATATTAATATCCAGTGCAAGCCTGCACTTACATATTAGAAGTGTTGATTTGTGGGTTTGAAAAGGTCTACTGCTCTTGGCAGTGAGATACAAGCATACAGTAAAATGAAGCCTTGCTGGCTGGTAAATGACATTCCTTAACACATGGGTGTTGAAATAAACCTTCAGTTCAAGATCCAACATAAACACTTACCTGTGTGGTAACTGACTGTGAATAAAACACAAGATTATCTTCATGAAGTACGACTCCAACAAACAAATCTCCCTCTTCACTTTTTTTTGTGATTCCTCTTGTCGTGAGGAATCACATTTTCCTTGTAAAAATAGCATGTATAGAAATGAAGCAGCAAAAATGATTAATTCCCTAATGCTACAACATGTGACGAGAGAAAATATTTTAACATCCAAAGTAATTTAATGTGGCGTCAAGCTGCTTTTTATATTCAACAGTGACATGCAACAAACAAAAAAAACCTAATAAAAATCATAGCAATCAATTCCTGTCAGAATTTATGTAGTTACTGCAATATAAATTGCAAGTTAATACAGGTTTAAAACAAAACTGCAAGTTGTAAAGTGTGATTTGGCAGTTGCGGCAAATCCAGCAGACAGTAGCTTTTGTGGTAGGCGCATTTAATATCTTGATGTTTTGCCCTTGCAAAATCCAATTAATGGTAGGTTAAAGCAGACAGATAGTTTCCACACTATTTCATGGAGTCTGCACCAGTCACAATCTATAATTATCTGTGTTCAAGTTTCCAAACTTGGCTTTGTAGCCTAATGCAATGGCAGTCACAAGCGTAGAGGAACGGCCTCATGTTCAGGTCACTGCTGCTGTGCGTTTGCTAGAACATATGTGTTCACACCATAAGATGACACCTGATCGGTCTCTGTTCGATTTTTTTTTTTAGCATGCATAATTAGTATGCATACTTCTGCACACAAGCTCGTCAGTCAACTTGATATTATAGTTACTCCCAGTCTAATATGGGCACACTGTGAACCATCCAAACACCTCAGGGCAAAAAGACATGAAATTCAATCCTAATGCATGCCAAACGTTTCTAAGATGTAGTGAATCATAAGAACTCCAACTTTGAACTTAGGTGAAACTTAAAGCTCTTAAAGACGACCCTATATGGCAGTTTGGAAAGCATCAGAAACGTTCTGACCACATAGTGGACTAGGACAAGCTTTGATCCTCGGATTACGTTTCGCACGATTGCTCTCACCTGTCAAGTCCAGGTAAAGACCCACTTGCCCACCATGTGGAGTATATATGACACCAAACCATACGGTTACATGCCTCGTCTACTTAAAATTGACAACAAGCATTATTTATTTAGCAAATCGGGTCTAGAAGATGCTAAGGAAATTTACTTGCCTTGGAAATTTACTTGCAATGCTCACTGTTTAACAGCCTGACACTGATTTGTAAAAGCATCAGGAACTATGTCATGTACCTTAAAGGTAAAACTCTAGACATGGTGTGATGGTTGATTAGCATTTAAGATAAGAGTATCTTTGTGCTTAGACTCCCTGTCTCTTTAACATGTCCTAGCAATTGAGATGAACTCTCCTGAACCGACGGACGATCACAGGCTCACCGGTGTCAGATTATCAGTGTTGCATAAGTGCAAAAACAATATTTATGGTGGTTTTTAATGACATTGCTACCAAGGTGACCACTGCTATATTGTCCACACACTGATTAAATTGCTGTAGGACAGGAAGCAAAACCTCCTCTTATCTCTTTAAGTAAGCATTGAAAATAGTGAAAATAAACTTAATTTGGTACATGTAGGTGTCACTTTCAAACATGCAATGATTTACAGGGGAAAATCAGAAGAATTCTGCATTTAATATGGTAAAATGTACTAAACGAAGCTGAGATTACTGTACTTATATTAATAGCTGACAGTACAATGAAATTAACCTAAATATTTCAGAAACTAACACCCAAGGAGTAGGGAATGTGCATAACGTCAATAATTCTAAGGAAATCTGCAGAGCTTTCTGTGGAGTTCTGCCAGTGCAGTTTCCTGTTTAATTTAAACCTGTTGGTAACGTAAATCATGTGAAGCGTGCACACCCAAAAACAACTAAAAAAGATGAACAATTATACTGTCCTAAAGGCAAAACCTAGTAACAACACATTTTGTTTAAAAAGTAACATCAAATTCAGTTTGGTTAATGGTTCTCGCACATGCGTTCTTCTGCGGATGCACATGAAATGCCATACTAAAATAGTCTGCAATACATACAGTATTAAGTGCTGCCACAGCCTGACCAGTGTAGTCTGATTATGAATTGCTTGCCAGCAAAAATGAACCATTTAGTCTCCAAGCAACCAGTGCGTTTCATCCTTGAATGAAATTGTGTTTTTGAACAAATTGGTTGATTGAATGATTCAATGGCTCACTTATAACAGTGGCTGTATCCAAATATGCATACCTCCTTACTATCCAGCAGGTGAAAAACAGTATGTGAAAGTAGATAGTATGCTCAAATTCACAGTAAAACAGAAAAAATACCCGGATGACCTACTACTTCCAAAGTGCACATCCAGTGGACACTTTGAGGTCTATGAGGCCACAGGAGAGGATTTGTGAATGGCAGTGAAGCGACATGACTGTACTGTAAGTCACATGACAACGACAACATGACGACTGTATTACTCCCGGATTACTATCGTGTTACACATATTCATACTACAGTTCACTATATATTGAATGTACTGTACTTTGGTCGTGAAGCAGCAACAGAAGTAACGACTCAACTTTTTTGACGCATCCAGTCACTTTGTTCCTTCGTTTTGTTCTTGATTGAATCAGTGTTTTGAATGAATTGGTTGAATCAGTGAGTCAATGATTCGACAGTCACTTGTCGCCTACTAGGATAACCATGTAAACTGCACATTACCAGTATGTTAAAATACGCTATGTTTTGTTTAGTTTGTTATTATTGTATAATATATATACAAATATTTAATTTAATATTTTTCCATATATTAATATAGAGTCCAAGTATTGAACTTTATTTCTGCCACCTCTAAAATCGTTTGTAAGAATTGTTAGTGGAAATAGTTAAGAAATCTTAATTGTTAAGTGAAAATGGATCCAGGTTTGTTAAATTCTTTAGAAATAAAAACAAGTTAATTTTTTCTCATGTCTAGAGGAAATGCAGTGTGAAACTTTTAATCTTCTGTTCAGAGATCACATTTAATGCTTTCTTGGGAGCAACACTGTGCAGACCTGGCTGTTCTTTTTTTTTTTTTTTTTTTTTTTTTTTTGTTCCTGGTTATATCTATACTCACATGGGAATAAATGTATTCAAGTGAGAAGTCTTGTTATCTTACGTATTGAAACAGTCTTGTATTTGAGCATTATGGGAATATACACTTGAATAGACTGATTAATTTTCTGCTTAGTTGGCTTTGAAATATTATATAACATGCTGGCTCTATAGTGTACTGACTTTATTTTCAGACATGGCACTTGACAACAATAAGACTCTTTTGAAAGAGGCAAATGGAAAACCCCCTCTGCAGGCTTGATGCAATTTCAGTGCCGCTTAACACAGCGAGCTAACATTCCCCAGCGGGCTCTGACCGCCGTGTTATCTGTCTCTTGTGTTGTAGCAGTATTGCTTAACAACTCTCGTATGGTATTTGGCCCTTATCTCAATGGGCAATCTAACCCTGCGGAGAGAGCACTCCGCTCCGCTCTCACAGCAGCCCAGCAGGTAAACTGAACCCCGGGCCTTGAGTTACGCTGCACTGCCTGGCTCACTTTTCAGGTCAGTGGTCTGCGCTGTCGGATTCGCCGCACAAAGAGCACAAGAGAGGCCCTGTCTGCAACCCCTCAACGGTTTGGACCCAGCAGGTACTCCCTGGTGTTTGCGTGAACGCCGCGGTCGGGTCCGTTTGAACAGAAACACTTTAAAAGACAAAGCGAGAGGGAAGAGTTGACTCAAAGCAGCGATAGAGCGTGGATGCTTAAGAGGCTTGATGTAAAAAGGGAGGAGAAGCAGTGCGGGACCCAAGGGAAGAGAAACAGTATGGCAAAGACTCAACACTTCCACAGGATACAAGTCGGAAAGACCACCAGTGAACGCCTAAGTGTGAGAACAAAGTAAATAAATGTGGGGAGGCAGGAACTGGGAGGCCCATTTCCACAGCCGAGGTGCACCACAACACGTTTAAACTTTCATACACTCTTAAAACTAAACGTTAAAGGGTTAGTTCAACCAAAAATGAAAATATTGTCATCAATTACTCACCCTCATGTCGTTCATCTTCAAAACACAAATGAAGATATTTTAAATTAAATCTGAGAGATTTCTGTCCCTCCATTGACAGCTACGCAACTACCACTTTGACACTTCAAAAAGTTCATGAAGAGATCATCAAAGGAATCCATATGAATTGGCGGTTTAGTCCAGATTTTCTGAAGAGAATCAACCGCTTTAAACAGATTGAATTTAGGCTTTTATTCACATATAAACATTGATCTCAAACATAAACAGAAACTCAACCGTACTTGTTTGACACACAAGAAATATGTTATAAAATTTTTCAGTTATGAAACAAGTTTGATTCAGCTCTCAGAAGTCATCTTTATTCATCCAGCTCAATATTTAATTTCTTTATTGGCATCGATGGTTCCATGAAGAACCTTTAACATCCATGGAACCCTTCTATTGTACAAAACATTCTTTATAGTGGAAAAGGGCTCTTTGAAGAACTGCTTCTTTTAAGAACAGTTCACTGAAAGGTTCTTAGAGGAACCAAAATGGCTCTTCAATGGACTCTTCAAACTTTTGAAGAGTGCATGACATGTTTCAGCACATTTTCACTTTTCTATTTGGCACCACCGTATTCGTGCATTCGTGTATGGGGTTGGTCGGGGTGACGGTTGTAATCGGGCAGAAACTTGATCTGACCTACACCAACAGCAGCGCTCCCTCCTCCCCTTCTTCTTTCTTTCAATCTCTCTGATACATCTTTCCCACCTTCCCCTCTAGCCATGGCTTAATGTGACGAGGGGCAGAGATCAACGCCCTGATGGCCTTGGAGCCAGGTGGAAGACACCTCATCCGTCACGAGAAAGCGACTTTAGCGATGCCCGAACGGGACTGTAAACAACAGACTCATTGTAGGTGTAGGTGAAAGTGCTGAATGCTGACTGGGACTAAAAGACGAAAGTGAAAAGGAAGGAACCTGTAGAAAAGTTCCTGCGGTCTGAAACATTACCTTGTTTATGTTTGTTCAACTTTAGCCCTTATACATCTAATGAATTACTGCTCAGTGGCCTCATATGAGTAAATCAAGTTATGTAATGACTTAACAGGAACCCTTTATCGACTGTTCAACAAGCACAAAGCGCCCGCACAAGGAAATCAGATCTTTTAACACATAAATCACTCTATGCTTCTCAATTATTCATCCATGTAATTCCTTTCCGAGTACTGTACATACAAAACTAACGTAGTGCAAATAGACCATCATGCTTGTATAAAAAAGTATATAAATATTTAATTTGGCAACAAGTTCACTTTTGCACGGGCCACATAATTTATTGGTGACGCAAAGATACTCAAACAGCCACAGTTTTGATACACTCGGTTACAGAGCTGTCAGTGGGGAGATTCACTCCATGGATGATTCAAAAGGTACTCTGTCATTAAACAAAATAAAAAGCATGCTTACAACAGGGAACTCTTTTAACCAACCACAGGTGCCGGCATTGTTCTTACTCCATTGTGTCTCATTGTGTGGCTCTATTTGAAAGGCAGCAGTAGCAGTGTACGCTGAGGTTAGCAGAACCAATGTATGCCAGTAAAAGGTGTGCCTTGCATTCCTCTTAAACAAAACACACACACCACCTGGCCCAACCGGAGGTCTACCGATTCACTCGCTTGTAAGACATTTTGTACAACCTTAAAGCTGATTCAGTCACGGGCAGCACGAGGAGAAGGAGCATTACACTTGGTTAACACCTGCGTATTGGTGCTCTGGAGGATGGGTTAAATCATTCATTTTCTAATGGAAAATAAGTGTCTTCAGAAATGTACTTGCATCTCTGCAGACGGAGGAAAAACTTCAAGAAGGAAAAATAACCTACCAATGAAACCAATGATAAAATGGAAGAAAAAGTAGTATTTTCAACATGTATAAAACAGTGGACGTAGTGTCCGTGACGTCACCCGTAGGTTTCTGAAGAGCATTTTTGAAGCCCAAAGTGGGTGGAGTCGGCCGTCGCCATCTCGGCAGCACGTCACTGCACGTCACTCCCGGATAACGGAGATGAGCGAAGAGGCGGGAGGTGGGTGGAGCTGAGACAGCAGACAAACAGCTAGTAGTGTCACCGAAGTGTCCACCTGTCACTCAAGTGACAGTTCACAGTTCTCATGAAGGGCAAAATTAGCTTTTCATGACAAAAAAACACTTTTTTTTATAATTCATCCGTTATCCGACAAAAAACACTTTTTTTACCAGGCTGTAAACATTTTTTTTTCTGCTGTAAAGTTGGGCATTTTAACATGGGGCGTCTATGGGATTGACTTCCATTTGGAGCCTGTCGATGAATTGCAGTTTAAGTCACATCCATGTTGGATTCAAGAGAGAGACCAGAAGGTTGCTGTATGATTTTCAACAGCAAAAAAAGTAATGATGATGCATTGATCAATCAATCACTGAGGGAAAAACAAAACATGAAATAGAGCTTCAAAGCAATCAAAATATTCTAATATGAGAAACAGCATGAAATGTTAATTAAAATTAAAAAAAAAAGGGTTACACTTTATTTCGATGGTCCACGCAATATGCAATATGATGGAATAAGTCCCGCCTTCTTATTAAAAGAGCCATTCACTGATTGTAAAGTCATCGCGTCACTGCAGCTGCTGACAAATAAGCTTTTTAAACGCTATTTGAGCATAAGAAACATGATTTATATGACAATTTATATTAGATTTTGTTGCTGATTTAAAATGTGTTATTTAATTGTGAGTTTGGCAAGAGATTTCAGGATTTCAGGATTCCCCCATTCTAGTAAATAGGACTTTGTCTTGGATGCCTGAAATAGCTACCCGGAGGCGTTGAAAATATGGCCGCTGAGTGAACAGACTTTCCTTGAAAGGGACTTTGCTTACAGTCAGTAGAATGTCTGTTGGGGGACTATCAAACCGTCTACTAATACTCTAATGAGAAATTAGTTGACATGTAGTTGCAAACCAAAAAACACATTTGATTTTTCAAGCAAAGATCAGAAACTCTGGAATTGCATAAAAATTTATGAGCGGAACACAGGAAATCAATATAATATGGTACAGAAAATGAAAGGGGCACTATTGCTGCCACTATTGGCAGAAAAATACACAATTCACCTTTTAAACACACAAATATTCCTGTTACACTTCCACAAATATTGCTTACCATCAGTGCTGTGTCATTTGACAGAAACTGAGGCTTTTATTCCACAGTTTGGAATGGAATTTGGTCAATATTATTATCATCCAGATCTAGGCATCTGTAAAGCTCAGACTTAATGTAATGCATTACTCAAATTGTTCCCGAAAGGATGCAAAAAGCATTGTCTGGACAAATTTCATCAATCTTCCTCTTGGACTGGTTTAAAAGGAAATGACTTCATTTGTGAAATGTGCCAAATATGTCCTCATTCACCAACTGCTGACTTCATTGAATATTCACAGGTCAGCTTCCTGGTTGGGGAAAAAGAATTACTACAACTTCCGGGGCGCAACTACTGGTTGTGTCATGATTGCGCATTAATAGAAAATGTCATAAAGGTAGTTTTGTCCTGATTGAGACATGCAACAACATTACAACCCTTTATTTTTAGCCAAAAACATCTCTCTTTTGCTCTTACAGTCACATTTGATGTCCCATAGCCATCCAAAAAGAGGAAGAAACACATTCACATGTTATCAGGAAGTTCACACCAAGTATTAACAGGTAAGTTGTTCTTTTTACCTGGCCTTTAATTTTAAAAAAGGGTTCTGCACAAGAGGTCTTGTTCATTATTTTATGGCATAATTTCACATAGCATTAAAGTCACATGGCATTTACGGCTCAGGTGATTGGCTCAGTCTAGAAATGATGGACATGCAACTCCCTAATTTTCTGGTTTACAATATGAATATGGATCATATAGTGACCATGACTATTCAGAGCAAACAAAAGAAAGATGAAAATGACAAGACATGGGAGAGACATAACTGATTTGTCTTTTATTTTACAGTCTTAATGTATTTGCTGCTCTTCAAACTGTGCAAAGGCAACACCAGACTGTTAACTGGGTACCTTAGTATCCTTGTATGTCATCACTGCAATGCTTGAAGACCTCAAGACATCATTCTACACAAACATCTCCAACAAAGGGTCAATTAACATAGGAAAAGAGCAGATTATAGAGGGTTGTTGAGTGTTTCCTGTCCCTGCCCATTATAAAATCATTTGTGCTCTCAGTCTGCTCTTATAATATACATATACTACGACAGTTATGATTATTATAGAGCTTTCAGCTGAGTCACGCTTAATGCCCGTGAGCTCAAACTGTGCATAAATTTTTCAACATTTTTTCCTCAGTTGGCTGCCATACCTAGTTATTTGGATCTTTTGAATAACTTTTTACATCAATTCGAGTAGATGAGAAAGTATGCAATTTTTTTCAATTCGTAGAAGGTTTCTTTTGTTACCAAACAAATATGAAAATTATACCTATAATAAGCTACTATAACTAGTTGTTTTGCCAAATTTCTTTCACATAGATCTACATAGGAGACGTCTGATGAACTTTTGTCCCTTAAGAAATCTTCATCGAAGTCTTCATCACAAAACATAAAACATAGAGCAGTATACTTCAAGGAAATTCAATATGAATATAAATGAAAGTCAGTTCAGTGCAATTTACGAGCATTTAATTTACATTCAATGCGTACTGTAAAAATGCCTGATAATATCATTAATAAAATGAAAGTTATTAAGAGTTACCAATGCATGATACTAATGAGAACAGCATCACTTTGGACTAAGCACAGCAACCCTATAAAAGCCATCTGTCAATGCTGGATGTGCACAGGAGAGTAGAAGATTATGCTCGTTGAGATAAAGAGAGAGAGAGAGAGAGAGAGAGAGAGAAAGAGGGAGAGAGATCTGCGCGCTGCACTCTTCAGTAAGACTCTCAGCACGCACCGCGCGCTTTCTATCTGGAAACTTTCGAAAAGGATTCGCTATAAACTCATTACCTTCATGTCGGCACTGCTGAATATTTCCTCACCGATGCTATGGTTACCTTTATTACGGTATGTATCCTTTCAAACTTTGTTTGCTGGAACTACTTCTATATCGTTTGGTTGGAATCTGGAAGGCTCCTGGCACGGTTGCGCATTTGCGCTTGTTCTCCAGGACGGCTTCTGTGCGATTTGCCACTGAAAACAGTTGTGCTTGAACATTAGGCGTTTTCTAGAGAAACAACTGCGTAATTTGGAATGTTATTCAGAAATATTAGTTTTAAAGAGTCTTTGAAACTTTCAGCGTATTTGTGTATTTGGGAAGAATTTGAACTGCTATGCGCCTCGGGCTGAACTGAAAACCAGTACGGGCAAATTCACCTCTTAGCTTTCACATTGCTGTTCTCTTTATGCACAAAACAATAGATTGCCAAGAAAACTTTTTTGTTGTTGTTTTTGTTTTGCTATTCTAATACGATTTTTTTCAAGTCTTACACCATAATTTATAGTTAGATCTGTCTAGACTTATCTATATCTAGGTGATGTAACTTTAAAAGCATGTATATAACTTTAAATCTATCTAGATAGGATGAATTCAAGGTGTTTGGGACCCTTTTTGCCATTGACTTGATGACTTGGAAAAAGTGTCCCAATCAACCTGAATTCACCCCTATAGAAATATTTTTGTATATAAAAGGTTAAGATGCACTCATTTGAAAAGATGCATTAAAAACAACAAATGCCATACTTTAAAACTTTAAAATCTACTTAAATGTAATCGAAGAAACACTTTGCTCTTTCGTCTTTCCTCTGAGAGCTGGCTGAGATTGGCAGACAATCCCTAAAATAGATAATCCACATAAATCAGTGCTGGAGATGCTATTGGCCAGTGCTCTCGAGGCTCTTCAGGTTTTTCTGTGAGTTTAACTTATTGCTCTTCCTGTTCCTCAATTGGAAGTTGTTGGCATATATTTCCCCCCACTTGTGTATTTGATAGCCCTGTTTCCTCCAGCCTGTGTGTGTTTCTGCTTATGTTTCCCTGCTGTGTGTGTAGAGGGACGTCTTGTGCAGACATGCTCCTGAAACAAGCATCTGTCAAATCAAGGATTTGACACGAGGCATTCACTGAAGACGAGGCTAAAGGGTTAATGCAAATAATTTAAACTTACTAGTGAACATGTGTCGAAAGAGATATGGGACATGGCTGCGGTGAACCCACTGACACTATTTGAGAATGTACAGCATTTTCTTTAGTCTTAAGTCATAATGGAATATAATAAATTGCACACAATTTTTAGCACAATTTTTACTGATATTTTTTTCCTAAAGTATGTATGCAAAGTTTCCTGTTTCTTTTTTAAGTATATGTGAATAAATATCTTATTTAGTCAATATTCCATTAATCATATTTTTCTAAATTTGCAGAATACTGTCTTAACTAGGCCCACAGACACTGCACACTATAGGTGTTTTAGTCCACTAGCTAACAGGATAACCAATTCACTTATGTGATTTTCTCCATTATTGCAGCTTTGAAACACTTCCAGGGTTGTGGTTTACCTACAGTGGTTTGAGTCCTACTGCGTAGTAGTGTCACTAAAAACAGCACATCCTCATTTTTCTGGGTAGCTCTGTGTCACTGTAAAATGGGAACGGCGAAAAATGTTGGCTGGCCATCAAGGGGTCTCATCAACTTTATCATGGGTCACTCATACCCAAAAGTCACTATGTTTAAACTGTGGGAAATTCGCAACGTGACCATATATGGATCGTTTCATTATAGAATACCTTATGTATGCCAGTTCATGCAGACAGATAGTTGAACATGGTCATTTGTCATCAACAAATGAAGTTATGTTTTCCATCGTGACAAACGTGTCCTAGCATGCTACGCTAGCAGGTTACAGAGTCTGAGCTGTTAGTTCACTGCACAGACAGACCCATCATCCAAACCACAGATGGCAGCCAGGCCTAAATGCATCATTTATCAAGGCCAGGTTCAAAGAAATAGAGCATTTCTTAGTATCTCTTCATTTTTGCATGCTATTGATTATTACAGAAAACAAAACGGTTAGAGCGTGCGATAATGCATCAATAAATTGCTGCACAGAATTTGCCATCGCATTTCCATTATTTTCTGTCACGTTTACCTTATCAGCACGTAGCATTGATATAGTGTGGCACAACACGGAAGCATGGTATTCTGGGTAATCTAATACTTTCATACTTATGCTTATACTTGCACTATTCTGGCTAGAACAGCAAGTTTTTGCTGTTTTGACAAGGAAGTATAGCAGAATTTGTTTGTGCATTTCCATATATTATCTTTTTGCTATGAGTAGTGGCGTTAGAGTGAGACTCCTGAAATGAGGTTTGTACAGTAGCATCCGTGTTTAACTGGGAGAGAGATATTGCTCCAGACAAAATATAAACCAATACTATTACCAATAAGATACCAATAAGTTACAATAAATAGTCATTTTTATCAGAAGTGTTCAGCACATGGTGTGGTAATGATGGTGTTTGATATTCTGTGGTTGATGTCTAGACATTTTTTAACCCCTCACAAATAACGGTTAATGCCAATATTTTGGAAAAATATTATTGATATTGTAGTCAGGAGAAAATTTCGTCTTGTGTGTGTTTGGTTCAGGTAAACCCTACGTTAACCCTACACAAAGATGGCAATATCCAAAATCCTTTTCTTTCTGGGGATATTTTTTGGTCACCATGAAGAAAACAGCTTATAAATCATACTAAGTGTTTTTTTGAAAATGTAAAAATGCAGAAAGTTTTCTGTGATGGTAGGTTTAGGGTTAGGGGATAGAATATACAGTTTGTACAGTATATAAATCATTATGCCTATGGAAAGTCCCCATAAAACATAGAAACCCAAAAAATTCTAAAACCTTTTTTTGTCTTGTCTTATGTGTGCCTGAACATGCCCAGAATACATCAGTTTTTCCAAAAGGCTTCTAACATGTGTTCTGGAAGTGTCATGAGGTGAGATGCATTAAACATGAAGCTTGCGGTAGATATATCAACCCTGCTGAGTGGAAGTAGCTACACCTTTTGTAGTTTGTATCCTTGACAAAGTGTTGCTGTCAGCTGCCAAACACCCATCTATCACATTACATCAAAACAGCCATCGAACATGATCACGTTACAAACTCCAAGATCTGTTAATTACACTAACTGTTGAGTTTGGCAGTGTTGTGTCAAACAGAGAGCACTTTCTTTGTTTATTTTACTATAAAATCCAGGCTAATCGCTAATGACTCCCAGACTTCATATTAATTGTTTGTGTTATGGCACCAAGACACCCAACGTTTTTGTACTTTGTAATAGGCTTGTAATCATGGCTGGTTTTAGGAAAATGTTTCATCACCAGTTGCAATGTTACGGAAGGCAGTTTGTTCTAAGAAAATAATGTAAAGAACTATTATTCTTCTGCTTAAGCCTGCTTGTGAGTCCAAGATGGTAACTATAACTTCCAAGTATTGAATCTTAAGGAGTTTAGACCTTTACTGGTGTTGTAATCACTCTAATAGTCTCAACAACGTGAATGCATTGGCTGCCAAAATTTGATATTCTTCATTTTTTTCGTATTAGCTTACATCTGTCATAGAATATACCATTCAGCGTGTTGGCCGATTATCAGAACTTACCAGAAACACATGCCAACTGAAAGAACTGTGTTAAGGGAGGTGTTGACACCAGCTGCAAAGAAGGCCAAACAGCTGCAATGCGTCCCTTACACTGAACGACTCCATCATGAGGCACTGAACTTTGACAAGATGACATGAGCTAGCATGCTTCATAAGACATGCTAAATGTGAACTAATGTTTGTGTGTATGTACTCTGAGCTGGCAGTTTGCATAGCTTGTCTAGCTTTCGCTATTGAAAGTCTGAAAACCTTCGACAAAAAACACTTATAAATGATAACAGCTGAAATGTTTTTCTTCTGAACGTAATGTGCGAAGTCAGCCTGCATCTGCGTACGTTTTCTTGATTGCAAAAAATGCCACCACTTGATGGGTTTCCAAACACTGCAGGTCATGCCTTACATCTCACAACCATTTAGAACTAAGCCGAGATGTGTGCGAGCACAGCATGAATCCAGATGGAAGTTAGTGCAGGGTGCTGGTCAGAGATGGAGATGGAGAGCGTCCAGACAGGGGGTCTGTTCGCTCTTTTAGGGGAACATCTGGAGGCAATTGGACAGCATTATGGTTTAGACGCTCTTCTTTGAAAATCCTGGGTGGATTTCTTCCGCTGGCACGCTGTCTCCTAAGCTATCCTGAGTCCATCAACTTGGGTAGCTCTTTTGCAACAGAAGAGAAATATGTACGGTCATAGTGTCATGTCCTCTTGATTCATACCATAAGATGCATTGGATAGCATGTCACTTTACATGATGCTTTCAATGTGCCAAGTCATTGCTAACAGAACAGTTGTGTGCAATGAGAGCAGCTACTTTAAAGTGGCTTTTACCTTTTTTATATTGTATTCTCAATTTCATTGTACTATTTCTAGTCAGTATTATTTCTCCAGTGGCATGTATGCACATGTTTCAATCTGAAACAATAGCCAAACTCTTTTATTCGGTTTCTTCCCAAAGCTAAAAACCCTATTCCATATGACTGAAGTATACAAAGAATATCAGTATCTATAGATTGTCTTGCTATTCTGTAGTTGGACGCATGTCCCTTGCATATGCTTGAGGTCTAATGGTCATTTCAAGATTTCAATCCCAGAAAACAAGACCCTAAGAATGGGGAAACTCGCTGTAGATTCTGAATGTATTGTATTTTGACGGATACTGCAGAAAACACGTTTTTGAGACGAAAATACGTCATTGAGTGGATTAGTCGCAGAACCTGATTTCACCAAGTGCAACATGTTCCTGGAACATCTTTGTTGATCCTGGAACAACATTCCAATCGACCAATCAGATTTGAGGGACAAGTTTAAAGTTTATGTCAAGTTTAGGTTTAGAAACAGGGTTAGGTGCTTTTACATCAGTGTTATTCACCTATCATTTCTCTGATTTTAGGCATAACTTATAGGTAGAGTTAGGTTTAGGGGTAGGGATATGGACAGGAATGTTGTTCCAGGATCAACAAAATATGTTGACCCAGGAACGTGTCTAACTCTGCAAATTCAGGACATGTGGATTAGTCAATGCATGCTAAAATAGTCGTTCGCATGTTGACCGTGCAACTCCAGTAGTTCTGTTATCTAGACTGAAGTGCACAGCGTGCCGGGCTGAATGGTGTGTTAAATGGTGCATTGGGTGGTGTGAAGGCTGTTGCTAATCTCAGGCCAATCCTCTAGGAGTTAAAAGCTCAGGGAGTTGTAAGCCTCCTTGGCCAGTCTTAGATGATGTGCGTAGGTGGTGAAGAAGCCGCGATGTCGAGGCCACTGACACAGTGCTGTGAGAGATTAACACCTGTCGTACATGAAAATGCTACTCTGTCGATGCACAACTACACTGTAAACCCTAATAAGTTGTCAGAACTCAAAAAAGTTGAATGAGAATTTTTTAAGTTAAGAAACTCAAAGTTAAAGTAAGATTTTTATGTTGTACCGATACATTTTTATTGTTCTTAACTTGAAATATTCGATTATTACACTAATTTATACATTTAACTTAAAATTATCAGGTTATCTGAACGTAAATATTTTGCTTGATATAACAAACTAATTTGTAACTTACCTGCTCTCAAAACAAGCAGCTTGCACCACTTGTCACCATGATGGTAACTCTCCAAAAACCCACATCAATAGAAACTCTTCTAAATTAGTATAACAAAACATTAATGACTAGACAAAATCTCCCTTACCATTTGCATTTAGTCTCCCTTTTGAGTGCCATGGGCAAAGCACAGGCAAAACAGTTTAGTTTACTTGAAATATGTCAGTGCTGTGAACTCAAAAGAAATACTCATAACAGTTAATTTAACTGAACTAATTTGTTTAATTTAAGTTTGTCCTACTCAAACCAATTATTTTGAGCATGAGGGTTGAACTTGAACTGTAGTCGAAAACAAGACAGAAATATAAATGCAAATGATTTTTATTCGATATATCTCATCTCGGCAGAAGGAAAGTCAAACTAACAACCTTTTTATTAAGACCTCTAGTGACCTTTTGGAATGATTCGGTTGGTGTTTCTAAAATTAAGGAAACCACAAGTGTTTATGAGGATTAATCCCGAGGCAAGTGCAGAGCTGTGCATCGAGTGGCCTAAACCAGTTAAAGGAGATCAAGGACCAGATTTTGACGCCTAATGCTCCCGTGTCCTGGAATAAGAGTTCACTGAGAGTGCTGTTTTATGTCGTTTGATATTATGTCATTATGAAATATTTGCTAGATAGCCAGGACCTTTGTTTTCCAATGAAGAGAGAAACTGCTACCAATATAGAAAAGGTTCATGCATTGATATCACAAGACTCAGGTTATATAAAAAGCATTTTGCTTAGATCAAACTGATTGTGCTGGACAGTTTGTGTGAGAGTCAGTTGTGTGTAAATGAAAGGAATTTCTTGATGTAGTTTTCTGAGGTAATTTACTTCTGAGGCTATAGGCTTGTGAGCTTTTAAACAATGCTCACTTGTGTTTGGGAAGCATTTAGTCAAGGAAGTTGTTGGGTTGTTATCTATCGCCTTCAACGCATCAGTTTTGGCCAAGGAGGAGCAGTACTAGAGTAAACAGGACCCAGGGTGATTTAAGAACAATATCCCTCTGATCTGCTGAAGATCAGTCCACTCCTAGAGCAATTCTTGATCCTGTTCCGACCCAACTTACAATCAGGAATTCAAATATGCTGTATGCGTTGTTTATTGCATAATTTTTATAGCTCGCAGCAGACGTGCCGTATGTGGTGTTAACATCGCTATCAGCACTGCCCAACAATCAAGTCTTAGCAAAATAGAAAAACAGCTGAATGGGTGAGCTTGTACAGTACGTGCCTAATAGCTCATCATTGCGATTTTTGTTTCGACCTTGATACCGCGTGAAAAGTCTTATCGTGTCTTGGACTTTTCTCAATTATTCGAAGTACACAGACAGCTTCTCCCTTCTCCGACCTAGTTTAAATGGATTAGGGCGTCAACAAATTTGAGCATTTCGAAGAAAGCAACCTAGAGTCCATTAACTGCCCTATCAGCTGACTAGGCCAATCACATGAACTTACAGTGTCATTCCAGGCGCTTAAAACAGTCTGGTGTGGTTTGGCTTGGAGGTTGTATGTGGAACTGCCAACAAGGGAAATCATTGACCACTTAAAATATTCCACGATTTTCATGTCATGCACAATTTGGGTTGAGCAAAAGAGTTTGTGTAGATTACAGACACAGGGAGTGATTTACACCACGGGTCGTGCTGTAGCGGTCACTGTGCCAGCATTTTTTAACCAGGAATGTTACCAAATGCAAAACTTTTATCCAATAACAGTAACTTAGCCTGCATTCTGTTTTTGCATGAACTGTATTAAGGCCTCTTGTTGTATTTATTTATTTGTTCCCCTGACTTCAATTATATTAAGGGATTCATTGAGGCCCAGCGAGAGTTTGGGAACTTTAGTAAGTTTGTCTTTGCTTTATTTCATCTGTTTAAAGTGAACAAAGTTGTAACCCCCTTTAAAGATCCTTTAGACCTTTGTGAGAACACTCGGAAAAATGCTGGGTTGGGTCAAATATGGACAGACCCAACTGTTGGGTTTAAACATTTAATTAAAAAATTTAAAAACAGCAGTTGGGTTTGTCCATATTTGACCTATACTTAGGTTGAAACAACTCAGTATTTTTTTTTAGAGCAAATATAAATTTTTTATCAAAAAAAAAAAAAATTTGTTTAACTCCTGTTATTGTGCATTAACCATAACCATATGTCCAACAAAATGACTTAGAAAACAGCCTGAAATTTGTTAACATTTTACATAATTGCCCTCAAAAAACAGAATTACTATTAGAATAAGAGCATATATCATTATGTGACAAAATGTTCATGTTACTATGTAAAAGTGCTGGCAGAAAACATTTTTCCTTTGTTTTTAATTGTGCTTTAAAGGAAAAGTTCACCTAAAAATGACAGTTCTATTATTTATTCTTCCCTGATGCCATTGCAAACTAATATGCAGTTTTTTTCGTGCACTACAAAATGATTTTTGAGGAATCCTAGCACACAATAGTTCATATAAAGCACCATAAAAGTAGTCCAAAAGTCTTCAGAAGTCGTACACTGTGTGAGGAACAAACATTTAGCAAAATTCATTCAAAATCTTCCTATCCGCTGCAGCCTTTAAAGGTATAATTCACCCAAAAATAAAAACTCTGTCATCATTTACTCACCCTCAAGTTGTTCCAAACCTGTATGAATTTCTTTCTTCTGCTGAACACAAAAAAAGATATTTTGAAGAATGTCAGAAACCAAACAGTTGATAGGACCCTATTAACTTACATGTTTTTTTTGTTTTTTTTTTTCTTCCATACTATGGAAGTCAATGGGGTCCATCAACTGTTTGGTTACCCAAATTTGTACTGGTGCAGATTTTTAAATGGCTTCAATTTCGGTCAGTTCTTCAGACATAGCTATTATGTGACTTGGAAAATACAAGACATAAGGTCTACTTCTGTGGTGCTTTTATTGTGTTTTGTTCTTTTTAGATGCTGTAAACAGATTCTTCAAATTTCTCTTTTTGTGTTTCACTGAAAAAAAAAAAACTGCAGCATATTTATGTTAAAATGTGTAGTAGCGAAATGACTAAAGCTGAATGCCTGAAATACAGCTAGCATGGAGATTTACATTGAATGAACATGAGCTTCTCCATAATAGCATTAGCATGGCCTACCACTGTGTTTTGCATAGAAATTAAGAGACATAGCTTGAGTCAGCTGAAAAAGCACAATCTCCCCTTACCAAACCTCTTTTCTGGCACCTTCCTGAAGAAGAATGTTTAAGCTGCTGTTCATCCAGGAAGAGACATGAATGCACATCTGTGCTCCTGTGAGACATGAACTTCCTGCATTTATGTAACATGACAGGGCAAAGCACATCAAGAAATATGGCACATTTTTGAAAGGGTCAGAGATTTTTAAAGCGAGTTTGAGAGGAAAGCCTTTGGAAAGTCCTTCTGCATGGATCAAACCTTAAACTGTTGTTAGTTTAGCGAGGGATCACATTAGCCGTGCTTCCCAGAAGGTCCCTGACAATGTTTGCAGCACATGAAGAAACACAGCTAAGTATTTGAGAGCAGTTAAGAGGATGCAAAGGATTATCTTTTCAAACATCGTCAAAACAGATTCAAGTGCATGTGTTCCTGTCGCATCATTTGTTGTGCTATAAATTACGCTTTAAGAGAAATCCAGTTGACTTTAACGTGACTGAGTTGCTCATTATGAGCAATTTTTACAGCTTAATGAAGAAGAACCCTTTTAAAAGCTTACTGGACGTATACAAACATAGCCGAGCATTTGATCGCACTTAAGAGGATGAAGAAGATTATCTGTTCGACCCTGGTCTTGAGTTTCCAAGTAAATTTCCACCCTGTGTTCACCTGAATGAGCCCAAATGGGAAGAGTAATTGATGTTCATTCCAGAATCTTGTGATTTTGTACACTTTCCCCCGGGGGCTATGCGTACTTTTGAGATGCAAATAGTGCAGACAAGGACGAAGCATTGCAAGTTTCAGTGTTTGCTGTTTTCAATTAAAGTGCACATGAATGTTACACAGAGTGATGGTGTGAAGTATGTCTGCAAATGTATATAAACATTACAAAAAATCTGTAATCAATACGCATTCATTGTCACGGGCTGTCTGGGATAGTCACGTATAGCTCTACGTTTTTAATGCAATGTTTACATGAAGTCACAGGCCTGTGTACATTTTTAAGAAGGCGTTATGGTAAAATAATGTGTATTTTATTTTGAACAAACAGCTTTTTGCAGGGCTTTCGTATTTTTGGCCTTATTTTGATTCTTGCCTTACTGCCTGAGAATTTAGTGCAAATTGTATCCCTTTGTGTCTAGCTAATTTTCCTGCAAATGAAAATTAGATTTGGTTTATCAAATTTAGCTTATTAGCTCACCCTGGAATTAAGCTGGAATTAGTAAATTCTTTACTACAGATTAAATATTCTATTCAGTCACAACTTCTGTAATGTGGGTGTTGTGAGAAATCGAATCACTGGCAACGTGATTTTGCCAAGTAAGACATATTTTATTGGTCCTGGAACAGCATTTAGTCCTAACCATATCCCTACCCTTTAACCTAATCCTACCCATAACTTATCCCTAAAATCTGAGGGAAATGATTGAATAACACTGATGTAGACATCTAAACTTGACATAAACTCTAAACTTGTCCCTCAAATGTGATTTGTTGTTCCAGGATCAACAAAGATGTTGATCCAGGAACATGTTGTACTTGATGAAATCACGTTCACCCAACAAACAAAAAATGAAACCATACAGACAATAAAACCCGCTGCTTCTGAGTTATTTTCTGCGCCGCTGCCTGTAAGGTGACTTTGTCGCACCCCTCTTTTGAAGCATCAACGTGTAATTGCAAGCCTCACCCCTGCCAAAAAGTGAAATTAGCCATGCTTATTGACCGATAATGAGGACGGAGTGATTAAGAATCTGCTCCGAGTGCCGTGGGTCTGATTCTCACTCCCTCGTATGCTCGTCCTGTCCATTAAAGAGATCTGCCAAACAACAAAGGTCAGTGCTGGAAGTATGCACAAATAATTGGCTGCAAACTTGCACTTTTGGCTGCAATGACAAATTAGATAATTTTCAATAAAATCCAGGTGAACTACTCTGAACTCAATGTCAAGTGATAAAAGATCAAACATTCCTGCAGTACAAGAGGTCTTTGTGTTTGTTTTCGTCACCAAAGTCTAATTTAAAACCAATCAATTATGTAACAAACAGAGCATCCCATGACATTATCGCCCACCGTGCCAAGACCTCCCAAACCCTGCGGTTCTTCGACGGCAAGACATGTGGTTTAGAAAAAGATATAGAAGCACTTAGGGCGGCGTAAAGATCAGGGAGCTTGATATTTATTTCCATCTTGCCAAATGGCCCTTTGATGTAGCAGCTGTAACCGCTGACTGTCTGCAACACCTCTCTCGCTGTATCAGTGTCATCATTAGTCTTCAGTTGCTGCACTTTGCACTGGAGTCTGTAGTTTAGTGTCACTTACAATTTAATCACTCTGGGTTCGACACCGAGATGTTTTGCAGCGGGCGCCGTGGCTCACTTTCGCTTGTTTTATCAATATGATTTCAAGTGATCCCATTCATCTAAAACAAAACATGAAAGCAACAAGTCACTGTCTGGTAATTCAGGTAGAACAGAAGAGGAATGCATTGTTTCACTGATGCCTAGCTGTAAACAAGTTGTCATACTAGGAAAGTAATGCATCTGATAATTGCCAAGTGAGGCCTACCGCTTGCTTACTGTTGAAAGGAAAATTGAAAGGCTATTAACTGTAATTGTTAGCATTAAATAAATTAACCATATGGGAGACCATATTTAGCATGAGAATCTGCAGTAAATATCACAAACGGCTCACAGAGGACAGACTTTCTTACTTGATGCAATACTGAAAAAGGCAATGATGTGTTAAAATAACTTTACAGTATGGTTGTATTAGCGCATGCTTTAACTAACAATGAGTTATAGATTTGTTACAGTATTTATTCATCTTTGTTAATGTTATAAAAATACAACCGTTTATTCTTAGTTCATGTTGGCTCAGGTCTATTAAAAGGGATCTATTATGCCCCTTTTTACAAGATGTAAAAGTCTCAGGTGTCCCCAGAATGTGTCTGTGAAGTTTCAACTCAAAATACCCCACAGATCATTTATCATACCATGTTGTAAGTGGAAGACAAAACATGCTGTTTTTGTGCGTTTGTCTTTAAATGCAAATGAGCTGCAGCTTCTCTCTCCTCTTTCCAGAAGAGGGCGGAGCCTGTACAGCTCATGCCTCGGATACTCTGCCAAAAACTAACAAAACATCTGTTTGGTTTTGATTATGGTCACACTTGCGTGTCATCCAGCGCTTAGTCATCATGAAAGATATTATTTGCATGTGTTTTAACTCCATAACAGTTTAAACTAAAATATGGTTTTCTGAGCGCACACATCCGAAGTATGTGCACAGAAAGCTGGCTGTCAGACGGTGCGTCCTGTGAGTATTAAACTCATTTCTTTCACGTCTTATTGCACTTAAATTGTCAAATACACACAAGATCATGCCAAAAACTGTTATGTCTGTGAATGTAAACAGCAGGGAAAGAAATCGCATGTGTATATTAGATCTGTGTATTAAAGTGAAAGCAGTGTAATATACAGTACCTACTGCTGTATATGCAGTTAATATGAATCAAACAACAAAAGGAAAACAGAAAATCACTCACTGCTCTTGATTAAATAACTTTAGTAGCTTTAATGAGAATACATTTTACTTTAATGCTGCTGTTAAATGCACTGGTGAGGAGTTCATGTTTTATGTTTAAGACTGTTTATGATTTATGGGGGTTCAAAAAAAAAAAAGAGTGGGTGGATTTTCACCATTACAGGTTGGTTGTTTAGACACATCTGTGTTCAAACACCTTATAAAAGTGAATTTTGCATAATAGGTCCCCTTTAAATAATATGGTTACACTTTATTTTGATGGTCCACTTCAGACATTCTACTAGCTATAAGTAACTTTGGATTAAAAGAATATAGGATAGAATGTACTCACAAAGTTACTTATAGTCAGTAGAATGTCTGTTGGTGGTCCATCAAAATAAAGTGTTAGCAGATATTAAGCAGACAGTCTACTAATACTCTAATGAGAGTCTGACATGTAGTTGCAAAGGTATTTATAGTTAGTAGATTTTCTAAAGTAATATCAATAATATTAACAGATACAACTTTTGAGTATAATAATATATTGGTAAATGAAGTTGTCATTAATGAATTTTAATAAATGCTTTAGAAGTGTGTTAGTAATATAGTTAACTGATGGTGCAACTTTATTTTTCTTTAGTGTTTTTACAATGAATCCTTCACAATAACTACAAAGTATCTTTTAAAAGTTGTAAAGTTTTAACTCTGTGAGGAACAAAGCGTTTCATGCTATTGCGCTCAGTCATACACCGGGCCAAATGGATGCGCCAGACGCTCAAATAAATATGCCATAAGGGAGGCCCTGCAAACTTCATGTCACTGCAGGCCATCTTTCACCACAAGCCCATTAACTGTGTGCCCTGACGCCTTTGCAGATGTTTTGGAGAACTGCCACCGTTTTTGTCATATAACATGTCAACAATGAGGTTCATGAGAATTCAGTGCTGTCGCAGGGCCAACAAACTAAAGTTGATTGCTTTCGTTTGCTACAGTAAGGGAACCGTTTGGTATGTGCTTACAAGAGCGTCTTCTGTTTCTTCACAGGTCTTACAGGTGAATCTAGTGATGTCCATCTTGCTGTACGTGATGTTCCTCGCGTACCTCTATGGTATCTCAGCCTCTACGATGGACAAGCAGCGGCCCACGCAGGACCCCATCAACACGCTCATCATAAAGCTCCTGCAGGCCGACATCAGCCGCAGCCGACAGAAGCAGGACGAGGGTGCCCTTGACGCGCTTCCTTCCAACACCTTAAACACACCTGCAGTGACCGACTACAAGGAGAAAGTCAGCTCAACCGCCTATCAGCCCGTGACGGACATCTCATCAGAGCTGCTGCGTCAGCACAAGCGCTACAACTCGCCACGCGTGCTCCTGAGCGAGCGACCGCCGCTGCAACCGCCGCCGCTCTACCTGACGAACGACTTCGTCAGTAATCAGGAGGGCAACAAGACGCGGCAGAAGCGCTACGCCGAGCACAAAAGCTACAGGGCCGAGTACTCGGTGTGCGACAGCACAAGCCAGTGGGTGACGGACAGGACCACGGCCATGGACATTGAGGGATTACAGGTCACGATTTTGGGGACCGTCAACACAGGACGCAAGAGCATAAAGCAGTACTTTTACGAGACAAAATGTGAGACCGCCAAGCACCACAAGAGCGGCTGTAGGGGTATTGACGGGAAGCATTGGAACTCGCAGTGCAAAACCTCGCAGTCTTTCGTGCGCGCCCTCACTCAATATAAATCTTTGGTGGGTTGGCGCTGGATACGGATAGACACCTCATGCGTCTGTGCGCTTTCACGCAAACACCGCAGGACATGAAAAACACTGCAGCAACCTAACCACTGACTTTCTATTGTTCCCTGTAAATATATAAATATAAATTATTATTTAAGTTATATGGAATGCATATAGTTTATACATGTCTATGTATAATGTATAAATATACTTGTTATTTATTTAAGTTTGCAAAGAAAAACCTTTTTAAAAAAAGATAGAGACTTGACGAAAACATGCAATGCCGCTAAGCTACAGGAGCATTGCATGCTGAATTGTGCCTTGCTCACGTAGGACACGTCACTCCACTAGACCTGGACCTTGGGAACAGTTGCAATGGAAAACACAGATCACTCAATATCATATTAACTTCAGTATTGTTCATGAAAACCAGTTTTTCTACTGAAACAGGCTGCCAGTATATCCTCTTCATATCTGGGAAAATGAATCACAGCCGGGATGTTGTATGAAAATATGTAAACTTACAGTGTATGTGTATCAAAACTGCATGAAATACCTAAGAAATATATATTTTTCGAAGCACTCATATTGTACACCGTGAAAACATGATGTTAGTGGTTTATAGATGGCGAGACGCCACTAGCAAAGCAAACCACTGGAATATTAGTCACATTCCTAGCAGAATATATGGACCAAAAAGTATATCAAATATGGTTTAGTATTTCTCAAATTCAATGGGCGGTGTTTTGATTCTAGATAGCCTTCTGGAAGTATTTAGAGAAAAATTCATTATCATTATCATTTTAGAAATTGCCTTTAGCACATGCCGACATAGCTGCAGTAAAGGGAAAAATGGTAAAGAAACCAGCCAAGTATTTAAAGGGTTAGTTCACCCCAAAATGAAAATTATGATTTACTCACCCTCAAGCCATCCTAGTATATGACTTTCTTATTTCAGACCAACACAATCAGGGTTATATTAAAATATATCCTGGCTCTTCCAATGGGGGGTGTGATATTTTAAAACCCAAAAAAGTGCATCCATCCTTCATAAAAGTAATCCATACAGCTCCAGGGGATTAATAAAGACCTTCTGAAACGAAGCGATGGGTTTTTGTTATAAACTATAATAACTAGTTTCCGGCAAAAGAGTAACCTCTGATGCGACATAGGATGTAGGAGTAATGTAAGCTTTGACGCCTTACGCGGTTCAAACAAATAGGGCTGTGCAACAAACTCTTCTCTTAAGGCAGGAACACACCAAGCCGACAGTCGGCCGACGAAGTTTTCTCAGTGTGTTCCGCACCAACGGCGGAAGTTGCTCCTTGTCTGCTTTTTTCGGAGCTCGTCGGTCCGTCGGGCCATCTGATCATTCTGATTGGCTGTTCAGCTACTGCCACCTGCTGGTATGGAAAGGCACTTCATCTTACGCAGGCACAGAACGGACGTGCTACTTGGGCGTCGGCTGTCAAGCGTAGGTTTGGTGTGTCAGGGCAACTTTGGACCACTAGTTCGTCGGCGTCGGCTTGGTGTGTTCCTGCCTTTATATCGAAATCCTCCAGCATTTCTCTTTGAAAATTCTCATTTTAGACTTCTAATTTGTGACCGGTGTTTTGTTTTTATCTTTATCTCTATTCTCTGCGCTCTATTCTCCTTGTTCGTCAATACATCATGGTCAAGGGTTACTCTTTCGCCAGAAATCGATGTGTACGGCCGTCTGCCGAAAGCTAGTTATTTAAGTTTTAAATATGGATATTTTGCTTAGAAAAACCCATCACTTCGCTACTTTTATGATGGATAGATGTACTTTTTTAGGCTTCAAAATTCCAAGCCCCCTTCACTACCATTATAAAGCTTGGAAGAACCAGGATATTTTTTTTAATATAACTGTGATTTTGTTCATCTGAAAGAAGATCTGAAAGTTCACCTAGGATGGCTTGAGAGTGATTAATCATGGGATAATTTTCAGTTTTGGGTGAACTATCCCTTTAACTTGTAAGGGTCCGATGATTAAAATATTGCTCACTATTAGTAGTGCTGAAAAAGGTTCCTTAGCAGATGGAGGAGCAGAGGCTCCTCCTACTAGCCACGCCCTTCACCAGAAGCCACGCCCAGCCTGCCAGAGTCCAATCTGACCACCACGACCACCAGAAATAAGCTCAGTGCACTTTCAGCCTCTTTTTGATCACCTACTATGATCATTTGCAACTTTACAAACTTAAAGAGCGAAGCCAGCATGGATAAGAGCAGCATGTAAACAAAAGGACAACTAAATGGGCCATTGCTAATGACACTGTAGTCTTACACAGAGGTAAAGCTGCCTTAAGACGATGTACATATGTGCAGAGCTGGGATTTGAACACGTAATCTCTCCCTTAAGAGGGTTTCCCTCTTGTCAGACTCATCTTAGGAGATAAGCAGTTCGCCGTTGTGCTGCAGCTATAAAAAGGCCTGCCGTGTTTTCCTTCTGTACGTTTATATAAGGAGACCTAGTCAATCGTTAGTCATGAGCCACTAAGGTGAAGAGATTTCTATGCTATCTAAGATGTGCGAAATGTGTCAGCCTCTTCATCAAATTGATTTATTTATACATCAGAGTAGATCATGGTTTGTACTGCTTCACAATAAATATAATATACCCAAGACAACACAAAGCATCAGAGGCATATAGACAGCACGTTTATGGTCATATGAAGAGCAGGCAGCTGTGGCTCGGCTTTTGTTCAGGCTTTTCTTTGTCACCTCTGATTGGACAAACTGTCCGAGCGTCCCCAAGGAACATCATATAGAACCCAACATTTGCAGTATTGGTGATATTTTTGGTTACCTACACATATTTAATTCTCTATCAGCGTAGCAGGATAAGCCGGAATGAGGTCCAAACCCATTAATGCATGAAGTGAAGTGCCAAGACTTTGTCCTCCAAGTCCGAACATAAAGCTTTATTAGCATGCAATCGTTTATTACAATGTGGCTATAAAAAAAAATCGACATAAAAAATTATTTTATTGCAATTTCATCCTTTATGAGAGGGTTGTTAGATAAAGGCACTAAAATCAAATTGTTTGTGACCGGATATTCAGTGCTTGTATTGGGTGTGAAGTTTTGAGACTGTGAAAGAGTCAGCTCAGATTCGAAACACAACCACAGACCACCAAGGATACAACACACCTTTTTCGAATTCAATATTCCAGCTGATTACGTCCCGCTTTAGTTCGGCCCTCTGCGGCAAAACAGGATAAAAGCTGAACACAGGAACTTTCTAGGATACTACTGGGAATGGCCCACACAGTTGTCCAAATGCATTGCCTTTCCTGTAACAAACATTATTACACTGGAACATGAGGATCCCTAAACGATTTTGTCTTGGATGACTTTCACTGAAACATTCCTATGCATTTTATGCTGTCTTGAAAAGCCCTGCTGGTGTCATGCATGCTGTGTAGGATTCTTGCTGCTTTAAACCACTACAACCGACCTTATAATGGACCAACGGCCATTGCTAAAACCCTTGGATAACTCTTTTTAATGCTGAAAAGGAAACTGTGCCAAAACACACCAAACTCTATTTAAGGACTACATGCTTCTTAATAATATTCAGACATGAAAATGATCTCCGGTATGTCAAAATTGAGAAAATTGCAAGGCAAATCTCTGTTTTAGTAAAGAAGAAAGACTCGTTTGCTTGCTGGTCATTGTTTAGTGAAGTAGTTTCTTTTGGCTGTACCCATAACCCATTGTTTGTATTTTTTATTTTATTTTATTATTTTTATTTTGAGAGAGAGACTTTTCCCATAATGTCTCTTGAAATGTCTTTCTCATGCTGATACTTGAAGGAGCGCTGTTTATCTGGCCTACAACATCCTCCTCTTTTCACTGCAAGGGCAGTCTGTGTGAGATTTGTCTGAATAAAGGTTTTTTTTAATCTTCCTGCTGATTACATCCTTTTGGGAATCTACTGTATGTAGGGTTTAATATCTCTCTTTGTATGTTAAACATTTCAATCATTCACAAATGACCAGAAGAGAACCCAAGAATGTTTCCCAGCTTTGAATCGTGAGATGATCTGTGTGTGTTTCTATAATAAAACACTGATGGTTACTTTAAAACCTGAGGAACCATGGGAAAGAGCATATAGGACTAAACAACCTTCAGTGACCTATAAATACATTGGTTTGCCAGAACCCCACAGGAAGAAAATAGCTCTGCGCGATGGTTAATTAGCATATAATCCTCTTGCGGTGTGTTCTTAAGAGCAAAGCCTGAGACGGAGTGATCTTGAAAAATCACTGCTGAAAAAGAGTTAAATGAGGTGAAAGTATAACAAATGCTAGCGTTCTGTTTACATCTCCATATCAGTGCAATAAACCGCAGTCAATATAGTGTACAGTGACCATTCGGACACTTAAGTCACACTTTTTAAAAATATGTGAATGTCACTGCATTAGATAACAAATTAAGGGACATCTGAGCTCAAGTGCTGCAAGAGCAACTAACTTTACTTTTCTGAGACTTTTTGGTTACACTTTATTTTAAGGTGACGTAGTTATATTGTAATTACTCAAAAGAGTACTGAGTAATATTAATTAACCACATGTACTTACTATAGAGTTACGGTTAGGGTTAGTTACTTGTAATTATGCTTAATTTACTGTTGTTACTATAGTAAGTACATGTAGTAACATGAGCATGTAGTAACCATAAAATGAACATGAATATGTAGTAACCTTAAAATGAAGTGTTACCAACTTGCAACTTGTAACTGGTGGAAGTATTTTTAGTAGAAGTATGAAGTCATTTCCCCTCAAAATCACACAGGTGTAGTTCATCACATTAACTACTGACACTCACTGTAAAAAAACAAAACATTATTTTCATGATTTGTTATCACATTTTTTCTTTTGTAAAATCAACTTAGATAATTAATTTGGTTCAAATAACAAAATAATATTTTGAGTTTCTGTTGATTAAACCAATCACCTTCAGTGTATTAACTCATTTTTTTTTATTTCAATGAACTCAAAATTTTAAGCCAACCTGGTAATTTACTTTTTTAAGTTAAACCAACAATTATATTTAGTGCTGTCACATTTCAAAATCAGAAAGTGTCAATACTTAAAAACTAAATCTACAGTTTAATCATTTAAAATCTATATGTGAAGAGTGAGCTTGTTCTGTCTTTCATTGCCATTTGTTTTGATACTTTCGGTTACACTTTATTTTAAGGTGTCATTGTTACAGTGTAATTTAAGTACTGAATAATATCAATTAAGAACATGTACTTACTATAGGGTTAGAGTATGATTAGGATTTGGTTGAGGGTTTGTTGCATGTAATTATGCATAATTTACTGTTATTACTATGGTAAGTACGGACACTGTAAAATAAAGTTATTTCTAATGCAATAACAATTAAACATTTTCAAGGCATAGGTCACACAAAAATCATAAAATTCTTCCCCTCGTGTCACTTTTTTTCTGTAGGATACAAAAAGAAGATATTTGAACTGAATAAAATGAAAGTCAGTGGGGTCCAAAACAACATTGCACTGAACTAGGAGTGTTTAAATGAATAAACTCACTGGCAATAAGTTGTTTCAGATCATGATGTCAAAGTGATGTATCAACCCTTGACCTTCACACCAAAACCACGGCCCCTCTAAAAGCTGTGGCGGTTAAACGTCGTAAAACAATCCAAATACCTTTCCTCTGGCTACAACCTATACATTTTTTCCACAACAGACACCTTCATCATATGATCTACATTCTTGGGTCGGTTTGCTGCTCGCATCTCTGGTTTCTGCTAAAGTGCCTGTGTGTGTCACGTCACCCTCTTAATGTCAAACACATCTTCATCAATTCATGTTAAGAAGCCTTTATGCATTCCAAAAGATCCAATGACATCACTGAAAACACCCCTGACCTCTGTTTTTTTCTGCAGGCTGATTGCATTTGTTACAGTATACTGACCTGTGATCAGACTTAGAGTTTCTACATTATGGTCTGAAACAGGGAAGCTGATTGTCGATCTGTACGAACAGAAGCCTCATTCAGAAGTGTGAAGGAAACATATTGACATGGAACGATTCAATTAATCAAAAGTGAAAGGACACTGGGTTTTATTAGCACCACAGTGGGTTTTTTGGCAGCCTTGTGCAGAAATAACTATGATGTCTTTTGCACGTCGTCACAGTATATTACCATTTGTATGAGGTTTATGAAAGGAGACGAAAGCAAACAAAAGGAGAGCTGGAAGCTTTCAGGACAACTTCAGTAAAGGTAAGCTGGCTGATTGAATTTGACAAAAATTACTAGCTTCCTGCTTTTGTTTGTGCAGTTATTTTTTAATTTTTAAACACATCTCTGAAATTGTCTAAATTTTCTGTTTTGTTTCTTTTAGGATGGCTCATGCAAAGAGATTTTCTCAAATTCCCATGTCTAAGGTTTTCATATTTCTATTGCAACTTTTTCATGCATATTTTATCTGAGGATATGATTGACAGCATCATTTAACTATTTATGTCAGATTCGTTTAAAAAAAGACCTGCAACACACTGCAAATTTAGCTTGTGACCAGCTGGGCATCTATAACAAACAAAAAAAAGCGAAATTAATATCTAATCACGTGCAATGTCTTACCATCCACTCAGTGCATGCGAGATCTTTGTAAAGAGGAAGACTACACTTTTTTAAACAGTCTTGGAAAGCAGGATAAGAGTCCGGAGAGCACATGTCTGGAGAGTGAGTGTCAGGAAAAGCAAGAAGAAAGGGTAAACGTAAACTTGTTTGTTACCTTATTTTAAAGTCTGTGTTTATTAACATACCGATGCTTACGCTATTCTCTGCTCTGCTAGATCCGCCGTCGACTGGAGCGAGAGCAGCTGGAACAAGAAAAGCAACATGAGATTGAGGAACAGCAGAAGGTATGTTGACCATAGTCAAAAAGTCACCGCAGGGCTATCACTGCTGTCTGCAGTGATAACCCTAATTATATCTGTCTCCACCACCCGCAGCCTGAGTCTGTCCAGGGACGACAGACCTGCTTCATCAAACTTACATTGTCAGGCTAATTGTGCTTGATTGCATTACGTCTGCATTGTTCCCAACTTTGGCTGCACATGCAGTGGCCTCTGCTTGTAAGGCCAGGTAACGCAGGTAAACACACTAATGCAATCATTCCTGCTATAAAAGTATTTAAAAAACAGGACTTTGGTAGTCTGCGCAGGTGGCGTGAAGTCTGGTCTGCTTTAATCAGCTTTTTCTGGTTGATAATCTTCTGATTGACATGTCAAAAATATCAACCACAGTATGCTTTCTTTTTAGGAGCAAAGTAAACAGATGATTCCACTAAAAATAGTTTGCGTGCCAAAAACTTGGCTCCAGAGAACTAATACTAATACTGTTTATTTTAGACAGAAACACTAAGCAGAAAATACAGCTTGGCTTGTCAACATCTATTTTAGTAGACAGCTACAGTTGTGGCCAAAAGTGATGTCCGGAGGGGATATTTGTTTTTAATGATTAAAACATCAAAATATGAGAAAAATATTTTATCTGTACAGTATATATATATATATATATATATTTAAAAAGATAAAAAAAAAATTCTCATATTTTGATGTTTTAATCATTATTTGGCAAAAAAGGCAAAACTGCAGCTACAGGTTTTAATTTACTATGCAAAACCATGCAGAGAAAAAAATATTTAAAAATATTTTATCTTTTTAAATATATATATATATATATATATATATATATATACTGTACAGATAAAATATTTTTCTCATATTTTGATGTTTTAATCATTATTTGGCAAAAAAGGCAAAACTGCAGCTACAGGTTTTATTTTACTATGCAAAACAAATGCAAAGAAAAACAAAAAAGCTCACAGGAAAAAGCATACATTGACTACAACATAATCAGTTATTAATATTTCAGTGGTTCTCGCTTGATTCGCATGTGTTCATATTTCCTTTGCATGATAGCCTGGCCAATAATTATGTCCGCACAGTTTCATTGCATTATCACAAATAACTTCAAGCAGAACTACGCAGTATGTTTACAAAATCAGCAAAAAAGGGTGAAGATGTCAATTTTCCTAGTCCGGACATAATTTTTGGCCACTACTGTATGTGACTCAAATTTATGTGGCTAAAATTTAAACCATAAATAAAGCTTATACTTAGAATTATGCACTGAAAATATTATTGTTCTTATTTCAAACTGCTTATGATCTAAATTGCTTTTGAATGAACTTGTATGCTAAATGAATAAATGTACAGGAAACATAAAAAAAAAAAAAACTTGCCGCCACAAACCTTGCGAACTTTAGCAAACCCAATAATAATTTTTTCTTTTTATGGTTTGTTTTTGGTTAGCCAGGAAAGTTTTTTTAACGTTCCTAGAACGTTAGTTTTTGGTTCCCAGAATGATATTCTAACGTTAATCTACCATTCCCAGAACATGATGATAAACAATGTACATGCAACAATCAGTGATGCAACAATCAGTGAATGAACTGTGAATGGTCTGTAGGCATAAAACTAAAACTGTGCGTGCAAGATGCAACGGTGGAAAGCACATGCTACCGTGTAGCTGTTGTTCAGGACGCTCAGGGACTGTTTGTGTGAGTTGATGAAGCCCCCAGCTGCACATGATCTGTTGCCAGTAAAGTCGAATCTAACAGCCAAGTGTGAGGTCACTGAAGGACAGTCATGTTGTTGTTGTCCACTTGGCCGTTGTCATAAATTCAACAGCTTGAGGAATTCCTGCAACGCCTTTTTTAACTCTAAGCTCGTTTAAGAAAAAATCCAAATGGGATTAAGTTAAAAAACAATTACTCTCTCAGTCAAGTCGGTGGAATAGCCTTCTGCCTTTGTAATTCCTAAAGTCCACCACTCTCGCTTCCTTCCTCTCCAGCTGCTTAGTCTCAAGTTTTCAGGGTTGCAGCGTGTCCATCCTCTGATTAATGTACCTGAGGGTCAGGGAAGAAGTACTTGCTCTTGTTTCCCATGAGCATACTATTTGATCCTGTTACCATTAATAATGTTCATAACCTACATCCCCCAAACCACACATATCAACAGATAACCCCACCCTCCGTGTGTTTGTGAGTATGTGTTACTGGGAGAGAACAGCCTGTGACTGTTTCAGTCCTCTGAGGGAAGAGGTGTTACAGCCTGTTTTTTCTCTTATTATAGTTTGATTAGAAGGCGATGTGTTTCAACGTCTTCCATATGCTGAGTACAGATACGTTAACGCCTGGCCTATATTATCACATTAGAGACGGGAAGTAGCACCCACAGAAGATCTAGCTGAAGCCTACATAGGTCAAAGGTCAAGCCTAGCCTCATTCCTTCAGCCCTACATCAGGGTCTGCTTCACTGCATCGGCCCTCGGACACACAGGCTTGCTTCTAAGCAAAAAGAAGCTTAAAATAACATCTGACAGTTTGGAAATGAATGGCTGTGTAATTTCTGCTGAAGATCAAAACAGCTTTCTACTTTCACAACCACGTGCACTTTAACATATAACAAGTCAAATTAACATATTAATGCCTAATCAGTATCTAGTAAATTCTGATTATGATTAAAGTATTTACATTCAAAGCGATTAGCCAATCATAATAGAGGTCATTTGAATATTTGAAAAAGTGATGTCCGGCCTTGGAAAATTGACATCTTTACCCTTTATTCAAATGTTGTGCTTTGAGTTAATTGTTTTATTTGTGAAAATGAAAATGCAGTGAAACATGATACATTTTGCAGGCAATTTTTGGCCAGGCTGTCATACATAGAAAGTATGAACACACAATGAAATATTACCAACTGATTATATTGTAGTCAATGTATGCTTTTTCTTGTGAGCTTTTTGTTTTTTCTATGCATTTTTTGCATAGAAAAATAAAACCTGTAGCTGTCACATAAATACCTTAAAGGGGACCTATAATGCCACTTTACAAGATGTAATATAAGTCTCTGGTGTCTACAGAATATGTCTGTGAAATTTCAGCTCAAAATACCCCACAGATCATTTATTATAGCTTGTCAAATTTGCCCCTATTTGGGTGTGAGCAAAAACACGCCCTTTTGTGTGTGTCCCTTTAAATGCAAATGAGCTGCTGTTCCCAGCCCACTTTCCAGAAGAGGGTGGAGCTTTAACAGCTGGCGCTTCGGTTGCTCAACAAAAACAAAATGAGGATTGTCAGTAACGGTGTTCAGCCTTTCATTGTTCAAACCGGAGATGACACTGATGGAGAGACTCAGGAAGAAGTTACAACTTTTAGAAAGCATCAACCCAGGAAGAAGCTTGTTGTAGTCCCTACCAGCCATTTGTTGTAGTCCTTAAAAAGTGATTTCTGTAAAAGAAAATATCTCTCTTTGCATTGAACTTTGAGCGTCGTAACTTTGCAGATGTTGTTTATACTCAAACAGCAACATTACACACTAACTAAAGTTAAAAAAAGTGAAATCATAATCAAGCCCCCTTTAACCAAGTTTAGTATTTTGTTCTTCTCTCATATTTAAAAAATTATATCATTATAAACAAATATCCCCTCCGGACATCACTTTTGGCCATTACTGTACAAATAGTGCAAATATTATTTCTAAGAGGATGGAAAATGTTATGTAAGGCTAAAATTGGTACAAGAATCCTTGACTAACATTATAAGTGGATTGAAGCATTTAAAAGGAAACTGCTACATATATATAGCCCCTTAATGCTATTTTCAGAATTAATGGTTTCATAACAACAGCCTAATATTATTACAAAGCTGAATGCCCCTCAGTATACCCACTATTAGAATCCTGTTTTCACCATTTCTGACCCTCTCAAGAACTATGAACATGCTGTGTATTTGTGTCTGTGAAAGGAGAAAGAAGAGCAGTGGAAAAGTCATGTGGCCGAGCTGGCGGTCCAACGCAAGGCCATCCGTGCAAAACTAGACCGACTACGAGAATTTAGGGTGAGGTTTGTCTATAGACATACATGCAGATAGACCAACACACACACACAGAAACACTACTACAGTCCCCAGGTACAGATGTGAGGCCCAAAAGCAGTATGACTGAACGTGACCAGATGTTGAACATATCTAAGTTTGCTAACCAATACCATACCTGACTCGCAGCAATGGACAGGCGCAGATTACATCTACAGACACCAAAAAATTCAAGGAAGTTCACCTACAATATATCTTCATATATCATCTCAGACATTAATGCATCTCACTTTTAATTTCCAGGACTTTCAGAAGCAAGTTGTGCTTCAGGATTTGGGTCTGGATCCTGCTTCTGCAAACGAGACCGTCAAGCACCTTCTGATGAGACTGTAACTGTGTTTAATATTAAATGGATAAACTCTAATCCGTTCAAATACTTAAAATGCTAACAGAGCTTTATATGATATATTACAGGTATGTGGTCGGATAACTTCCGAAGATGTATTAATATTAGACGATTAGCGAAAAAGCATGTAACTTAAGTGAAATCATATTTCTACCTCTTCTTCGAGCTCAAAGACACTAACCGAGTGAGTTACAGCTCATTTGATGTTCAAAATGATTAAATAACAAGCTCGCTGACTGTGGCAAATAAATCACCACTAACAACGTAATGTGTGTCACATGTCCGATGTTTCACTGTAATATTGCAGAGGATGAGTATAAATGGACAATAAATCGCATGACTCTGCGGAGGAGGGAGACCTGAGGTAAAGAGCGAGAGCAAGACAAACAGAGGAGCTTAGATTCAAAAGAGAACAAGAACCAATTAATTCTCATGTCTTTCAGAGTCTTTTATGCATCTTTGGTGATCTTCGGCACAAAAGATGAGAACAGAGAATGCAAAAGAAAGGATGGAAGAGAAAGAAACAGGTGGTTCCTGTGGTACAGGTCTAGCATTAAGCTAGAAGAACACAGCAGAATCATGTTACAGCATGTCTGACCCCTGAGGGCAGGAAAATGCCACAGTCTCCAGTGTCACACATCCTCACATCCTTTCTGCACGCTGCAGCTCTACATCACCTCCATGTGCTCTGTTGTGTTTATTTCATGGCAGACACACTGAGTTTGTGTAGATGGGCTGTATAGCTTTGATTTATTCTACACCCTCAATACGCACTGCAGAACACATTTCAGTGAATTGCTACCTTACGACATGCTAGAGTCTTTTCCAAAACAAGCATTCCAGTAAATAGTTCTGGGCAATTCATCCCACCATACTGAAGTATTCCATCTGGAATCAAACAGTAATTTTCCCTCTAGCATTCCCATACACCTCTCCAGACTCCAATTCATTTAGCACATTAAATGTTTCTAAGCAATTTTGGGTCATTCAACACTCATTTTAGTTCTTTTCTCATTTTGAGCATTTCTAGGCCATGACCCTTCATGTTCATAACCGTACAAGGTTTTTCGGTGGTCAAAGTAGAGCACTAGGGCTATGTACGGAATAGCATAATAACATACTCTGTCTTTGGTATGTAAACTGTGCACATTATGCCAGTTTTCAGTATGCATGAAATACCTCAATTTAAAATTTACAAAATACACTGATCAGGCATAACATTATGACCACCTTCCTAATATTGTATTGGTGCCAAAACAGCCGTGACCCGTTGAAGCATGGACTCCTCTAGACCTCTGAAGGTGTGCTGTGGTATCTGCACCAAGATGTTAGCAGCAGATCCTTTAAGTCCTGTAAGTTGTGAGGTGGGGCCTCCATGGATCAGACTTGTTTGTTCAGCACATCCCACAGATGCTCAATTGTATTGAGATCTGGGCAATTTGAAGGCCAAGTCAACATCTCAAACTCATTGTTGTGCTCCTCAAACCATTCCTGAACCATTTTTGCTTTGTGGCAGGGTGCATTATCCTGCTGAAAGAGGCCATAGCCACCAGGGAATACCGTTTCCAGGAAAGGGTGTACATGGTCTGCAACAATGCTTAGGTAGGTGGTACGTGTCAAAGTAACATTCACATGGATGGCAGGACCCAAGGTTTCTCAGCAGAACACTGCCTCCGCTGGGTTGCCTTCTTCCCGTAGTGCATCCTGGTGCCATGTGTTAGAGACCCAGGTAAGCGACGCACACGCAGCCGGCCATCCACGTGATGTAAAAGAAAACGTGATTCATCAGACCAGGCCACCATCTTCCATTGCTCCGTGGTCCAGTTCTGATGCCCACTGTTGGCGCTTTCGGTGGTGGACAGGGGTCAGCATGGGCACCCTGACTGGTCTGCAGCTATGCAGCCCCATACACAACAAACTGATGCACTGTGTGTTCTGACACCTTTCTATCAGAGCCAGCATTTATTTCTTGAGCAATTTGAGCTACAGTAGCTCGTCTGTTGGATCGGACCACACAGGCCGGCCTTCGCTCCCCACGTGCATCAATGAGCCTTGGCCGCCCATGACCCTGTCGCCGGTTCACCACTGTTCCCTCCTTGGAGCACTTTTGATAGATACTGACCACTGCAGACCGGGAACACCCCACAAGAGCTGCAGTTTTGGAGATGCTCTGACCCAGTCTAGCCATCACAATTTGTCCCTTGTCAAACTCGCTCAAATCCTTACACTTGCCCATTTTTCCTGCTTCTAACACATCAACTTTGAGGACAAAATGTTCACTGGCTGCCTAATATATCCCACCCACTAACAGGTGCCGTGATAAAGAGATATTCAGTGTTATTCAACTGGAATTAGTACCAGTCATTAGCCCCTTTCACACATCTTTGGTAAATTACAGTTATGAGATCATGTGTGAACAGGACCTTTTCAAAAATACCGGTAAATCTGTCCTGGCATTTTCCTGGTGTGAGAAGTTATAACATTACCAGTAAATTACCGGTATCATGCGCGTGAACCAAGAATGGAGATTACTACTGGTATGAGCACGTACAAGGTCAGAACCTGGTGATGTAAGAAGTTTGCTTTGAGCCAATCATAAAGCTCTGTTGGAGCTGTTTATGCAAGTTCCGACGCTTTTAGCTAGACGCTAGATGAACATCTGACCGCTGCACTGCGTCTCGAGTTCCCTGACTTCTTTTCCAATCATCAGCGATGCTATTGTATGAATCTCCTAATCCAGGTGGATGAAGAAAGTGGCTCAGCATTTAAAGGTCTTTTCTGATGAGTTTACCGGTATTTTGGTACTGATGTTTGAATGGTATCTTACTGGGAAAAAATATGGAATGCCGTTGCTTGTGTGAACAGTGCATTTGTGTATTTACTGGAAAAGTCATTCTGGTAATTTTACGGTGATTTACCAGGATTGCTGTGTGAAAGGGGGTATTATTTTATCTCCCAAAATATTTACATAATTTCATAAAAAAAATATATGGATATTTTTGGGATATATAACAATCAGGTCATGTCACATATGACAACAACATTTCACTCTTTTTAGTTACATTTTTTCAACTTTTGAAAAATTGTAGGCAGTGCATTTATGATATTTAGTAAGCTAGTAAGTTGGACCTATTAAGCTAGTATTCCATTCCGAACGCAGCCTAATCTGGGAAAAGAAGAAAAAGACAGGAAATGAATGGCTATCACTCACAAATCAGGTCATCTGAAGGTTTAGTCTAGTTGACTATGGAATGTGCCATTGGCAGAGCTTCCGTGGAAACGCACAATAGTGCGATCTTCAAGTGTAGCTAACACCTGAAACCATGTGAAAGCCTGGTGTGTAACGACTCCAGATAAAAGCCAGTGCTTTAGGCCATTTAAGACAAGTGAACCTGAAAGCAACCCCCTCTTTTGCTTTTAGACACTATGTGTTATGTTAAACTACTATATAAAGAATCTAAACATAACACTGAGCGAAAAATTGCATGACTAGAACAAGAAAACACAATATTATTAACAGTGGAAATGTGCATGCAAAGAATAATTATCCAGAAAACACACATGCAGCTTGGGAATTGTGAAACTCTATGTGTGTCCTCTGATAGTTTAGTGATGCTGTGCTTCACTTAAGCTTATCAAAAATCCCTCTTACATTAACAATGCATTGACTCCAGCATTTTAATTGACCACCCCATGCGTCATCTCACCCTAGGAAGGAACGCCCTGTGGGAGAGAGATTCAGGTTTGTGTCACAGATCTCATTCCAGGTCCCTTGCTCATCTCCATGTGCAGATGTTTAATTCAGAAACCAGAGTCTCTGACAGCACAGTCCCACCATGCACCAGCACAACACAGCATTGTGTCTTCAACTAGGAAAGAATATGTTCAATCACAACAGCAATATCACTGATGTAACTTATACTAGCTCAAACTACGTTATGCATAACCAAGATGGAGAACAGTTGCTCACCAATCAGAAAGACACAGAGAACAAATCCTAATTACCAGGTAAATCTGTCCCTGCTGTTGTATCACTGCTGTGTGTGATGAAAAAAGGCTTTGAGGAAGATTACCCACCAACAAGACATTTCCGGCCCGCAGCATGCGGCAGGTTGGATTGTGATTGCGCAAGAGGACACTTGAGGACACTTGAAAAACCTTATTAAATCTTACACAAGGACTTCCAATCTGCTCTTTTCATCAAGAGTTTAATTCATTTTGGAAGAGTTCTTGTCATCTTTTTTTTGTTTGATGAAGAGTATTGCATCAACACTGACTGCAGATTTAAAGTATGTCCTTCATTTAGTACTTTGATATTTGTACAGAGTGCAGAGCCAGTGGTTGTAGTTGTTATATATTGTTTTTTTTTTTTTAATTAACTGCATTGGCAGAAAGGGGGTAACAAAACAAGCCTCAACCTTACAGATGCCTGTCATATGAGATGGGCATTCAAGCTGGGCTGGTAAGTTCCTCTGGACTTGAGCTGCTTAACTTTTGCCCACATCTTATGCATTTTAATCTGTGGGAAATGCAAATATTTATGTGTATTTTCCAGCCTGGTTGTGTAATGAAACTATAAAGCACATAGGATAGACTAATCCTCTTGAATTGTAAAGTTCAGACCCCAGGGATAAATCAAATGTGGCTCTGGGGTGAAAACACAAAAAGATCAAAATCCTGCCCTGGTAAATCTGAAAAAGAGAATAGAGAAGCAGTGTCTACTGGGTAAAGCTAGCTTTGGTAAGCATGTGTGCCAATCATCAGGGTATTACAACAAACAACCTGCGCAGCTGCTAGAAGTCAGGAACACAAGTGAATTGACCCCCCGGGACTCGTAGCACAATGCCTTGAGGGCAAGAAAGAAAATCCACTAGCGCATAATTGGGATTAAATATTTATTCTTCTTGCATGAGTATTAAGTCCTATGAGGCATAGTGAATGATGACTTGATGGCCAGATGTTGGCACACAACATCCATCCATGTTTCCTCCCTGGATGACAATAACCCCCTTTCAACCTTCCCACACCGGTGACGGCAAATTCATGGGAGGATTACAGTTGACATGGCACAAAAAGACCAGCTGCTCCACAATCATGAATACAGCGAATGCTGTGTGATCCGAATCTACAGCCCTGCACTTTATCAGAAGGAGGCATAGCATAAATATATGGATTGACAAACTTGAGTTTAATTACATATTGCCTTAATGTGTTACATTACGAGAGGGCTGGGACGTTAAAAAGACAAAACGCCACATATTTCACAGAATACGTCGCAGTACCACATCAAAATTGTGATCTTTGCACCTTAGCTTACTAACACGCATCATAGTCTTTATTAACCCAACAATGGTCATATTGATGAGAACAAATACAGCCTACAGTGACGCTGTTACCTGAGAAAATGAAGGGTTATTATTTGCCGTTAAATGCTACATCTCGTGGACAATGTGCAAAGCAGTTTGCATTTGGACAGCATGTACAGATTGCGCAACGTCACCAAATGTGTGCTGCTCTTTATGAGTTTGTCCCGACAAGCATCCTCGTTTGAGAACAGATCAAGGTGAAAAACGTTCCAAGAGGATGTGAGACCCGCTCGTGTTCCTGTGCTCGATGAACGCCAATGCATATGGAATGACAGCATCTGCAAGCGGTCCTATTGAAGCTCAAGTTTGTGTGTCAGATGTCCCTGAAAACATCTACGGGTTTAAAAAACCAGACGTGGAGCCTGTACACAGGCGTTCAGACATACAGTTCAGTGACCAAAAGGAGTGACAACACAGGCACCTGATTCCCAAAACTCCCAACGCAGAGCCTCAAACTTCACCAAATCCTCAAAACTCAGCGCTCAGGCACTGTTAAACACGCTCCACCGGTTGACTCGTCTTCTCTCGCCCGACCTCCTTCACACGGCCGTGTGCTGGGTGATGTCGCTGCGGGGAGACATGGACATCTGGCGGGTGAATTGGCTAAAGCTTGCAGCTCGGGGACGCGTGCGGGGAGCCGTAGAGGCCGGGGAGGGGGCGGGAAGGACTGGACCAGGGTGGGTTTGCTGAAGGGGAAGCGAGGTCTGATCGGACACCTGCACCTCCTCCTGCTGTTCTTGGGTCAGATCTTTAGAGAACAGGCTCTGGATCAGCTGCAACTTCTCCTTTTCCTCATTTAGGAAGACATCCACCAGGAGAGTCTTCTCCTTCTTCAGCTGCTCGCTGATGTTTTTGGGCACGTCCGGGATGACCCAGGCCACCAGCATGCTCATGGTTATCACCAGGTTCTGGAGGAGTGGAAGGACATGTAAGTTTATATATACATTCATGGGTGGGGAAAGGAGATGATACACATCAGTGGCAGTTAAGAAAGCATATATCTTTCTATTCAATAGATGGAGGATCTTTTACACACCAGAAAGCATTTCAGGTATTGGAGCTCTGCCAGTGATGTCTATACATAGTTCCTGATCATGAGGCTCATATAGTCATGAAGAAAAAATATGCAGTTTATATATAGACTACCATTGCCATTTAAAAGTTTGGGGTCTGAAAGATTTTGAATGTTTCTGAAAGAAGTCTCTTATGCTCAACAAGTCTACATTTATTTGTTTAAAAATTTATAACAATTTAAAAAACTGCTTTCTAATGGAAATATCTTAAAATCTAATTTATTCCTGTTATGGCAAAGCAGAAATTTCAGCATCATTACTCCAGTATTCAGTGTCACATCAAATCATTCTAATATGCTGATTCACTGCTCAAGAAACATATTATTATAAATATTAATTTGACATTTAAACATTTGAGTTTTGAAGTCATATTAAAGCTTTGTGTGTGGAAAATAGTGAATTTACGTTGTTATTAATTGAAAATCTACATTTTCTAGCCCTTTTAGCAGCTTCACAGCCTTGGTCACTATGAATGTTGTTTTATGAGTTTGGAACAACACTAAAGTTGAATGGCATTTCATTTTGGACTGAACTATTCCTTTAACTGTTTGGTTTATTGTTTAATTACATTTCAATAGAATTAGTTTCTACCCACAGATGCTGACAGCAGGACATTTCTAATGAGTTAAAGCAATTATTCTGACCAACATACAGACTATGAATCCTAATGTGCTATGGCACATTTATGTGGCTGAACCTCTCATGTTGCTGAGGTAGCTATTGTGTGGCTTTTACATTTACGTTCCTCCATTCTGGATTTTCTGGCATTCACTGAGGTAAAACTATTGGATGTTTTAGGAGCTTTCAGATTTGGGCGTAATGGTAAAATAAGTAGTTTGTACCTGGAACAATATGACGAAACCTAACCGAGCAGCTAGAACCGACCAGTACTGTTTAGAGAACTGGTACGCCTCAGTCGACCATGGCGGCTCTCTGTAGTCCTTGTATCTAAAATGAAAAAAAAAAAAAAGAAAGAACAGGCATCCCGAGTCATTCTAAGCTAATTCATCTCCATTGAGGTTGGCATTAAAAATAAACAGAAAATTTAAAACACATGCCTAACACATGCTTCTAGAAAGCTACAAAGGGCAAAACAACACAACAGCAATTATTAATCGTGATGAAGATATAAGTGCAAAAGAAGGAATTGCATTCTTTTTGAGTCACTTAACAACTATTTAACTGTCTAAGTGGATTTGTTTCCTCTTTGGGATACACTGACAGCTGTTACTTTTGAATAGTTAAAAACCATCACCAGAAAGGTGCAGCTAAATAATATAGTTGTAGTAGGAGGAGATGTTCTTTTTCATGTTTTGGTCATCTGTTCAGGATCAGACTGAGTTGGCCTAATTCATTAGACCAGGCTGTTCCCAAAAGTTTTGATTTCCTCTATTGAATTATGAAAAGTAAACTCTGAGTCTTTAATAACACACTAAGGACGTTGATTTCATGGCCATATACAGTAATCGTGGAATGTGTTAGGCTGGTTTTGATTTCCTAAGACAGTCAGATATCTTCATCTAAAGACACGGCCCCTGGGGTGAAGTCCTTGTTTGGTTATACTGGTCCAGAAAGGGCAAATATGGTGCAGTAAAAACACGGGCTTGATTTGTTCCCCAACCCTATTTTAGAACGCTGACAAGCTTGCTCTCTTGCTCCCTCTCCATCTATCTGTCCTCTTAACAAACCGACCGAGGGTCAAAAGAACCCAGACATCAGATTGCCACTTCTCTTTGGTCCGAGTAGCTGATGTCCACCAACAAACGAGCGTAATCTCGTTCTCAACTGCTTGGAGCAGCAAAAGCAGACAGGTTCTGATAAAAGCACTTTTCTTGACATGCTTCTGATCTGTGTTGTGAAGGCCGCCTGAGATAATCAAAGCAGTGGTGAGATCTCACACTTCAGGGTGATGGAGTCCCATCTAGAAGTTTCTCTCCCTCTCTCTTTCCTCCATTCAGCTGCCTGCGGTGATTTGGATGTGAGGGTTAAATGCTGTTTGTTTTCGCGATCTTAAGAAGAGATAATTCTTTCCAGATAACCGATGAATGCAATTACTATCACTAACAACACAAGCGAACAGCGCTGCTACATTAGAAAACAATTTTTCACATTAAGATAGTTTACAAAACTATTTAGGCCCACACAGAATCTGTGCTTGATTTTCCACATTTTCTGCTCTGACAGTGAAGGAAAATATGCAGAATTCTGTGGAACAGATTATTGTAAAATGGATTAATAATTCTACAGAATGCATTAGTCTTAATGGCAGTTGCATTTTTATTAACTAACACTGACAAAGATAAAAATAAATAAATAAAAAAAATGCTAACACTTTACAATGTTTCATTAGTTAATTACTTAACATGAAACAATACTTCTACAGCATTTATTAATCTTAATTAATGTTCAATTCAGCATCTACTAATACATTATTAAAATCAAATGTTGTATTTGTTAACATTAGTATTAGTTAACATTAATAAAGATGAATAAATACTGCAACAAACGTATTGCTTATTGTAATGCATTCACTAATGTTAATAAATGAGACCTTATTGTAAAGTGTTACCAAAAAAAATATATTGTTCACTGTTCATACATTAACTAATGTTAACAAATGAGTTCTTATTGTAAAGTGTAACAAAATATCTAATAAAGAAACATGCAAAAGGCAGGAGTTTTTGTGAATGACAGCCGAATTCTGCAGAAGTCTGTTCATTACCATTAAAAGGAACCTGCGACAGTCCTATAGATTTCTAAAGAACACATGTGCGTCTGTTTGTTCAATATTTTGGTTAATTTGTGCTTTCAGCTAACTATAAAAGAACTGACAAGCTACCCTTTCTATTCACATTAAGTCAATTGATCCAGTTCTTTGTAATTTACCACTGAACTGGATAGCCTGGTCTGTAAAAGAACTATTTGCATCGCCCTACTATCTGAATTTTCCACATGCAGGTGTGGAAATATTTGATGAAGAATCTCCCCAGGCGCCATCCAAGAGGATCAGTATGTTCAGACCATTATAGCTTCGACACGTGTTTATTTCCAATACAATTTAAGAGGTGCAAATGGGGGTCCTACAGCTGTTCACGGCCTGTGTGCTGTCCTACGAAGAACCACTCTGATGTGAACAATCGGTGCTTGTTTAGTTTGCTTAAAACTACTATTTAGTTTTGAACAAATCACTGATGGTAATGTTCATGGTTTTGTGTTTGGCAATGGATGTTTTTTAATAATAATTCATAGTAATACAGTTCATTTTTCCTACCTGCACACTGTAATGTCTTTGCCGAGACCGGAGATGGAAGGCACAGTTCCAGGTTTAAAGTTGCTGACATTAAAGTAAGAGAGCGTGTGGTTGATGAAGCCGTGCATGGTCCCCGTCTCACTGTACATGTACTGGTAGACCAGGCGAGGGATGAAATCTGATGTGAAGGAGATGACAAAGGCCTGAAATGATAAAAGAATATGTAATTAAAATGCAGTGGTCTAAAGTATTTAAGTAAATGTAATTAGTTACTGCACTTAAGTATCTTTTTGGCTACTTTATAGTTTGACTGAGTATCAAAGATATGAGCTACTTTTACTCTTTACTTGACTACATTTTTGAATAAGTATATGTACTCTTTACTCCAGTACATTTATGAGGAGTAATGCAATTACACATTACATTTTCATGGTACCTAACTTTCTCTGCAGCAGGTTGTTTCTACTATAAAGAAGTGATACTGCTATCTAAGGGCACTGAAGGTACTTTATCTTGTGCGTTTTGCCTTTTTTCACCCACACTTGTCAACAAGGCTACTTTACGTAAATGCGAGTGCATTAGCAGGTAGTTGCTAAATCGCACGTGTTTGATTTATGAGATGAGGTCATGACTGCAGCCGGTGATGAGGCCGAAACTAGCAAATCCAGTGCAAGCAGACTTTGACTATTTAATTTTAATTAACATTATTTTATTTATCTGTTATATTGAAGGGACATTTTTGAAGGATACTGGTGTACTTATGGCCTTTTTGTGCACTTGAGCTCTTGAGCCTTGAGAGTTTGTAGACGTTTAGAAGGCTGTTGTGTCGACTTTGATTTATTACAATTTTGAGGTGCTTTTAGAAAGTAAATGTGATTTCTCTACTTACAAATTAACTGTATCTTGTAAACTGGCATGTCTCTTATGTGTTGAGGACTAGTGCATCTTTGAGCCTACATTCAGTACAAGTAAAATACTGTTAAAATTAGATAATCTTAAGACTTTTACTCAAGTCGTTTTGGAATTGGTGGCTTGTAACATGTAATGGAGTCATTTTCACTGCAAGGTATCTGTACTTTTACTCAAGTATATGGTTTTCAGGTACTCTTTACACCTCTGTTAAAATGTGAACAAGCAAGATCTAGAGCTTTTGCTAGAACTTTCATTAAAGGGTCAATTCACTGCTAACAAAATGGGCTTTTAATTAAACTTCGCTGCCTATGCTCCCGGGTGCAAGAATTCAAGTGTTTAGTGTGAGTGAGTTATTTTTGGCTTTCCAATGAAGGATTCAGTGTGGGTGAGCATTCAAAAATGCGGAAGTACAATCTGCAGTTTTCGCGAAAGCCCTGGAGCTGTCAAAAGACCTCCGAATGACATGTTTTGCATCATCCGGCAGACTTTTGCTGACAAAATTAAAGACATTTTTTGGTCCGAGTAAACATTGTTCATTTACACACACAACCGACATTATAACAATACAAAGCGGATTGAAAATCAGCAAATTACACTTTAACTGTAACAAAGTCCAGACCACTAAGGAACACATGTGGTATCAGTGATCATAGGTGCCATTTAATTGGATTAAAGAGGCAATTTAAAGCTGTAACATTAAGTGAATACTTGATTTCTAAAAGAACAGCACAGCTGGACTGAATCAGATGTTGGGCTGCTGAGTAAACATGGCTTACTTAATGAAAGTTCAAAGAGAAGCTGAAGGATCTTTACCAGGTTTGCCATAAGGCTTACTTCTCATATTGGGAACATCACATCTATTAAAACAAATCTGCTTGGGGTTTATCATTCAATTTTGAGTTGGAGAGACATGCATGAAGCAAACCGTGGGGGTGCAAGAACATCTGTGCAATGCAAGAACATAAATTGTGACATGAATCGATTTCTTCCATGAATAATGTGACCCCAGGCACACAAAGTCTTGGTCATCAAAGTCTTATGAAAACAATAAGAGGATCTCTTTAACAAGGATTCACCCTGTGGTCTTTGTGAATCCCTCTATATAATAAACTTTCCATAAAGAGGACTTATATGACTAGCATGTGGTAAGAAGTAGAGTTATATAGCAGAAACTCACATTGATGATGACTGAGAACTTTCCCAAACCACTCAAGATGTTGTACCAGATACCTGTGTGAGGAAACATTTAAATTCAGAGGTTAAATTAATAGATTCAGGAGCAAATCTAATTTAGAATGCAAGTTAATTGCTGTGGTGTATATATTAATATAAGATTTTCACCGATATCTTTGGCCCTCACGGCATCTGGCCTGCGAAGCTCCGTGACGAACTTCTTGGCGTCGAGGCGGATCTCGATGACATTGTTTAAGAGAGCGAAAAGTGGAGCCAGCGGGAACGAGGCCACAAAGAGTGACACAAAGCCAAACTGAATGACTGCAAAATGGAAAACAAACATGGAGATTACATTGGAGACATTTGGATTACAAACTGGAGTTTGATTTATGTGCGTTAGAGAGCTAGACTCATGACTGCTGTCTGTTACCAGGAATAAGAATTTTAATGTTGAATTTATAAAACTGTTCAAAAGTTTGGGGTTGGTAAGATTTCTTATGTTTTCAAAAAAAGTATCTTATGCTCACCAAGGCTGTATTTATTCAAATCATAATCAAAACTACAGTAAAAACTGTAATATTGTGAAATATTATTACAATTCAAATTATTATTTAAAACTATTTTTATATTTTAAAATCTAATTTATTCCTGTGATGGCATAGCATCATTACTCCAGTCTTCAGTGTCACATGATCCTTCAGAAATCATTCTAATGCTGATTTGTTGCTCAAGAAACATTTATTATTATCAAAGTTGAAAAAAAAGTTTTTTTAGGATTTATTGAGGAATAGAGTTCAAATGACGATTTATTTGAAATAGACATTTTTGTCTTCACACTCATGTTTGATCAATTTAATGCATTCAAGCTAGATAAAATTTCTTTCAACAACAACAAAAAAATTCTTACTGACCCCAAACTTTTGAACTGCAGTGAATAGCCTGTTGTTTAAAAGGAGGCAACAAATTAAAATAGAGTATATGTGTTCACATATAGATCATATAACTTCTTAAGAAAGTTACACAAATCATTATGACAATGGGAAAACCTCTACTAATTTTATGTGGCGATTGTTCTAGAAACAGACTTCTAACATTACCAGCACGGGTGTCAAGCACAAAGCTGATTATTTGTCAATCAACAACACATGGAACATAAGCCTTGTGGGAAAGTGCATTTCCTTCTTTGGCTTGATTGACACATGGCTTTTTTTCTGTGCAGCAACCAAACAATGGCTTCGAGAGAGATCAGGCCGGAGGGTATCCTACATAAACATCCATATGACTGGGTCTCATTCTCCCGCTCTCACACTGAGAATATCTTTCACAGTATGTAGGTGTTGATCTCCCACCAGTGTTATTACTAAGTTCATCTTCAATTTCTCCTCAATCATTTCTTTGATTCAAAGAGTCTCATAAGTGTTTCTTGTATGAAAAAAAGAAAAAAACAATAAATCTGTTTCACTTGGCAGTGGATTAAACCATCCATACATTTTTTAAAAAAGACTAAGGCGCAGGTTTTTCTCACGCACAAGTCTGAACAGTTATGCAACTCGCTGACACTCCAGAAACTAAACCATCCCACATCAAACCACTCAGTCAACAATCATGATAGGGAACCATTATAACTGACAAAGACAATATTGTAGTACCTGCACTAAATTTTATAGCTATAGCAAAATACATAAACAGAAGAACAAAACAAAAGACAGAGCTGTTTCAAGTCAAGAAAGAAAACTATTTTTTTGTAAATGTGTCAGGAAACATCAGTCGGCATCTTGCATTCTCAGCATAACTGGCTTGTATAAATGCAGAATGAATAATAGTAATTTAAGTTTGCATTGGTTTTTATATGTTTAACTTTGCTGTTTATGCACTAGGCTTTCAGATCTTTTGCAGACGCCATCACGTCAACTTACATAAACACTCAGTCAGTTGTGTATCACTGCAAGCCACATGCTAGCAAATGTAGGCCCTTTCCCGATTGTAAACACAGATGTAAAACAAATGCAAGTTGGTCTAATTCACAAGTTCATTCATAATTTTTACCTATAAAACTGTTACAAACTCTAATAACTGAGTTTTACCGTCTTTCGTGAAACTCTGGGGCGTGTCAAATCCACAGACCAAAGCATTCCTCCGACAACAAAACTTTCTGTTCCCGCCAAAGGGGACAAGTTAGATTAACCAGATGTTTTCTCACAGCACTTTACCCTGAGGACGCTTTACTTTCGCTTTTACACACGGTGGAGTGTCACTCACTCATCTCCATGTATTCAGGTGTGAGTCCGTCAAAAGGCTCCAAGTCATAGTCCATGTGCCACTGATGGCGGCGACCCGGCTGCTCCACAATCTCCTTGGGGGCCCGCTCCTTATCCTTGAGCGTGCGGCACAGCTTCTTCAGCTTTCTAAAGCGGTATATGAGAGGGAGAAAGAGAGAGACAGAATGTAAACACACAAACCGTTGCTATAAACTTGACCTTGCAGCCAAAATGACCCCGATTTGATAGTGAGTCAAGTGTCAGGTTTGTTTCTAAGAACTGCATATAAATTTTATGCAAACACATGGCTCACTGACATGATGTGTGCTTTGTTTATTTTTACACAACTGCTATTATTGCTAGAGGCTGCAGTCTTTAGCCTCCTTGTTAGCGTGTCCGCCTCCCACGCTGAAGCTCCGGGTTCAAGGCCTGCATAGAGCGGGTCGAGTAGGACCCGAGGGGTTACACTGGTGCCGTGACCCGGATGGGAGTGAGGTTTAGGGAGGTGAGTGTAACGGAGGCCAGCAGGTAGGAGCTGTGCAAGTAAACCTCACTCCTCTTGCCTCAAGAGGCGCGCTAGTGAATGACGCTAGCGGCTGTAGTCTTTAGCCTCCGTGTTAGCGTGCCCGTCTCCCATGCCAGAGACCCGGGTTCGAACATAAAACAATTACGTCTTTCACGGTAAGTGGGTGGAGCTAACAAGATCTTCTAGTGCATTTTGCTGGTCTTGAATGGTGGAATTTTCTGTACTGCATCATGGGTAATGTAGTTTTTCACCACAAATTCTGTTGTTAAACACAATTATTTCAAAACTAAGTTGAAATAATGTGGGCTGACGCCTTCAACAGACACAAATGCCAGTGATTAACAACCTCACAGTAAGGCTGTCTTTAAAGGTTTATGAGTTAAAAATCAATTTCCCTATGGAGAAAATGAATGGAGTTTTTACTTACGGAACCTGACTGTTGCACTCTATTCCTTTGTGTGAATGAGTTCAGTGATCTGGCATGAGAATGAACTTAAAATGGCATGAATCTTGGCCAGACATTTCATGATTAATTGGTTAATAAACCACACACAGGGGCATACAGGAGACAGACCGGTTTGATACACACATACACAGAAGCCTCGGAAGAACTCTCTGGAAATCTCATTATTGTACTCATCTGTTCACTTGTCCACACAGACACAAGGCTGTCTGTTCCAGCCTGGTTACATGTAAAAGAATAAAAACAAAAATAATGCAAATCTATAGAGCAAATCTGTCGATTAGTCAAGCCATACAGATTGTTCTAGAATAATAAATCTCTCAATTCAATGCTAAGACCCAAGAACACAAACAGCATGATTGGAGGTCCTACATGTGTCTGTTACAACTCAAAAACACCCGACATTACCTAAAAGAGCCAGTGGAGATCACAAGACCTTCATCAGTTGGTGGTGACCACAGTGTTTGGAGCTATTCCACATTTAAAGACAAACCTCTCATAAACTTCTCATTAAACAGTCTGGGATTTCAGAGTCACAAAAAAGAAGGTTGCTTACATGAGTGGGTTTTGTAAACTAAATTGATATAATGACCCAAGTTGTAAAATTCAAAAGCTCAATGTAAAAGTATATATTTCACCATAAAAGCACACCAGCAAACATGCCATGTGATCACAACCACAACATACTTTTGACCCCATTTTTAAGTCATTAAAACAGATGGAACGTGCACAGGCATCGCTCTGTGTTCATGCCTTCATGTTCGGAGAGTCCTCATTAGGACAGCAAGTGCATGACAGCTCACGTTAGACTGACCAAATATAGTGGATGAAATGGTCCGTGTGGTCCATCCGTCTATAGCTTATTAACGCTCCCAATAAAACCCTCCAAATGCATCTGCTGCATTATTTAGTCTCCAAAACTACAGCCTTTTCCAGCACATTACTTTTTAATGCACGCCTTTGTATCATAAGTGCTTTCCTCCATCCGTGATAAAGCTCTCGTTTACCAGCTGTTGGAATGCATTTGCATTTGGGAATGCGAAATTGAGTCACACGCGAACCCCTACTGGTGGAAACTGACTAGTCAACTAAAATAGACTTAAATAAGATGCAGCATGCTTTTAAACATACAAGGCTCTGTTTTTAGCATGCCCATTATTATAATATTGTGGGGAGATTAGATCTGTTAAGTAGGTCAGGGACCTTGAGTGGTACTGACCTTCATCATGGTACATTTCCAGCAAAGTTAGTCCACTTCTGTGCGTTCCCCATAAAAAAGAAGGCGAGTATTTATAGAACTGAACGGGAGAATGGGTTTGACTTTGTTCTCCCTCATGAGCCATATTTTTTTATTTGAATTCTTAAATGAACTACTTTTGCACTCTGAACAACCTCAGAGGTGAAACTGGGAGATAGAAAGGTCAACTGCAATGACAATTTTGTGGAACATGCCAGACTAGAGTAAGGGCAAACAAGACAAGAGAGAGAAAAGACAGAGCTGCTGTGAAGGACGGCTGATTTGGAGTAGCTGTCAATCAATTCACGTTGAGTTGCTGTTGTAGTTCATAAAAATACGTTTTGGGGTTGCATGCCACAACGAACAAAGGCAGGAATGAGTTGGGAACAAGTTATGTGAGTTCGTTTAAATTGACCAAAATGCATGACAAAAATGCAGAGATAAAGCACTCTGAGTCATACGATGAATCATAAATGAACGTGCATGTTTATCAGATAACTCACAACCAACTGGATGCGTCAATCAAAACTGCACACATCAAAGAGATCTGTCTGAAAATGAAATGGATATAGAGAAAAAAATAAACATAGAGAATGGGTTGTAGCTGTGTACTTGTGAAGGACAGGGAGAAATAGGTTAAAAAGGGATTTCCACAGAACGGAAAGTCCACGACTCGGAGGTCCTTTCCACCACCCAGGGGAAATCTCGTCCCAGATTTTTTGTAATCGTTCCATATGCACAAGTATTAATGCATGCATACCACACACATAAGGCACCTGTGATGATTTGTCTCTCTGTGTTTACATACTCCACAAGTACAGACTTTACTCCATATATGACAATAACATCAGTCACACTGATTTGCATTTTATCTTCTTCATTAATGACGTGATGCAGCACTTGTGCAAACATGTGTAATGAGACAGGAATCCAGCCTACTAGAGTGCAAGGAGAGGCATGCTAGAAAATTTGCCTGCGTGCAAAAAGAGAGTAAAAGGAATTGAAGAAAAACAGCAAAATAAGGCATGTAGAAAGTCATGTAGACAGTTTGAAAGAAGCCCACCATACAATCTCGGGATTTCCTGTAGCTATAAACCAACAGAATTTACTGTTTATCTGAAGGAATGATCTTTGTAAAGTTTCCAGATAGAAAAGCTATTTTGTTTAGTGGTAGAGCATGTTTTATGAGATCCACTGAGAGGAGCGGGAACTTACGGAATGCCGATCTCAAAGATGTTATTCTGAATAAGCTGCTTGCCCAACATGATGATACTGAGCTGGATGCAGAGTTCAATTAGACAGCCACCAGGAGCACACTGCGAAGAGAAAGTAAAAGATGTTATGACAGCGTTATGAATAGAGTTGCACAATCATTATTATTTTATTTTATAGTACAGCTGTAGAATTAGAATACTAATATTTATGGCTGTCTTTCTTGATTCATTTTCAATCCCAAAACCACTGAGATTTTATTTTGGTGAAAAAGTCTTTTTTTGACGGTTTATATGTGTTTCTCATTACAAGGGGAAACGGCTGGTGAATGTTGGGTTTCCAAATACACATTATAAGTGACCCAAACTCAGAACAGATGTAGAAATGAGTTTGTGTGAAGCAGCATTTACTGTGAATTGAGCTGCTGAAAACACAGGATCATGAGCTGCTTGCTTGTAAAATGGCCATGGTTGGGGGTAACGCATTACATGTAACACGAGTTATGTAATCAGATTACTTTTTTTTTAAGTAACTAATAAAGTAACGCATTACTTATATATTTAAAACAAAACATCCAAGTTACTTTACAAATACATAACGCAAGTTCCCATTTATTGACATGCATTTCACTTGAACAAAACAGATTCAGTATTCCTCAAAATGAATAAAAACAGCGAAATGCAAACTCAGAATATTACGCAAACCTGCAATAATTAAATATGTTAAATAATACAAATACACTTTATGTATTTAATCTCACTTTATTAACCAATCTCTTTGCTGCTGACCTTCGATGATCCAATTCAACCATACTAATAAGCAAAAAGTTAAACATCACATTTGCGTTTCGTTTTTGTTTTTATTCGTGAAATAAGAGTGTTGAACTTTCTTCTCCTGCATCCGATTCTTCTGTAATCCAGAATGGCTGCGCCTTCTACTGTACAGGCGTGAATTTGCATTTCCTTCAGCCTGAGACTTAATCATTTCACTTTTGGTGTGAAAAGGCCTTTACATTTGCCATTTGTTATTATAAAACAAACAAGCAAGCCCAGCCCAGATGAGAAAAAGTAACGCAAAGGTAACGTAACGCATTACTTTGCATAAAAAGTAACTTAGTAATGCAATTAGTTACTTTTTTAGGGAGTAACACAATATTGTAATGCATTACTTTTAAAAGTTACTTTTCCCAACACTGAAACACGCAATGCATATATTTAATTCAATTGCAAACTTTGCACTAAGCCGTTTCATGATTTATGTTTTATTTCAATTAATCGTGCAGGTCTAATGTTGAACATGGTGTTGTAGTGCTAACAAAAGCATAGATGCAACAAAAGCATAACTGTACTCACCTCTTCCATACGGTGGTCATTGAAGACATAAACGTAGTCACCAGGGCGGCCTGCAAACCTGTAAAAAACCCATGAATAAGGGTCACTGGATATATCTCACCCCAAGACAGGAAGTGCCAAGGGTCACATGCCGATCTTATTTAAAGCCAGATGTTTGTGCTGCAGTCAGACTTCACATTTACCAAAGACTGAATATGTGCGTGTTCATGTGCTTTTCTCTTTCTCCTACAAGTCACTGCTTTGGGGTTGAACTTGTCCACCTACCTCCCTTTGAAGAAGGCCACATAGAAGATGGGTGCATAGGCATTCATGAACTTCAGGAGGAAAGCCTTCAGAATCAGACGCTCTTCAAAGTTGGTCTCAGTTTTAGGGATCTCTGCGGACACGTGAATAAAATTATTTGGTATTTAGACAGATATGTTCTGGATAAACTGCAGACAATTTCAAAAGCTCGTATTCTGACAAGGATAATAAAATGGGTGGCTTGGAAATTTCTCCCAACATGTTTCTTTTCAGCAACTTCTGTTCAGTAGGTTGAAGGCTGAGAAATGAAACTCTTCAGAAGACCATATGGTTACGTTTGGGCCAGGATTACATGTTTTCTGGCGTTCCCTAAATCTTCATCTGCCAAAACAGAATACAGGCAGTGCCACAGTGGTTTTGGCAATAAATTCACCATATGCATTAATAGGGCACGCTCAAGAAAAAGCCCAAATTCCAGTAAGTCTTGTAAAACACATTCAAGCATGAATTAAATAGGTTAAAGCATTAGGGTAAGACAGACTGTATGTGGTCAGACTTTAAGAGTGAAAATCAAAGAAGTACGCAAAAATCTATGTCTTATTCACGAGGTGATAACACATGCTTTCTCCTTTTCCTTCCTTCCCTACATATCCCCAGAGACTCTCATTTATTAAAACGTCTCTTAAGGAAATCTCGGTGATGGCTAACTGACAAGCAAAGTTTTCTCCAGCGTTTCTGGAGTGGCTCAAATCAAAGATTCATGCAGTGTGGGTAAGCGAAGAGGAGAAGAAGGACATCCAAAAAAGAGATAAGTTGACCAAAAGTGATGCGAAGGCTGTTATAAGGATGGCGGTGGTAAAATCTCACCCAGTTCTGTGAGCCAGGCAGCCACCATGCCGTAGATCTCGTCTAGAATGAGGATGACCACTAGGTTGATGATGACGGCGGTGGCTGTGACGGTCACTCGGACATTGGACTTGACCTCTGGGTCTGGACTCATTGCCATGAGGGCGGAGATGGTGATGCGGTAAATAATGACGCTGAACACAGCAGCGCACGTCACTCCAAACTACAGGCAGAGAGGAACAAGTGGACAAGATATGAAATATGGGCAAGTAAGAAACCATTGCACCAGACAGGAAGGCTAAGACTTCCCTAATGAAAAAGAAGACTGAATTGCATTTGTAGTGCACTTCAAATCTTAAGAGTAAAAACTACTTGCAGATAAAGTAATATTAAAAAAGGCCACCTAAGTGTACTTAAGTGTCTTAACACACTTTTTAAAAGTGAACTTTGTAATAATGTCAAATTATTGTTACTATGCCACTATGAAATAAAATGGTCAATTCTTGTGTTTTATGGAATATTGCATTGTGTATTATAAATGATTTATCCGTGCACATCATTATTTTTTTTAAATTCACGTGCCCTCCTAATCTTTAATTAAAATAACTTCCCCTCATTCCTGCAACAACATCTTCTCCGATGATGCGTTTACTTGTGCAAGGGCGGGGCAACCTGTCACTCACACGAGATCGACCAATAACAAACCACAACCATCCAACATCTAAGAAATTCCCGATGGACAAAATCAAGTCCTGCCCTAAATTTTATTTTAAATGTACTAAAGTGCAAAGATATTTTAACACATTAGCTTTAATAGAAATGACATTAAATTGTTATATTTCTCAAGGGGTTACCATGAACAGAATGGAGGAAATGTTGATGAAATATCCAGGCAGTCTGTCCCTCCATGTTAGCTTCTCGTGTCCAGTCTGTGAAGGGAGAGAGACATTTAAGGTGACTAATGGAAACATGCATGCTGGTCACTGTTTGCATGCATGTGTTTCTGTTTTCTGGGAGCTTTACTTTTGAGTTGCTTTAAGAATGACTAGCCTATTAGCGGGAATAATTCAGCTGCCCGCTTGTAAAAACATGACAACATTAAGGCCATTAACACCTGGCCTTCCTCCTCCAAAGCGATTACTGTACATTCCGTACATTTTCTACAAGTGATAGATCATATCTCCAAAACATCCGGCCAACCTATTTCAGTGACCAAAACAAATTGAATAGGCCTCTTTTGCATTTAGATCAAACCTCATCAAGCCAAAAACAACAGGCAGCAGTGGAGTGAGGGTGGTCTGTTCCCATTGGGGTTAGTCTTCCTTCATTGTCAAAATTTTGACAGCAGATCAAAACATATGTTCCTCTCAGGAATACATGTTTCATGACAAACAGCATAAAAATGGATTCAGCTTCAGTTCAGTGGAAATCGTAGTGAAATGAATTAGCAGGCCACAGGAATGTTAAGAGGCAGTTTCTATGTCTTTCAGTTCATAAAAAAAAAAATGTCATTACAAAAACATGACATTCGATAGAGTGTTTGACAAGCCATCCGAGCACATTTTTCTAAGGAACAAGTGCACAAATAGTTCTCACTGTTTACCGTCTGTAGCTATTGTCTAACCTCAAAAGTGACTGTTTTGATGTTCAACTTGTTCTCTGTTGATTCTAAAACAATGCTGCTAAGCTAATGGTTTCATTCTCCAAAATGCACCAGAATTCAAAGCACACTTAAAGGGGACCTATTATGCCCCTTTTCACAAGATGTAATTTAAGTCTCTGGTGTCCCCAGAATGTGTCTGTCAAGTTTCAGCTCAAAATACCCCACAGATCATTTATTATAGCTAGTCAAATTTGCCCCTATTTGAGTGTGAGCAAAAACACACCGTTTTTGTGTGTCCCTTTAAATGCAAATGAGCTGCTGCTCCCGGCCCCCTTTCCAGAAGAGGGCGGAGCTTTAACAGCTCGCGCTTCGGTTGCTCGACAACAACAAAGCTGGAGAATCTCAAACAGCCAGAATGAGGATTGTCAGTAACGGTGTTCAGCCTTACATTGTTCAAACCGGAGTCAGACACTGATGAAGAGACTCAGGAAGAAGTTACAACTTTTAGAATGCAACTGGACGTTTCTGAATGGTTAGTGGATAAATGTATGTAGTTGCTGTGGAGTTGATTCATCTCATCAACTAGCATGTGCCGTCATGTTAATATTTTGTGCAAATCCAGCAGTGAATTGACCCTCGTTTGTGAAGCAGTCCGGTGTAGAATGATGGCATGGCAAAAACTTCCTCTTCTCTAAAGCAGCCCAACATGGCCTCGCCCCCTTTGTTGCGTGTTCCCGGGGGTGGGGTTTATGTAAATTTTGGGGTTTGTGATGTCGCCAGGAAGAAGTTTGTTGTAGTCCCTACCAGCCATGTGTTGTCCTTAAAAAGCGATTTCTGTAAAGGAAAATATCTCTCTTTGCATTGAACTTTGAGCATCATAACTGCAGATGTTGTTTATGCTCAAACAGCAACATTACACACTAACTAAAGTAAAAAAAACTGAAATCATAATCAAGGACCCCTTTAAACACTGGTTAGAATAGTTCATTTTTAATCAGATGGAACTTTTACAGATACTGTTCAGTAATGAATAAAACATTTTCCTCAACACTTCCTTAACTTCGTTGGATGCATTCCCAGCTGTATCTGTGCAGGATATATTCAATGCTGCATGATTACAGTTTGGCCAAAATGCAATTTTGCTGCCTATTGTGAACAGCCTTTGCACTGGGAGTGTGCCTATGTTGCTGTCTAGCTAGGAAGCTCATTAGGGTTTGGAACAGAGCCCATCTCTTATTTGTTGATGAATGGAGATTTAGAGGTAGCAAATGCTGTCAGTGTGTTGACACAACAGATATCTACCTCCTGCAATTGGACTCATTATGAGGCAAACAGCACCACCTAGCACAGTGCATGACTAAACCCTGGCACCCAGGAACTTGGAAAGTGTTACTTTCGAAATGCCACAGCTTTAGGGTCTCCAGAATAATGAATGTGGGTCACGCAATTGTGATCCACAGGCTCAGCTCACAAACCCTCACCCCGTAATGAGAGGAATTACTGCAGGTCTGCGGTCTCACCGGTTGCCTACCCTTCATTAAGATGCTTGATGCTATTTGGTGACAGGCTGCGATCCCCTCTTAAAATGTGAAACTGAGTATGCTTGCACTACAGGACTTTGTGTGAAGTTCGTGGGAAGTATTGCTGCATTTGGCACAAGGACAAGCAGAGATGACTGTACAAGCTAAAGCCACAAATATGCTGTGAGGTGCACTGGTGTTGCTAAAGAATTTCACAAAGAAATGACAAGTTACACACTGAATTAAACAAGAAATCTTGAAGTAGAATAACTGATAGTATTTTCTTGTAAAACATACTCCAATAATTTTTGTTTTATTTACAGCTTATTTACAGTGTAGGCCCATGTGAGATCTCCACACTTTTTATCCCATTTTCTACGCTGATTTGTGAAGGAAAATCACAAATGGATGTAAATGTAATGGATGAAATGGATGTAAATACATTAAAAATGTATAAATGTGGGCCATTTGAATTCTGCTGAAATCTGTGGATCTTTCTGTGGATTTCCGCAGGCGCAGATTCCGTGCAAGCTTAGCAATAAATAATAATAACATAAGATGCCTGACAAAAGAATGCAGAGGAATGGCATTAATTATTTATGTAATCAGCTGCATCACGAAAATTGTAAAAACAAAAAGAGAAAGGAAGGAAGAAGACAGGTGGCATAGTTTTTAAATAATTAACACTTTTTATTTTTAAACTGCAGATTTGATGTGTCAGAAATGCACTGAGAAATTATACTTAAGTGAAACAATGGATACAAAAATTCACAGTTAAACTATTTGGCATGGTCAAACTACAGTAAATATACTTCAGTATAAAAACGGAATACATGAACTAAAAAAATGTTTACCTTAAATGCAATGTACGTCACTTTGTATAAAAGCATATTCCAAATGCATAAAATGTAAATAATTTTATTAAATGTTGTTTTAGCCTTTGAAATTGACTGATGATATGAAGAAACTCATGAGATTTATTTGATTGGTTTCATTTAAAATATGAATAAACTTATGGATAAACAGCAACCACAGAAAAGAGTCATTGTCATTGTTCCTGTGAGAAAAACTCAAAAGCTTAAAGGGATAATTCACCCCAAAATGAAAATTATCCCATAATTTGCTCACCCTCAAAAGATAGGTGTATACGACTTTCTTCTTTCAGTCAAACACAATCAGAGTTATATTAAATAATATCCCGGCTCTTCGAAGCTTTATAATGGGAGTAAATGGTACCATTTTTTTGAAGCCCAAAAAAGTGCATCCATCCATCATAAAAGTAATCCATACGGCTCCGGGGGGATAATTTTAATTACAGGTACATCGATACTAAATTTCTCTGCCGATACCGATTATTCGATACCGATAGTTTGTTTTTTCTTAAGGAAAAAAAATCTCTCCCAAATAATGTTGCAAACTGTGCAGGGAACCCTCTCATTTGGTACACTACAATATTAGAGGTTACAATTAACAGCAGAGGTATTATATTCAGCTGCTGTTTATTTTCAGATATAATAATTACACTCAAATAAAAACTGAACTATTTGTATAAAACTTAGTATCATAAGGTAGTTTTTATAAGCACTTGTTGTCTTCATGGCAAATTTACACAAACATAATTAACAGTAAATAAGCTCCTCTCTAGTGTTTTTTTTTAATATATAGATAGCTAAGGAACTGTGAACATTGGAAAACATTCCTGAGGTAAATTTGACATGTGACATATTGTTCACAAGCTGTTTTATTAATGTTGTATTAGGCAATATCTTTCCACATACCTTTGATATTCATGCATGTTTTTCGAGATATAACTTGTATTGAAGAGGAAGAAAAGACTCACGCTCTGCGCTGCCGCCAGAACTGAGGCATTACAGCGATCTGACGCGTCACATTTAAGAGCGTCAAGACGCCATTTATTGTTTGAATTTCATGATAAAATTTGAAAGAATTTGAAAATTGACAGAATTTGAAAACTGAAACTTTTATTCTTATCAGAAGTAACAAAGCACAAAGCCTTTTGCGATTATTGGACGGGAGGCGCTACAAATAATATTTGATGTAGCAAAAAATAAAAATAAAAATGCAGACCTGGCAACCCTGGCTTGAAATACGGGTGATTCATAGGTTCAAAAAGAGCTTGCTTAAGTGTCACTATTTTTAAACTGCTAATGCATTAAAATTCAACACAAAAGCTGGTTTGCCAACCGCCAAGAAGAAGAAGAAATTCAACACAAGAGTGATTTTCTTCACGCACAGTGTGAGTTGCAGTCTGCACGTTTTACCGCACCCTTTTGATTGACAGGATATAATCGGCCCTGATCATCGGCAGTTTATAAACAATCGATACTGATACTGATTGTTGGCCGATACATCTCTAATTTTAATATAACTCTGTTTGTGTTTGGCTGAAAGAAGAAAGTCATTTACACCTAGGATGGTTTGAGGGTGAGTAAATCATGGGATCATTTTCATTTTTGTGAGAACTATCCCTTTAAGGCCTTTAAAGGAGATTGACACATTAAAAAAAAGTGGGAAAGATGGTTCACATGTGATCATGTGCTTGCGTGATAGTCAGCAGAGGACAGCAGTCCTCGTCTGTGTGTTAAATATTGGATATAGATCACTGGATTAATTCAACAGCTCGGTGACTGGAGTGGGTTGGGTGTGTACGACAGCTGTCAGATGGAGAATATCGCTTCCTTAAGCTTAAGTCAAGATGCTGTGCAACTTTCTTTGTCTTTTATTTTGGCTGTCTAGAGGTTTTTGCAGAAATGTTACTCAAAAGACAACAACATAAAGAAAGGTAAACGCATCTTTGCATTTCGCATTGCATTTCGCAATGCATCTTTGCGTTGCGTTTTATTATTTAGATGGTTCTTTTAAGAACTGTTCACTGAAAGATTCTTTGGGGAACCCAAAAAGGTTTTTCTATGGCACTGCTGCAAAAAAAAACCTTTTGGAACCTTTATTTTTAAGAGTTTATATAAAACCAACACATCAGCAACCATCCGACTTGTGGCCTTTTGTAACTCTTCATTGATGAGACTTCATGTCAACCTGACATCACCAACATTGATCTGCCCAGCAGACATGAACATGTCAATGGGCTCAGGTTTTGTTAGCGCATGGTCGCCAACACGCACATACTCACTCGGACGACACACTAAGCCCTTTGGGAAATTAGTGACAGGATCACCAGTGTGGGGATTTCCTCCACGGCCATATGTCGCTCTGCAGAGATGCTGTGTTCACACTGACGTCACTGTACGCCCCGTTCTCTCAACCCCCACCCTCCAAGCACACTGTAAGCCAGAGACGAGAGAGAACAAGAACCGGAACCACGCCAGTGCCCACGCTAGCAAACCAAGAACATGTAAGCCGCCACATACGCAGCTTTACACAATACAAAACATTACAGAAAGGATTGTATTTGTGTTAGAAATACACACACACACACAGCCTACTAGTGAATATTTCAGTATTTCAAATATAGCTTTTGAGGTCTTTATGAGCTATAAAAAAGGCGGAGGTCCATTAAGAGTGGCTTGACTGAAGATTGTCTTTTGGGCGTCGGGTACTGAAGGGAATAATCTGATGCGAGCCCCATCTGACAGATCTGAAATCCCTTTAAAATACACTCTCATCTCCTTCCAGCTCTGTGCTCTGATCAGAGAAGACCACCAGAGCAGGATTATACACAAAGAAACCTACATGCTTCAGATCCGCAGGGATCTTTCTAATAAACGGCTTGTGCAGGAAAGCACCAGGCCACAGATTAAGTATAGGATGAATGACATGCAAAGCACAGTTCAATTATGCAACATTGTCCCAGACGTCCTGCTCAGACTTCAATATCATCATGATCAGACACTAATAAAATCAGAAAAATCGCCCTCATCACACACATGCACAATCAGAAAGCAAATGAAACTCTCCTTGCATAAGAATTGCATAAGATATTAAAGGGATAGTTCACCTAAAAATGTAACCAAGCAGATCTCACCCCCCATTCCTACCATAGTAGGAAAAAAATACTATGGTAGTCAATGGGGGGCGAGATCTGTTTGGTTACAAACATTCTTCGAAATATCTTCCTTTGTGTACAGCAGAAAAAATAAATTTATACAGGTTTGGAACAATTTGAGGGTGAGTAAATGATGACAGAATTTTCATTTTTGGGTGAACTATCCGATTAAGTGTTTTATTTTTAGTATAATTAAAGAAGTTTATGCTTAAAAGACAGATTTTGCAATTCAACAATTCAAGATATTCTCTAAAAGCAAGCGATATTATCTTAATGTTAAACAGCATGAAGGTTTTATTACATGACATTTAGGGCAAGGTAGATCTTCAAGAGAAGCACAGTATACAGATGTTTACTTGCTGCTTTATCTTCAATCTTCAATGACACTTTCAATCTTTGGCCAGAAAGAGTTTTAGTCCCTTGGACCCAGAGTGAATGAATCTGAAGTCAGAATTTATTAAAAAATTCCATCTGCATTGGAAAAGCACAAATAACAACTCAGTTAGAGGTCAATCATTTTATCTTCTCTTCCCGAGCCAGATGCACACTTTCAGAAAGCAAATGCAACTCTCCTCCTCAAAGATAATGAGGAATGTTCCCTTACTTTGCTTCTGGAGGCGATGAAAACATTTTGCTCTAAAATTAGCCACACAAAGGGTGTGCTGCATTTTATTAACAAACGTCACTAATGTGTCCTAAAGATAGCTGCCAAGATGACATAGTTATGCGATAAAGGCTTTTAAAAAGCCGAAGATAAGAGCAAACCCAACCGAGCGTACGAGGGAGTGGGATTCGAGTGTCCCGTGTCTCCATGGAGATGTGAGGACTTTGCTTAATTCAGAGGTTTGGCGTTCAGCCAGGCTTGGAAGGACGCTTGCATATATGCATAAACGCACTGGAGTCTAGCGCTCTCTGCTGGCCAGTCTGTGTTGAAAACTGCACTGAATCTAATTCCCATCTCTTAAACTTGCACAAAACTCTCTAATCTTTCATAGAAAACTTCACACTTTAACATCTAATAAACATACGCAGCATGTGTGTTAAGAAAAATAAGCAGACGCATTCTTCTTATAACTCCCTGAACTAAATACCTTTCATCATCTGCTCTCTTTGTAGTCTCTCCAAACCGCACACACACCATGTGACGCTCATAAATGAGTGATTTCACTAGATTTACTGCCTCTCCAGTATTTATTGGTTTATTCTAAAGGTTTCTGGGGGCTTGTGGCAATACAAATGAGCTGTGAAAAACACGTGGAGCTCTATCAACACTCAGTCATGAAATCCTGTGGGTCGTGGTTTTTCCAGTCGCATTCACCACAACATCGCTTACATAAAGCGGTCAGAAACTGATGAGCATCAAACTTGACCCTAGTGACTGTTGCTTATTTGCTCTACAGTGAATATGTGCTGGATAATATACTTGTTTACCATCCAAATAAAAATGAAGTACAAATTGCCCTGTTTATAACGTCTGGCATACCAGCAATGGTCTGATTTTAAAAACACCACATAAGTCCAGGGTGTTTTAAATGGATTCATTAGGATGTATAGTCTTGATTTAAGGTTCTGCAGAACATCTAGGTCAGGACTGACCGTAGGCCATGATATCTGGGACAGAGTAGCTAAACATAAGAATGAGGAAAACGCACCATAATGCAAGTGACAAATTTAAATCTGTGACTCTTGGACACAAAGGCCTCCAAAACAAAAAATAGGCTAAACATTAGGTCAGAGGTCACTAAATCTGTCCAAAAGTATGCCATATCATGCTGATATGGCATACTTATCAAGGGTCTGAACAAGTTTTAATGAGGAATATAGATGCACGATGAAAGCAGAACAACCAAACAAAACAAAAAAATCACATGAAAGACAAACAAGACATTAAGACATGTCTCGGTTGCACTTTATTTTACAGTATGTGCACTTCCAATGTCCTTCCAGTGTACTTACCAAGAAAGCACTGAATAATATAAAGTAACTACATGGGTTGAGGTTAAGTTTAAAGGGTTAGTTCACCCAAAAATGAAAATAATGTCATTTATTACTCACCCTCAAGGGTAGGTTCAGGACTAGTACCTAGTTATTACCCAGTTATTGTAATTACTACAATAAGTATTTAGTATGTACATGTGAAACAGGACTGTAAAATAAAGTGCTACCCATGTCTCTTTAATTATCATTCACTGCTTATACACAATATTTACCAAATCAAACTGAATTTCTAATAATGCTAATATTAATGAAAAGAATCAGCTGAAGATTTTGTTTTCCACTAATAATTTCCAAACATCTTTTTACTTAGATACTCCATTTATTTGAGAACCAAAATTGCATTTAAACATTAAAGCTTGTTTTTTTATTTAGTTTTTAGTATAATTAGAGAGGATTATGCTTAAAATATAGAAAGCATTTGTCAGTTTGATACCAAGAACAAACAATTCAAGATGTAGTCTCTGAAAACAAGACTTTCACAATTAAATTTATCTTGTTTTAAGGATATTCAGTTTTTTTTTTACATGCAATTTATAGGCAGATAAATCTGAAATATTTGACAATATACAGGTATGCTGAAGGATATCATGTATACTTGCTACTGACTGTCTTTAACTTATTTCTTTTGACTATCTAAGATTTGGTGCCATGAACCTTTCAATCTTTAGCAAATCCAGTGACTGTTTCTTCTGTAAGACCTCATTGTAGCAGCCTGGTAAACACTTTAATTCCCAGCAGATTGAATTTAGATTTTTTTTTTTTTTTTTTTTTTTTTTTACTATTATTATTTTTTGTAAAAATAATCCTTAAGGCCACAGTGAGTCCAGACTTGGTTTTAAACCAGGATTAATGTTCTACAAACCCTGGGAAACCTTAAGAAGCTTGAACTACTAACACAGTTGGACTCGTAACACCACCCACAGAGAAACGAGGCTGCGGATGCTGGTGTACCTGTTTACAAGCCATGTCATGTATAAACTAATAAGTCTTAATTTATTGGGCTAATTTGCCTAATTACACTTCATGCATGACAACAGCCTCAAGAAATGATGTCAAACTGATGAGCATGACCTACATGTTCCGAACGAAACACTCAAATCTCTGAGGTTCACACCTTATGTGTGAGCAGTAACGAGACCTTCCTGGACAACATATTTATTTACTGAGCGTATGTTTTTATATAGTGACCTGCAGTGTATTTTCTCTCGAACACCTCACTAACACACTTGACCTTAGGCAAACCTTTAATGTTGTTACGACATGACTTTAATGTTACGTGAAGCCAAAAGAGCGAACTGACGAGATCTAATTGTATTAGCCCCACATGCACGTCCTACAGCAAGAGGATTACGGCAGTGAGAGACAGCCACATTTCTCATGCCAACGACCCCGTTGTGACCACCCCACCCAGCTGAGCCCCTCTGACAGACACATGGGCCATTTGCAAATTAAAAGGGGCTCAAATTCTGTCACTAAATGTGCTGTGCATGTGTGAATGTGCTGTAAGTTTTTCTTTCAGGAAATGGTAATAGAGGACAGAAACAGAGGCAAGACACCCCTGGTGAATAGGGTAAAAGCCGTTTTTCTACCATCAGGTCAAACTGTTCTCTTTGCTCTGCTTCTATTCCATGTCGATCTGGCGCAGCCGGTTTGGATCATTTTCCAATGTGGGGCTGATAACAGAGCTCTTTGGAATGTAATACAGATACGTCAGTCATTGCCTTGGTAATGCAAGAGTTTACAGACGACATGAGAAGCAAATAGTGACCGTGTTATGGAGAATGATCAGATATTTATTATTAATTTGTGTTTACATCGCTCTAATAGTGTGCTTAGCCAGCTACAGAGAAACTGGTAGCCAGGCAACAGACAAGTGACCAATCCTGAGTGGTGACGTCACTTACACACATTGTACCTGCATGTGCCAACCGTGCTGGGAATTACGGGTAACGATTGGTACCAGTGTCGTACCAGGCTCAAGTGGAAAATAACTGGAATCGTTCCTTTCTTAGATCGATGGTGGAAAAGCGGCTATAGATATCACCATACTTCCCAGTTGATTGATTAGAAGAATTACAAACATTTTTTTATTACAAGTTTTCTGGGTAACACTTTAGTCTAGGGTCCAATTCTCACCAGTGTTGGGGGTAATGCATTAAAAGTAACGCAAGTTACATAATCAGATTACTTTTTTCAAGTAACTAGTAAAGTAATGCAAAATATCTGATTTACTTTTTCAAATAAGTAACGCAAGTTACTTTGTTTTCCCATTTATTGGCTGACAATTGACACATATTAATGCCTTATTCTGCATGACCATATTCTACATCCCTTAATCCTACCCAATAAAAAACGTAACAATTACCTTACTAACTATTAATAAGTAGTAATTAGGAGTTTATTGAGGCAAAAGTCATAGTTAATAGTTAGTAAATAGTGAGAATTAGACCCTAATCTAAAGTGTGACTGTTTTCTGTTGTTTAAATATGCAAATGATCCATTATCCAATTAAATATGCACTAATTTGCATAGGTTTACAGAAGAGAAACAGAACACACTTGTATAAAATCATGCAAATTATATTTGAACAAGCACCCTTGTGAAAACCTTCAGAACACACATAGGAATGAAAGTTTGGTAAGTGCTACTAAAGTGGATGGTTTCTAGCTCAGTGCATGAGGGAAAACTCATTTTGAGAAAACAACCTTTACAGATAAGTATTGTGATTGAAATCTGAAGTGTAATAAACGTGTATTTTTAGATGAATTCTTTCCGCTAGTCTGAAACAACACATTATGAAAAGCCAAATAGCCCAAAATCTCAAAACTGACCAGTGGATGAGAAAACAATGTTTTTGCCTGTAGACAGAGTAAAAAAAACTTTCAAAATGAAGACAGAGCTGGATTACTGTCACACAGCATTGCAGTTCAAAACCTTCCAACCTCACAACTAGGGAGTATTATATAGAAACTGTAACACAAGTAGGTGGAAACAAGGCTCTTGAGAGACTGAGGCGAGAATAAGAGAGAGAGAGATAAAGAGAGAGCACCATTTACCGGATTCCCAGCTGCCATGGCTGACAGTAACCTCTGCCTCCATTTGTCCTTCCCCAGTTCCCCGCTCTCGTCCACACCTCTCTCAGGCTGGAACACACAGATCTTAACCGTCACACAATCGCTGGCGATAGAGGACAAAACTCAAGCTAACAATGCAAATCTCGGATTTCCATAAACCAGACCAGATCTTCCTTTTTTCTTGAGCATCACCAACGCAAAGCGCAACCTACGAGCCCCAAAGTGCCGGTGCCAAATGCTTCAGGCCGGCGCAGTGCATGATGGGAAGGCTGTGCAAAAGGCCCACAGCATTTGGCACCACCTCATCTCTGCCCCTACAACCATGGCAGTTCCCTTTTTGACTCTTTTCAATAAAGCATTTGCATATAGCTCCTAAGCCAGAAGCCAAAAGAAAATATATTTAGATCTTTTTAAGTCAGCCATTAATGAAATGCATTATGCATAAAGCAAGTAAAAAAACATCCTGCCCACCTCATTTTTGTTCTTCTTATTTTTCTTCTTCCTCTGCCTCTTCTGAAGGAGTATTGTTTCGTATTTAGGTCTGGGATGCTCCTAAAGACAAGAGGACAAAGAGGCAATTGCTTTCCACTCTGTGCCAGACCCAGTGGACTGCTGAAGATAGAGGAGTTTCAAACCATTCAAACAGGTCAAAAATCCAGGGCAACACAAGGACAAAACGCAAAGTCAGACTCAACATCTCAAAGAGCAGAGTTTCAAACATAAAACTCAAACCTTCGCTTTTTCCTGGCAGGAAAGATTGCGTTTAGAGAAACAACAAGTTAACATATTGGTAAGTCCATTTTTTGGCCGAGACCACATGAGGACATTCACACACAGAGTTGGGGGATACATTTTAATACTATCGGATAGAGATGCCACCATTGTGTCGCATCATATAACAATCAGCATTAGTCATTTTCAGTCGGTCAGTGTCAAACAAACACTGTGTCATTGAAATCAGCTTTTGGCAACTGCGCTGTAGTCCAGACAGGCAAACACTAGTGAGTAACGTAATGTGACTGTGTATGTGTGTGAACGTACCTCCTCCTCCTCCATCCCTGTCAGATCCCAACTATAGTTTAAACTGATCTGTCTGCGCTTCCAGTGCTCTAGAAACATGGCAGCTAAAGAGAGAGAGAGAGATGAGGCGTACAGTAAATGAGTGCTGAGAAATATGAGACTTATGGGAAAAGAGAAGCAAAAGATGATTTATAGCAGGCAAAATGTCATTTCCTAATGTAAGACAAATCACATCTCATCTACAAAACCATTAGAGGAACACTAAAAATGAATTATTCTGCTTGTTCAGCTTAAATGAATCGAATAAAACGAGTTAATCCAAAATTAATCCATTTGATATGATTTTTGTTGTGTTAAAGTAGCATTATAAATCTGGGAACACGATTTCCACTTCCCATCATGCTTTGCATTGGGCTGGATAGGGAGAGTAAATGTTGAAATCAAGTGTTATTTTATGCATTTTTTTAGCATGATGAGAAAATGGGGAGACTTGTTATTGTTTAATGCTTTATTATATTGGTAATTAAAGGAGTTTCTGTAATGTTGGTGGATTACCATTGTGGTGAAGTACTGAGATATGCTTGAGGACCTGCTAATAAAAATTCAATTTTAAGTTGCTTTAATAAAAAAAGTAAGTAGTATGGGATACTGTGGATGTAACCAGTACCATCTTCTGACTGCCAACACCTAACTTGTATGTGTAAAGTTTTACTTAGCTAGCAAGTATGTTTTTTTCACAACCTAAGTTTAGTTGGGTTTAGTATTTGTGTAGAGATAACATGTCTCCATCATGTGGAACCACCATTTATGAATAATTTTGTCATTATTTACCAACTTTTATACAATCCCAAATATGTATGAACATTTTTCTTCAGTCAAACACAAAAACAGATGTTTAGCAGAATGTTCATGATGCTCTTTTCCATCCTATAAAAGTAGCCCACATGACATGTACTATATAATACAAGTCTTCTGAAGCTGTTCGATAGCTTTGTGTGACTGACAGACCAAAATTTAAGTCGTTATTTGCTGGGAATCACAGATCTAGATCATTGTATGTTTCTTTCTTTGACAGCCCCAGTCTTCATTAACTTCGATTATACTTAAAACCTATACCTATGTAAGTAAGTAAAGCTAGGATATTCCTCAAAAATATTCCTTTTTTAATTGAAGAAAGAAATTCATATGAGTTTGGAATGACATGAGGGTAAGTAAAAGATGACCGAATTTGGGGGGTGAGCTATCCTTACATCAAAGACGGACAGAGTGTGCTTTAAAATGGTATTGGGAGGCTAATCAATACATCTCAGCACCTACATATGAACAGTTGCAGTCTCTATACACGCTGCTGGGGGTCTCTGTATAAGTAATAATGTATAGCTTCTGCTACCCCACGCAGGTGCCAAAGACGGGTCAGTGTCAGGAATTGAGCGGTTTCACAATGCCTCCATGAGCCAGGCCCGGGGATGCAGGCAGTGACAGAAAGAGGTAACACTACTCTCTGGCCATTCAACATCTCTTCAACTCCATCACTATGGAGACTGCAGCACTTCTGCATGTTAATGCTAGCCGCTTGAACTGGTCTCATATTCAACAGGACTAATTCAAGCTCTTCAAGCAAATAATATACAAAAGTGGCTAACATCTAAACTAGGGCAATCATTCTTGTGTTAAAAAAAAAAGACAGAGCGCAGGGTAATGAAAAGTTAAGATGCATTTAAAAATATGCATTTATTTTGATTTCTATCTTCATGCTTTTGTCTGCCACAATATTCTTCAATAATTACCTTCACATTTTTAATCATTTGACACCCCTAAGTTAAATGCTGATGTATGAATTGTATGAGTATGAGTACTCATCGCATGTCACTAATGGAATAAAACAATAGACATCAAGATAATAAAACGAGAGGGATTTTGGGTCGTACCCCAGAGGGACATGAAGATGGCGAAGAACACGGTGGCCGGGTTGTCAAAGAGATGGCTGGCACGCGCTGTGCCACACGCTGTGCTCAGATGCCAGTAGTCGCATGCCCGATCGCAGAGGGGACACATAGTGAAGTTCTGATCCTCGTCACACATCTCCTGGCTGGCAGAAACACACACACACACACACACAAAATTAGACACGGCCATGCAACAGTCTAACGAAATAAATTAATTATAGCCCTGATATGGTGCAGCGTGTTCATCCATCAGCGTGGCCCGATGTCTAAAGTATCAATTAAAAATGCAACACTATTTTATCTTGTGACCTTGGAAAAGGTGGCTGCACTGGACAGAAAAAGTTCATTGCGGTCTCAAAAATAAAATCGTCTAGTTCACCGTGTACTCACACAAGTACTTACATTTAAAGGGATCACAGTATTCCCCGTGCTCCCCTGGGATGTTTCAGTCACAAATGCATGCTGAGCACGTTCTTGCAATTCTATCATTAACTAATCCCATGAATCAGACGCAACAACATAAACACCAGAACTATGTTCCTTGATTCTAATTATCACTTTAATATCAGTGGAATATAATAATCACAGTCAGTTACTCTCAACCTGGCAGCTGCCGCGTGTCCACCCACAACAGGGACCCGTGCCCAGCTCTCGATGGGCTTTACTGGCACATACCTAGGTATGTTAGTTTCCACAGTGGCCCAGCCGTAGAAGAACACGATGATGCCCACCACAGATGCAGGGATCAGAAGCTGAGTATAGACACCAAGCCAGGCAAAGTAGAGACCTATCTTCTCCCCAAAGTACTTCCTAAAGGTTACACAGGAAACATGGGAGAGTGCATTGCATCAATGAAATATTAATCCAACTATATTACATTTAATATTAATCCAACTATATTATCCAACTAAATTAAATTTAAATGTATTTTTTAAATCAAATTCACTTGTACTCTACATTTTAATGTAAAATTTAAAAAAAAATGTAAATTCTTATGCATGAAGAATGCATGTTTTTTCCCACTTTTTGTGATATGATATCTTGTGATGTCATCATAGGCCAATTTTGGCCTGCAGGCGCTGATTTGGGCATCTCTGATTTACAGTAAAGCAATGCGTCAAAATGATTTGACAGTTACCTGATAAGATCGACAGGCTGATACTTGTAAAAAGCACCATATCTTGCCCATTCATCATGTAACAGCTGAAACAGGTACAAAAAAATACAGAATTTGACAATATTCTCCTTTCTAATTCACTGAAAAAAAAAGCAACACAATAGCAGCATACTTGTCTGTCGTTCTTCCCCTCAGCTTGTCCAGTGGGGTGAAAGTCTCCCTGTAATCATACAAAAACACATTTCAAGTCAGCCTGACAGGAGAAAGTACAGAAGAATCTAGTAAAAAACAACTCACATCGTGCAGCGGGAATGCTGAGTCATAAACCCCGTTAGCAATCAGCGTGGTGATACCTGCAAGGCAAAAAAGAGAGAGCACCTTTAACTACTCGACATCATCCGTGGAAATAATGATTGACTGCTATGACTTTAAAGTGACCCAACTTCATTGCTTTTGGAAAGCCGGCAGCCCGAGTCCTGGAGGCGGTAGACAGCTGACATGTAGAACACAGGCTTTAATCAAAGTAATTAATCAGTCCTCAAAGGAACGACACGTACGCTCTGGTGATTAGCCCTCAATTAATAAAGTAGTTCCCCAGCAACAAGCTGGAAAGACCACCACTACCCACCGCCCCCCTCTTTCCACCTCAATGGACCCGGCTTCAATTCGGATCCCAATCCCAGAACTTTATGACCCAATTTACTCATGAAACCGAGTGAGAGAAAGTCTGAGAGACAGAAAAACAGGGAGGGGTAAGGATGGAGGACTAAAGAGAGCATCAAGCCATCCCTTCTGCCGGATAGCCTCGATCTCCCAATAGCCCCCGGTGGTCCGTCTGCGCGGTAGCTTGGTCCAAGGGAGCATATGGCATGGGCTTGTGTTGCACCGTCCAAACTGCACCGGGCCCACTTCCAAAGCTCACATTCTGGCCCTGACTATCCTGAGGATTCCCTGAACACTAGTCCATACTTAGGTTATGGATTAACGTATTACTAACCCATGGTTTGGCAGGTCCGTGCGCAGGTGGTGCGTCTGAGGATTTCATACACCTGGGGCAGACAGCAAGAGAGAGAAAGAGTGAGAGAGATACTAGCAAACAATAAACCTGTAAATTGTTCCTGGAAAACTCCCGGTGGAATTGGTTTCCTAGAACGGTGCCTAGAGACGGCAGTCTCCTGCTGCTAGCAAATAACTTTTGTTCCCTCTTGTATATTGTGTTCTCTTCTCAACAACCAAAGAACACATATCACATTGTACCATTCTGGCTGAACAGAACTTTCACAAGTGAAGCAAAACAGACTCACTATTCGGCTCCTTGTGGCATTGTCGAAGAAGGTGTCCTTTGACTTGATGTTGTACCTGCAAAAAGGCCAAAAATAGTGATGATGAGACATCCATGAGTTTGGCAATCAAACAAATCCTGTCAAGTCCTCTAAGAGAGGAAGAAAATCCCTTGTGGCCCCTGATGACATTTAACCCCACATCACCCCAACCACACCAGGCTCTCACAGGTGGAGCTTGTCCCGGGAGAAACAGTGAGAGAGGAACTTGGTCCGGCTGTGCTCTTCCTCCTGATGGGGTACTTTGGGTTGGAACGGTTGATTTAACTTCCGCCACACTTCATTCATGGTGGCCGCCAGACCTTTTTCTTCCCTCAACTCGTAACTCTGAACAAGAGACAATTTTTTACGGTCAAAATCAGCAGCAAAGCATCAGATCATCAATCAGCATCATTCTTTTGTGCTTTTCCCTCTCTCTCTTACATACATCAGAGAAACACTACATAACGCAAGCAGGGACTTCTGAGGGCTTGTGGAGAACTCACATAAGGACATCCCAAAGGGACTTGCGTCTGTCTTGAGACTAAGAGAAAGCTCTGCTGTATCCTACCTTCTTGGTGGGCACTTTGATCTTGAGAAACTCTGCCTCTCTGCTCAACACCTGCCAAGGTGCATGTAGCCGGATGAAAGCATGACCATGAGCCTTGTTCTGGGGAAAGAATTGAAGAGAAAGGTCTTGACATACTGCCTCCATGTTGATTTGCATCATTTTATGAATAAAAAGTTACAATCAAAAAATCAGAAAATCAGAAATAATACAATCAGAAAATTCTGTCTCACCCTCATGTCGTTCCAAATCCGTAAGACTTTCGTTCATCTTCTGAACACAAATGAAGATCTTTTTGATGAAATCTGAGAGCTTTCTGTCCCTCCATTGACAGCTACGCAACTACCATTTTGATGCTTTAAAAAGAACGTAAAACTAATCCATATGAATTGAGAGGTTTAGTCCAAATTTTCTGAAGAGACTCAATCGCTTTTTATGATGAACAGATTGAATTTAGGCTTTTATTCACATATAAACATTGATCAGCGAACATAAATAGAAGCTCAACTGAACTGAACTGCTTGATGCACGAGAACAAACCTCATTGGTTCTTGCAGTTGCTCAAACGTGATTCGTAACATGGGAATGAACCTCATTGGTTCTCGCACATCAAGCTAACATGCTTGAGCTTCCATTTACCACAGCTGATGTATGAGTTGATGAATGTTTATATATGAATATAAACCTAAATTCAATCTGTTCATCATATAAAGCGATCAAGTCTCTTCAGAAAATTTGGACTAAACCGCTCTATTCATATCAATGGAGGGACAGAAAGCTTTCATATTTCATCAAAAAGATCTTCATTTGTGTTCCAAAGATGAACGAAAGTCTTACGGATTTGGAATGACATGAGGGTGGATAATTAATGACAGAATTTTCATTTTTGGCTGAACTATCCCTTTAACATAGACTTTGGTTGAAGACAATTAAGATAAGATTAACACTGACCCATATGCATTTCCAATGGAATTTTGACTTACCACACTATTTTGGTATTTAGTTTGTGTTAAGTGTAAAATTGTACCTGTCATTGGGGCTGTACCCTTAAAGGGACAATACTGTACCTTATCTACCCCTAAAATGTGCACATTAGCACCTTAAGAGTTGTAAAATGTACCCTATTAACCTTTTAGAGGTAAATAAGGTACAAAGATGTCCCCAGTTAAGCTATTGTACTCCTAAAGCTATAATTTTTGCACTTTTTTCTAAGAGTGTAGGAAATGCATTTGTGCGAATTCTTAAATGCTTTAATTACATGGAAAACAAGAAAACAACATAATCTAATACTAACCCTTTATCCATTCTTGTAGGTTTTTGGGTCATGGATTTTAAGGTCAAAGTGCATAAATATGTTACTTAAGCTGTAAAGTTGTCTAAATTGTCTCTTTTAGTTGAGGCTATTTTAGTTTCTACATTCAGTTACACCAGCCTCACGCTAAGTGTTTAAGTGTTGTCGTTATACTTGCATATTTTAAACACTAATTTGCAGTGCTGCCCACTTGCCTCTTAGGTTTTAAATTTTAAATACATTTCACATTCATTTAAACATACTGTGAAAATTATTGCCAGTGCTAATCGACAGCATAAGCTGAAAATAACCCAGAATAGGCAGTATCGATGTCAAAAGAGTGGCAGATTGTCATCAAGCCCGTCTGAGAGACCCTAAAGAGGGACTATATATATTACATAAACTTGGGGGGTATGGAAATGATCTCTTTTTGCAAGTTGTAGCCATGAAATCCAACACTGTAGCTACGTTGTGCCCATACAGAGATGACAGTAACTGTATCTGTCTGGCAGTGGTCAGCCATGCCATCTAAAGAAGCATGTGTTAAGAAGAAAGGAAGATGAAACTGAAAGAGACATTGAGATGAGATGAGAGTGATGAAACAGAAAGAGATGATGGAAACCTGAGGACATCCTCACCGCCCCCTGCGTTCCAACACCACGGGTGTTTTTTCTCTGCCCCCTCCACACATACACACACCCACAAAGGAGAGATAAAAATAACATGTGGATCTGAGAAGGTTAATTAGGATAAGATATTCCAATTAGTACTTCATCTCAGCAGGGTAAGGCAATTAGGTCGATTTGAGCACAGTCTGAGTGGGAGCCATCACTGCAGAAACCGGCTGCGACTGACATTTGAGGGGCTCCCAAAGACCCGTGAGCGGAAACGGCTCTTCATGGCAGGTTGAGCCCTGCCTTTGACATTTGGCATAATTAACTCTAGCAAAGAGTTGAGAATCAACATCTCTGAATGGACGCAATCCTGAGAATTCATGGCTCACATCAAAGATGCAAACTCTAGCCTGAGAATCGAACTGAAGTCGCACTTAGTCACAAACAGACTGACTTGACAATCGACTTCACAATTAAAGACTTGCGAACAGATTTTAGGTCTACAAGGAGAAGACATTGTTCAGAAAATAGTCTCTCACACATGCTGTAACTCTAGTGATGCGGTCATTTTCTCCTTTATTACACAGCAGTGATTCAACACGGTGACTTAAATCTTCAGTCTATCTGTACACTGAAAAAGATTTAATCTTGTACATCAGTCCCACATGATTCAATTAAGTTAAACAAACATAATTTGTTCATGTAACTTCAACATCATGGAATGAAGTCATTTTAAGTGACCAATTAAAGGATTAGTTCACTTTAAAATGAAAATTACGGATGGATGCACTTTCTTGAGCTTCATACTTGTTTGTCCCATTCACTGCCATTATAAAGCTTGGATGCATCAGGATATTTATTAATATAACTCTGATTGTGTTCATCAGAAAGAAGTAAGTCATATACAGCTAGGATTGCTTGAGGGTGAGTACATTTTGGGGTAATTTTCATTTTAAAGTGAACTAATCCTTTAATCCTCAAAGTGAATTTTATATGGTTCCCTGACATTATTCAGTCATTCAATTTCATATATTCATTCTTCAAATTTAATTTAATATATTTTAGTGTCTCACAACCAAATTATAAGACTGTACTAGCCAGTTAACAAACTTTTAGTTAGTATTAGCACACATTATACTAAATACTAGGAATTTAATTCTGCCCTAACCAATCTAATCTAATCTATCTAATCTAATTCCAACCTAATGAAACATTAAACACTATTACACATTATCAAGTCTCCCCTTTTCTCATCTTGCTCAAAAACACATAAAATAACACTTAATTTCAACATTTGATTCCGCCATATGCCAAGCATGCTGAGAACTAACAAGAACCGCCCAGTTTTAGTTAATGCAACACAAATCATTCATGTAAACCCAACACAAACGGATTAAATAAACTTCAATTTTACATATATTTAAGTAGATTGAACACAATCCAATTAAGTTAGGACAAAATGGTTAGCAATTGTGTTGCTTTAGCTCATTTTAATTAATCTGAACAAGGAGCAAAAATAATTTTTTCAGTGTAAATGCATCATGCATGTATATTCCCACCATTGAGAATGCAGCACTAGTCAAACCACAAAAGAGATCCCTGCAGAAAAGAACAGCAATCACTAACTGATGCCAAATTGCAAAAAACTACAGGACAAGTCCTCTCACCACATTTTCTCTCTGTTAGGCTTTTGTTTATTTATTTATTTTTTATTTATTTATTGCCTCCATAGAAAGCCAATGTTATCCATCAGACTGGGGCTGTTAAGACAAACAAACACGCTGCCACTGAAACATGATAACAGCGGTAACAACGTCCCCTTGAGCATTGAAGATATTCAAAACAAAACTTCACTCCCTATAAAATCAATCCACTAGGCAGCTCACGAATAAACAATAAACCAAAACTAGCCTATATTTTAAAACTCCCGTTATCTGAGACGGCGTATCTGCCAGAGTGATAGTAAACTGTAATAATGTGTCGAGATAAGAGGAAGACCGCAAGTGAGACATGGTTAATGTGTGACTTGACCTGTTGTCCCTATTCAGGCTGCCTGCAATCAAACTTCAGTTACCGGCTGAATAATTCAGAGTGTCTGACTGCAGGTATTTGTAGCGGTCACAGAGCACACCTCGAAAGAACCGCCCGGGGCAAAACATTATGTAATGATGGTGATCAGACAAAGCAGGCGAAGGTTGTTGAATTAGGGTTCAGTTATCATGATAATGAAGATGATGAAAGTCATCATGACAAAGCTTGTGACTACAGGCACATCTTGCCACCTTACCAGGCTTCCCACTGGGAAATGATGCTATAGAGAGCATTGTTTCATACCTCAATGTTAAGCATGATAAAAAATGTTTACATGGTAAACCCCCCCCAGATTGTTTTATAAAAGCAATTCTAAATGATCTAAAACACTCAGATGATTAAGTCAGTGTTAGAAAATGGGGAATCTATCATTTACAACAATAGCAAACCGTTAAATTTAGAGCAGAAATTTGGTCCCTTTCAGGCTAGGGTACAGTTAACTCAGTGTGCTGTCAAAGGCTGGTTCACAGCTCTTCTGTGAGAGAGTAGACAATCACTACTATTACCAGCCTGATAATCTTACTTGGCTTCACACCACAAGCATTCACACTCTAATCACCCTACAGATGAAGACACACAGTACAAAACAATCACAAAGACTGAGGCGCACAATAACAAAGTGTTTTCTGCCATAGTCTATGAGACAAGAAAGCATGTTAACTAGCTTTTTAAGTAAACGATTAGGAGAGTTCACCTAATTCCCCAGATACAATATAAAAACAAGCTCACTAGCAGTAGATGAAGAAGAGTTCATTTGGGACCATTAATAATACCATACAAATTCAGTCCAATTACTACATAATGGGCTATGTTAAAGAGTAATGGCTCACATAACAAAACAATGATATGTGGATGATTCCCAAGTTGGTCTGATGCCCTGTGAAATGGTAACTCTATCCAATACTAGTTGGCATAGTAGGACTTGTAAAGACTAACTAGCTCATAATTCACACACACAGATACACTATTAAGTAAACAATCTTTAAGAAACCAAATTAGAGTCCCTTTTCATAGTCAAGATCTTATTTTTTAAGATTTGTTGGCTATGGAGAGAAACGGTCACTCTTGAAGATCATGATTGATATTGTTTTTGACAAGGCACAACTTGACTGATCTAAAGTGACAGCTTCCTGTAAAATCAGCAGCAGATGTGGCCCTTACAAAGATCAAAAATGCAATTAGATGCACCTGGCTAAAGCAAAATCAACTGGTAACCCTTTTTTTTTTACAGTGTCCTTCTTACACGTTACATGTATACATACTATATGGTAATTGTGCGTAATTACATGCATCTAACCCTAAACCACAGCCAAATCCTAATCCTAACCCTATAGTAACTACACGTAGTTAATTCTTATTACTCAGTACTTAAATCTATAATTATAGACTATAATCTATAATAGTGTAACCAATCAATTCATTCTTGAATGAAGGCATCTAATATTCCATGGTAACACCACAAATAAGATCTATTCAGCTTCCTCTCACCTCTTTATCACGCTCAATTTCCAGCCCAGCGTCCTTTAAATTGCCTTCAAACTCCTCTCGGATCATGATTTTCTGCCCATCGGCGGGGTCCGGGGGTCCGACGTCCACCACCACCTCCGCAGGTTCATCCTTTCCTCCCTCTGGGTCTTTTTCCTCCACTCCTAAAGGATAACTACCATTGGAGATGGTGGACAATCTGTGTTGACTGGGAGACCCCCTGACGAAGGAACGTTTTCGGTAGTGGTACACCAGCACATAGTCCACTTTCCTTCGGCCGTCAGCAAAGTACAGCCGTTTGCGAGGGTCCTGGTCCACGTCCATCAGGCTATTGGCCACCTGAACAGGTGAGAGGAGAATACAATGTACCCAGGCTCAGTGTTCATCAGCAGTGTGTGTGCATATCAAATTCAACTCAGAAGAAAGGGAGGAGGGAGTATGGTGAGGATAGATGTAGGTCAGACTATTGCTTCTTAATTTGGCTGCTCTCAATACAATTTAGATTGAAAGTGTGAAAGCAATAGACACCTTTCATTGATGCCATTTATTTCTGGGTTATCCTTCATTCAGTTCACTGGCTGTAGAACTCAAGCTAACCTGCTTGAGTATTGCTACTAGTATTCTAGTAGTACTATTCTTGAGAAATCAAAAGCATACTCACATGTATCTTGTTGTCACTTGTCTGCAGCATGTTGTCACACTTAAAGAAAAACACAAAAACAAGATGAAACTGCAACAGTTCCTCGGCGTTCCCGGGAAATTGTGTGTTTCTGGTGGCATGCCCGTTTCTGATGTCACCCTACAGAGACGCCACCATCCATCTTTCCCTCTGTTTATCCATCGATCTCTCGAAGCATGAAATCCATCCGTCTGTCTGATTTTGGCACCGTTGATTGGGAAGCGCAAAGCTTTGCTTCACGCACAACAGAACGCATCTCCACAGAAACTTCTGATTTGTCCCTGACTAATTGTCCCTGGAGGAATACCTGCGCGTCTCCAAGCGCCAGAGCGCATCATTACGCGCCGGAGGGGCTTGCGCGCGCGTGTAAAGATGGAGTCGCCAACAGGTTGAAAAATATCTGCGCACATCCGTTTAATGCATAAATCGTCCTCTACGAAATAGCGCTTGCTTTAAAGCTTAATATAAAGCCTTCAGTGGGGCTAAATGCCCACATAAGCACAATGTGCTTGCTTCTACATTTAGAAAAATATATATATATATTGTTAGATATTGATAGAGTTACTTGTTGTTAAAAGAAATTTAATTCAATTTAAACTGATATAGTGTAAAATAGTGCAGATAGTGATCAGGCAGAATTTGACACTTTATGCAAAAACTTTTGACATAAGATGTTTTTTACTTACTTATTAAGGACACTAATTAAAAATAACCACTTCATTAAATTGTTTAAATTTCGGGTACACTTTATTTTTTTAAGGTGAGGTAGTTACATTGTACTAACTCAAATAAGTACTGAGTAATATTAATTAACCACATGTACTTACTATAGAGTTACAGGTTTGGTTTAGGGTTAGTTACTTATAATTATGCATAATTTACTGTTATTACTATAGTAAGTACATGTTGTAACGTGTAACTATGTCACCTTAAAATAAAGTGTTACCAAAATTCCTTGTTAATTTCAGTCACATTTGGCATTTCATAACATCTCCAATGTTCAAACTGCTCCTTTTCCTGCTTTAATAAACAGACATCTTGGAGTAATAAATTAATCTCCATTGTGACTGAGAACACTTTGTGCCTCCATTGCAACAAACCTAGTCCCCCCACTGAAGGAAAGTATTTTGATTTAGTCCATGCATTTTGCATATTTTTCCTCTGCCATTCTAGCAGTGTAAATTTATTAAGATAATTTCAGGGTTTCTCACTAGCAACAAAAAAATATGCAACATTTAAAATTTTCCTGTAGCCTACATCACATTACCTCATTTTTTGTGACTGCACATGCTGACCTCCTGGATCAGGGAAATTTTCCCTTACACAGAGACCAACATGTGGTAGGAAAGTGTTGTAGTGGTGGTGGTGTTTGTTGTTATTTAGTGATTTGGGGTGCTTTTAGCACCATTGTATCCAACCCCTTTGCCTCTATTTATATAGGCATCTTTTAGGCTCTGACATTTTATTTCTTTTAAGTAAACTACATACACATAACACACAAACAATAAATTTATTTGCCACATAGACATGTTCAGCAGGCTACTCACATGATGCCAAGACTCTTCAGTGGAGTCAAACGGATCATCAAAGGTGCATCTGATGGAGTTCATAACTTCAGTCTCAGATATTTCCCTTATATCACTGCAAATAGAGGAGGACTCACTCAAGGCAGTGCTGATTCCATTCAGAACACAGTTATGCACCTCTGTTGATGAGAAACAGCAAAGTTTTAATCTCAATTAATACCCATACATTTAACATTTATATTGATCTTACTTTGAGAATGTGACTACACAGGTTAAAGGTGCACTTCTACCTCAAGAGACCTCAAAAAGAGACTTCAAAAGAGAACTCCTCTTAACTCTTTGATCACAGAAAACAAAAAACACAAATCTCTTTTCATAAACCAATCAAACTAGCCAAGACTAATAACAATTCCAAAACAATCAAAACAATTAGCTATATTTTTATTTCTATAAATAGGCTATATATTCTATATATAAATTTAAATAAATGTCATCTCTACAGGCACTCTTCATCGGTAGCATGTTGTTATCCATTGCTTTAAAGCCTCTGGTGCACTTCATAACTAATGTCAGGAGCTTTAAATGCACTGTATAGCCAATTATCTGTGGACAGGGTTTGTCATGACTTACCAACATACGAACGGGATCCATTCACGGCCATGTCTCTGGTGAGCTGAAGCGCAATCAGGTATGGGGTGACTGAAGACTGTGAAGGCACAAAATCCTCTCCAGGCTTTGGCCAGGCTTAATTTAATACCATGACTGCTGGAGAGAGAGAGGGCTTATGATAGTGCCAAACTTTAACTAATTTCCAGGACCTTCTGTCACGGGTGAATAAAGCTTACATACCATCCAGTTTCACCACAGATGATTGTTGTCTACCCAGGACTGCCATATTTTGCAATCAGATTAGGTGTACTATCTATCTATCTATCTATCTTCTAAAAATTAAAGTGTTTATTTTGGTTGACAGCATCATTAAGACCTGCCCCATTAAGTGCACTCAGGTTGCACACTAAAATATTAGGCCCAGCAGCCTTTAATGTGTTGCTGTTTCATGCAGAACATCAGAAGACCAGTAAAACATACATTTGAACAAATAATTATCATGCTTTTCCTGTTGCCAAGATACATTCTATATCTAGGTCTATAGGAACTCTACACATTCAGACGTGGAATTTCCTCCATTCAGAAGCGGTTCTTATACCCCTCAGAAGCTCACCCACACAACTGCTCTCGATTTGCTTGATTTCCTCTTGGAAACAAGAATGGGGAGTATGCCACGTTTAACTCTTCAAAAGCCTGCCCGTTAAATCAGCCTTGATGCTCTCATTCATTTCACACCTTTTACTTATAGATATATATATGCTTTACTTTACTCACACAGGTCTGGAGGGTACATCTAGCCCACTGGAAAAGGAGGGATTTGCACTATGAAGCCATAATTTTTTACATGTATGTATTTATCTTAATCCATTCTCTATGCAAGTGGTGGGAGGTTAAGGCAAGGTATTGATCAAAGTCAACAGTAAACAGGCAAACCAACATGTATACAGTGAATTTATGTGTGTTTGTGAAGAACATTGGAACATCTGAGGAGGTTTGAGGATGTGGGCACTGATGCGACATTAGCGTCCTCTTGTGGTTTTAAGTTTTTTTTTGTTTGTTTGTTTTTTGATAAATTCAGCAGAATCTTAGCAGCGTGTGCCCTCATGTGGTCAACAATCAACATTGCATCCTAAATATTTTTCTGTTCCATTTGAGTGCTGTTGTTTCAATAGAGATATAGAAAATTAGTTTGTCTAAAGTTTCAGAATGTGTATCTAAAAGCTACATTTAAGCAAAATAGTTTTGTCTGAGAACCACAAGAGGGCGCTGTTAATGCAGCATCCTCACCACCACGATCCTCCAAAGCCCTGCACTCAAAGACCTCTTTTTTTCAAAACTGTCTTTGTGCCAGTATGAATACAGAGTTGTTTTGAAGAGAGATCCTTTCACATAAGGCCTCAAATCGACCCTTCTTTTTCCCTTTCCCTTCTCACTCTCTCTTTTTCAGAATAAGTCAGTTGAAGTTCAAATCCATTTGAAGAAATGTCAAGGAAGTGCTTAGGCTAAACATTATAAATATCATCCACAGTACACTCTTAGAAATAAAGGGGGTTTTCTCAGTCATGCCACAGAAGAACCATTTGAGTTTCCCAAAGAACATGTGGAGAACATGTTAACAATCTAAAGGTTTGGTGTGAATTAAAGTTTCTTCATGAAGCCATAGATGCAAATAAATGTTTAGTTATTCTCTGATGCAGTTTAGATGTGGTCATGTCTTTGCTCAGTATGTGAAAATGTGCACACATTCCAGTTATTGCACTTTTTGTTGTGTTGATAAAGGTGAAAATGATTGATTACCAGTTTACACACGTCACAGAAAAAGGAAAGTGCAAAGTGCAATTTTTATACTCTGATATAAGACAACTCCTATCTTGTGCTGCGTATAAATGCCTATAAATGCGCAGTGCTGTAGTAATTGATTACATGCAATCTAGATTAAGTAATCAGATTCCAAAAATGAAGTACTTGTAATTAGAATACATTACATTTAAAAATACTTGTAATCAGACTACGGTTACTCTTCTGTTGATTACATGATTACATGTTATTTTCACAAAGGCAGTAAATTATTCATTGATTCCACTTCTTTGTTATATTCTACATTTTCCTTTCTATAAAACTTTAATTCCTTTCTATAAAAAAGGTGTTAATTAAAGGTCCTTTATGGAACAATATACAAATAAAGCAAAAAAAAGTTTCAAAACATAGTTCAAATATAAAATAAAGCATGTGTTGAAAGATGTTGAGGAAGTAGGAAGTGGAACATGGAACACTTTAAGAAGTGTTGAGTTGGTTCAACCCACAAACAGTATAAAAGTAGCTAATTCTGCAGAAACAATGAACACTGTTGTGAAAGGTTATGAGCCAGATTATGTCTAAGAAGTATAAAATACGTTTTTTAGGAAAAAGAGGATGTTTGGTTATTCTCTGTGACGCAGATTATGACGCAGGTCATGTCTTTTACTTGATATGTGAAAATGTTCACACATTCCATTGGGCCCACATGCATGAGATAACAGTTTAAAAAAAAAAATCAATTTGATTTTAGTGTTAACAAAACCAGGCGTTGTTCTCAAAATGAAATTACTGGTGAAATGTCACTCTGAGGTCAAACAGGTCTTGTATCTGCAGGGAATTAATCATTTGTGTGCAGAGACTGTTGAATTCAATGAGCATCTTGGATGCTGAGGTGAGAAACACTGTGACTCAGTTCTAAGCCATCTGCCTTCTTGACAAGAGCTTCGTGAAGAAAACATTTAATTTGACTTCATTCCATAACTGCAGCTCAAATAATCGGCAGTGTGATTGACAGTCATTGTTTTGTGGTTGCTGTGGGCGACGTGCATCACAGACAGAGATGGACGGGTGTCACAACACTGCGCTGCTCTGACCGTGACAGAATGGGCTCCATTGTTCCTCAACAAAATTGTCATCCTCACTGTACTCGCCTCTCCACAGAGCCGGCACCACCAGCTTTAGGAAAAATCAATCAAAGCACAGAACTTCTATAATTAGACAGAGGACAGACTTTGTAAACAGAGCAGAAAATGTTCAGTGTGGAAGCAGCCGTGAGTAATCATTGCATAAGGTAGCAGTGCATGTTAATTATCTGCATTATCCGTGTTTTCTGTGAATGCCACATGTGGTGTGAAATGCTTTAACAAATATGATTTCAACCTTGAGTTTTGAGGAAGGAAACCACAACTGACTCATTGTAGCCTCACATTAGCTGATGTGTCATGTAACATCCTGTAATAATTAGTTGATATCTGAGAGAGGAAAGTGCCTTCATGAGAATCTTGAGGTGGGTTTTTGACAAATTTACTGTAAATGTAATCAGGGTTGTTATTATTATAACTTAAACTAAAACCATAAAAAACATTTCCGTTACTTGAAAGAAACGTTAACTGAAATTAAAATGAAAATAGAAACATAAAACAGAAGGATAGAAATATAACACAGTAGATCTTGTTGCTTGCATACAGAAAAAAGAGACTTTCTTAATCAGTATTTTTGTTGTATTTTCCAGTATAAATATCTTAACATTCTTAAATCAAAATACAGTTACTTGAGAAGCAAAATGGGGAAAAAAAAGATTTTTTTTTTTTTTTTTCATTCACCAATACATTTTTAGGTTTCAGGATTTTTTAATCAAACTTTGTTTAAAGATGATTCTCAATGTTCTTGGAGCAAGATGTAATAAAAAAAGAAGTGTAATAATGGGAGTAATAAGTTGGCAACATTTTCATAATAATATCTAATATTTCATAGGAATATTGATATGTAATTAGGGTTAGGGTCTTTCCCTATTCACTTGTGTCTCCTAAAATGCCTGATAAACATGATTTAGTCCTGGAGTCCTCGACTGAGGACATGTATGAAAACAATGCCGTTTTGTAACAGAAACCCCATAACATTTTCCTGAGATGTTGATTTATAACAAACAATTTGAAAATTAGTCAGATTTAAATGATAATTACAAAATATTATCATATTTCCATAAGAGTGCTAAATTTGATCATTCAGTTATTTTTAAAGACCAAGGAGAAGTTGTTGTCTTGGTGAAACCTCCAAACATCCCTGAAAAGCCCTGAATGTGCTTTTTACAGGACATCCAGACTTAAAACTGTATGTATAGTGTCAGAGTAATTCACTAAAATATAAGACAACAGAGGGACCCAGGAGGTTAAAAATGAAAACACACTGAGACATGTCACAGAAAGGTGCAAAGTGCTATTTTAATACTCTGATCACAAGACAGCTCCTGTCTTGTGCCGCAGTCTGTGTGTGAAAGAGTTCCACAGTCTAAAAACAAGCCCAGAAGACAAGACAGAGAGGTCATGAGAGGACAATTTTGACATGTTCTACAAATGCCAATCATTGTTTGAGTACATACAAATGCATTACTTGATTATATTTATTAATGACATCAAGAAAGAAAGAAAAAAGAAAGACAGAAAGAAAGAAAGACAAGAGAACGTTACAGGCAGAGTCTCTCCCTTTCTCACATGAGAGGTGGGAGTTTACCGTTATAAACAGAGTCACTTCCCCTAAGGGCAGCATCATTGAGGCACAGACGAGCAACACAAGAACAGATACAGACCTTTGGGAATTTAAAGTAAAATAAGATTGACTTATAACCTGGATTTACAAGATGTCTAAGTCAGGTCTGTCCAGTGGAGAGCAGTGCATCAAATACATCCTATTCGCCTTTAATTTCATATTTTGGGTGAGTTTAATACAGTTCACTCCTGGATGTTTATTTATTGCCAAAAACTGTATCAAAGCTCGTAATGTTTAATATAGACTTGCTATTCTGCCTAATAAGTAGTCTTTGAATATGCTTCATAAATAGCTAAATACTTGTTGGATTATTAAGCGCGACAAATAGGCATATATGTTAAAGGTTTGTGCTTAATTTATTTGTCATTGATTGGCTATGTCATTTCGAAAAGCCGTGAAATATTTAGCTAGTAGTTACAATGGCGAAGGCTAACTTATTAATTTTGATTACGGAACGTAACGTTCAGGATCTTGATTGATGAAAACATTAAGTTGGTATATGATCACAAATTGCGTCGATCTGTTGGTAAATACATTTCTTCATAAAATTAAATTAAACCTAATGAAAGTGGAACTTGTTTGTACGTGTTTGTTTTTCAAAATATAAAATGCAAATCGACTCATAACTGTTAGATTACGTAATTAGTAATTAGATTACGTGACTGGGTATCACCTCCGGAAAGGTAACCAACGTCAGCACGCTCTAATTAATATTCATAAGCTAACACTACGCAATAGTGTGATTCAAAATCGGGCGTTATGAGCAGCTGGTAAGCAAAAATGTGAAGAACCTAAAGACAAAACATATAACTTTCTGCCATTGTTTGTTCTTTTAACTATTTTCTCGTTTTTGTTTTTAAATATTGGTTGAGTAGTTCACGAGTAGACAAGTTTTTAGACAGAAATGTGAAAACGAAGGGTAGCCTATGCTCTGTTCAAGATGGTAATTTGTTCTTCATAGGAAGACGAACAAGTCAAAGTTTTGCATACCTGTTGCTGGGTAACCACATCACTACTCCATCCCATAAATTTAGCCCCAGGAATGAAAAAAAGGAAAGAAAGTCAGCAACCAAATATTAGGCTACCTACATGTAGTCTATAGGAATGAATAGAAAAATATACTAATAATCGATAATAGCACTGTTTGATAAATTTGGTTTTGAAAATAAGTGCTTTACCTGGAAACTTTAACCAAATGATTTTGCTTTTATTCAAGTAATCTGATCCCCAGTGTGTTCATCTCATAAACTGTTGAATCTTAGGGATGATTAAGATTTGTCCTCGCCTATCACACCCATCCTTAACCCTGTCAAGCCTGACAAATGAAATAATAGTCAGATTTTTTATTTTTATTTTTTTTAAATGGAACAGTTTATTGAACCTGTAGGCAAAATATATTTTTTAAAAATCTAAAATAACAACAAAACGTTTGCATATGTTTTTTGTATCATATTTGATTGATATATAATATGATATAGTGAAAATATGGAACACATACTTGAGGAGAAAAACAAAACAAAACACCGATTTCAGGCCCAAACTGAGCAAAAATATAAAATTTGGTGCAGATGTTGTTATTTATATGGCCAAACAGTAAGATGAAATAATGATAGCTTGTAATATAAATCAATGACATTACATAAAAGGCAGTATATCAGTCATCCCAATATGTCTTACTAAGATGATATTTAAATGCTAGCTTTATGATCAAGGTCTGTAGTTTTCATTGAACAAATAAACTTTCCTTAGAAGCCTGTTGTATCATATTTCATAATTAAATTTTATGATTTTTCTAAAAAAAAAAAAAAAAAAAAAAAAAAAAAAAGATGTATTGTTAATCAAGTAAACCTAAAATGCTTCAGTCCAACAAATGTGCTTCTAACTAACAATATAAAAGTTATTCTTGCATGTACTTTATAAAAAATAATTAAAGGATTCACAGCAAAAAGACCAGATGAAGATGGGCATTTTTAGAAAAGACCTTTTACTTACTATAAAAGTAGAAACTGTCAAAAGATATGCAACAGGTTTTAGCAATGTTTTGATTTATAAATTCATGCATCAAATATGATAAAGCAGGCTTTAAAGGGTTAATGTGCTGTCTCTGTTTCTAACCACTTAAAGAGAGAAAAGGTGTCAAGCAAAGGGACAATAGCTGTGTTCCCAGTGTTCCTGAGGGACAGCTCGAGTTACATGAAAAGTAAAACCTGATCAGCTTGTGTTGCTAAAGCAAAATATAGATCTTTTATACTTTTTTTAACTCCATTTATAAGCTACTGAATTGAGTTAGTTCAGTTTTTCTGCATGACTGAGCAGCAGGTAACCTCTTCTCTGTGTTCTTCCTCTACTTCCCCTGTGTAAATCTGAAATGGTTTGGCCCCTCCTTCTTTTCCTCCTGACAAAGGCCAGGTAAGAGGGTGCGGCCTGCTGGAATTTTTTTTCTTGGTCACTCGCCCTGTTTTAAGGTGGGAAAGAAGCACGTTTCAGGTGTTCAGTATCGGGTGTTTTCTCTTGAAACTACACTTACTTTTCAGTCATGGCTGCAGGTGGAGGACTTCAGTGTGTCAAATACTTGCTCTTTATCTTCAACTTTATCTTCTGGGTAGGTGTTTTTCATCATTACATGAGCACATGCTTATTCAAATGTATGTTTGTAGAGTAAAAAGGGAACATACTAACACAAAAATGTAAATATGGCTTGAATGTGATGTGGTGAGGATATAAGAGTTTAAGTTGGTTGTTTGCATGTCATACTTGGTTGGATGTAGTGTACGACAAACTTTGTTTTTTGAGAGATGCGTAATTCGTAACATGCTGTTATTTTGTCTACAGTATTCAACCTTGAACAACAAATTTGAGTAACTTGTCCACAGGCCTGCTTATTAAATGGAAGCTGTGGTTAGTGGTTAGTTCATTCATACAATCTTTATGTAGATCTAGTTTATAATATGCAGGGTTGTCAACCACACTTTGGTTGATGACTTTTATTTGAGCCTGTTGTAGACTGAAAATGTGTTCAGAATGACCTTTTAGCTTGACTGTATGATGTTTTAACATTGCACACATGTAGATGCAGACTTTTAGAAAATATTATTTCATGGATAACAGCAAAAATAAGGTGTGGTCTGTTGCATTTATCTTGTCTTAAAGTAGCCATTTAAAGTGGCTTTGATATTTGGGCCTGGTCTTAAGTTGGCTTTGTGGTGAGTGAGTAAACTAGCAAACCCTAAATCCACCCATCAGTAACTCTTGTTGTGTGTGTGGGTGGAAAAACATGGGTTAAGTTTGGAAATCTTTGAGGGACAAGCCTCCACACCCCTGGCAGTGACTCACTGTGACTCATATGTGACTGCATTTTCCAAAACAGAAGAAAAGTGGAGGATTGCAGCTCTATTTGTCAAGTGCCAGAGGTGTGTGTGTGTGTGTGTGTGTGTTATTTAGTGTGATCTGGTTTAGCTAGTATGGTTTGTTTCTCAGTATTCATTGCGTCATTTGTCAAAGCACCTGAGGAAATGCACTTCCCGTTTGTGCAAATTCTTAGAAAGTTGAAGAAGGATGAAAAGTTGAACCTACTTTTCCATGTGCACAGCAATGAAACATGAAGTACGTAGGTGAGGTTCTTTTTATTTTTTTTATCTGTTTTGACTGTGAGGTGCGTTTGTGGGCTGTTGATTAACTTTTGGCCGTGAGAACATGTACTAGATTGTAATCGTTCTTGTTCCTACGTGTTACTCATTCGTGGAAGCTACATTAGAGTTGGTTCAGCATAGTTTTGCATATCACTTTCTCAATGCAGTCTAGCAAGATTATCAGGTTCGTCTGCTCTTTTTGTTCCACATGGCCTGTTGAACTTTATCCTCTCAGGGAAAAAGAGTAAAATACTTTGTTTTTAACCTGACTTCCTGTACGCTCCACTCTTGTACATAATGCCATGCTTGGCCTGCAGCTATATTTCCTCTATAATGTGGTTACTCAGTTTGTTTGCCCATGTCTGTGTTTTCAGATGGCACCATGCAGACTGTGTTTTTGGTCTGGCCATTGTTCAAACTTGACATTTTATTGGATATATTAAACTGTTTTGTTTGTTTCCACAGCTCGCAGGTACAGGAGTTTTGGCTGTTGGTCTCTGGCTGCGTTTCGATGAAAGAACTAAAGGACTCTTTACTTCAGCTGATTCCCCATCTGTGTTCCTCACAGGTGAGATTTGGCCATTCCCCAACTAGATTGCTCAGTTTTATATCTTCTCAGTGGATCAGAAATCCACCTTTATCTCCCAACACCATTGTACATGCTCCCTTTATCACCTACAAGTTCAGGTCTTTGTAAGTTGATGTTTGGGTTGGAGTTATAATGGTAGTCATGGGAACAAGACCACACCTATTTCCAGACACCAGACCATCTGTCATGTGAATGGTGTGTCATTAACACTACGATTATAACATAAAATGAGATGAGTTGTTTTAGCTTGTCTGCAGATGATCAGTATAATATGATATAATATTTTTTTTATATATATAATATATTATAGATGCTCTGTTTGGAGTACTTAAGTGTTTTTTTGTTTTGTTTTTGAAAGAAGTATCATAAGCTCACCAAAGCTTATTTAATCAAAATAGTTTAAAATGGTAAAATGGTAAATTTATGAAATTATTACAATTAAAAAGAACTGTTTACTATTTTAATGTACTTTAAAATGTAACTTAATCCTGTGATGGCAAAGCAGAATCATTACTCCAGTCTTCAGTGTCACATGATCCTTCAGAAATCATTCTAATATGCTGATTTGATTGTTTTACTGTGTTTTTGATCAAATGACTGCAACCTTGTTGAGTATAAGAGTTTTTTTTTCAAAAACATTGAAAAAAAATCTTTTATCTTTTAAAATGATTCCAAACATTTGAACAGTTGTGTATATAATATCGACATCATCTTGACATGGTCATTCAGCATGCACTGAACAATCCTGTTCTTAAAGCAACAAAACACGTCCAGTATTCGAAGCACTCCAACTATTCTTCTATGCTGTGTTTGTTTTAATGAAAGTCACAAAGACTGAATTCCTCATCAGTTTTGGAGGCTCAACCACAAAGCCCACAAAGCAACAGTCAGCGAATTAAACTTTAAACCGGAAACCAACACCCTAATAAAACATGGCTCAAATTTTGAAGTGCGAAAACCACCTAAATATAGAGGGCGGGATGTTGGGTTTCTGTCTGCGTGTTTGTTTTTTAAGAGGCAGGTTGGTTGAGTTATAATGGCAGTGCTGTTTTGGAGGAGGCTGGCTTTGGCCCACACGATGCCGGCTCTCTGCCCCTTGCCATCGTCCCTCACAGAGATGCCTTTCTCCTCCTCGCCAACAGAACCCGCATTGTTTGCGCCCGTCCCACCTCCTTTTGTTTTGTGTGGTTTATTTTCGTTTCTCGAGATTTGACAGAAGAATGCTCGCCTCCACTGATCCAAAAAAATGATAAACTCAGTGGGAAAGTGTCCAAGTGCCTGACAGAGGTTTCGAAAGCACTTTGAGTGACAGCGGGCTGTCCTGCAATGCCAAACATCCTAATGACAGACTGTCCAGAAGAGCAGCTAGTGGACTGGTGTTTTAGCATTTCTATGGATACACCACAGTAACACTTACATGGAATCTTGTTAGGCATATTTTGCTTTGCATAGGTTATTCTGATAAACCATTAAGGGAAAACGTATCATTTATACATTAAGCAAAATGTGTATCCGTAATAAACTAAGGCCTGATTTCACAGACGGGGCTTAGATTAAGCCAGGATTAGGCTGTAGTTCAATTAGGAGATTTAAGTAGCTTTTATAAATGTGCCTTAGAAAAAACATCACTGGTGTCCATCTAGAGATAAAACAATGGCACTGACGTATTTTAAGATCTGTCAGTTCAAATTGCTTTCAGTTAAAACAGCTTAAACATTTAGTCTGGGACTTAAAGTCTTGTCTGTGAAACTGGGAATATATCTGAGAAGAATAAAATAATACAGTATTTTTTTCAGATGAGAAGCCAAATAAATTAGACTTATGTAGAGGTACAGGGGAATAAGAGATGTTCTGTCTTTCTCTGTCCTCAGGGGTCTACATCCTCATTGTGGCAGGTGCCGTCATGATGGTGGTCGGGTTCCTCGGCTGCTGTGGAGCAATAAGAGAATCGTCATGCATGCTGGGATTGGTGAGTCCTCCCAAGTTCTTCTACAGCACAAAAAAAAAAACATTCGTATTGGGGGTGTTTACACAACACCAACAAAAAACAGGGAAAAAAACTACGTTTTGGCTGTTCATTTACATGACAAAGGGCCTGAAAACACAAACTTTTGAAAGTGTTTTTTGAAAACGAAACCGTTAACATCTCCATGTAAACTATGAAAACACAAATTTGTGAAAATGGTGGTGTCATGCACATGCGTATTACGTGTTCAGTCACGTAGTGTTTCTTTACAAAGTGACATCGCCATCTACTGGCCTGGCAGCAGAATACAGCATTTTTAGTCGTTTTCGCTGATCCGTGTGTGCATTATTGTCGTCTGTATGCAAAACCTTTCAAAAACAAAAAGGAAAAAATGTTTCAATTTTTAGTACAACATTGTTGTGTAAACATACCCTTAGGCTACAACAGGCACCGGGGTAAAAAGGGCATTTGATTTTATTCTCCTATTAACTCCTAGTTGGCACAAACTCACTGCAGCACTTTCCTAAACATCCATGTTTCACTATGCACAGGGAAATTTAGCTGGTCCTTGACACAGTGGCAGGCAGCAATGTAATAAACGATCAATTTGATTTAATATTTCATTATTTTCCAAATGTTAACTTGGGTGAACAGAGGTCTTGTTAATAATTTTCAGTTTTGTTCAAGGTAATTAAATGAACAGTTTTTCAATAACTGAAGAATATGTAAAAGTATAGTATATTATAATATTATATTTATTTATTTTTATTTATATTTAACATCGCTGACAGTGTATCCAGGTGCATCACAATTCATTTAATTAATTCGTTTTTTTTTTTTTTTTTTTTTAGTTTTTTATTATAATTTTTTTTTCATTCTGAAATCAGGATAATTTTAAACCAATATGTATTCACATGTGCTTTAGAGCGTCGTTGCCAAAAAAATTGACCATGTGCAGTTTTTGCTGATGTTCACCTCATCTCCCGTTTTTCTTGCTGCCTCCAGTTCTTCGTGTTCCTGCTCATCATTTTTGCTGCAGAGGTGGCCGCTGGAATCTGGGGATTGTCCAATCAAGACAAGGTGGGTGACATTCCTACTCTCTTTCTCCTGTTACTCATTCATTTTCTCACAGTGGGTCCTCTTCTTTCTTTCTCTCTTCCTCCTTAGGTCGTGAAAGATGTCAAAGATTTCTACGCGGCGACATTCAAGAACTACAAAGACACTCAACAGGAAGCACTGAAGGAAACTCTGCGAGCAATTCACTATGGAGTGAGTGTTCATTTTTATGGTTTGTTCAAACCATAAGAGCAAAAAACATTAACAGCAAAAAGCTTAACATTAATCTGACTGATTTTTCTGTGTGCTTTTGTTTAGTTGAGCTGCTGTGGGATAACAGGAACAGCGGTTGATGGAGTAAATGACATCTGTCCCAAAAAGGAGGGACTTGAAGTCCTTGTCACAACGGTACCAGAAACTCAATAAATAATCTTTAATAAAGTCTCTGCAGTTATATGTAGTGTTTTTCCCATGTAGTTACCTGTTTTGTTTCTGCTCCAGAGCTGCCCAAGTGCTATTGAGGAAGTCTTCACCTCTAGGCTTCAAGTGATCGGCGGCGTTGGGATTGGCATTGGCGTGATCATGGTGAGTAGATGCTTCTGTTCACCTGAGGAGATTCTTGGGCAGATAGCTCAGTCTTTCTTCACACCTCACACTGTTGTCAGATATTAACCCATCTCTCTCTCGTTGTCAGATCTTTGGCATGATCTTCAGCATGCTGCTGTGCTGCGCCATCCGACGAACCCGGGACATCGTATGAGCTGTCCGTACCAGCCTGTTTTCTGCTCTGTATTTATCTGAGTTTGTGAAGCTGTGTGTGTGTGTGAGTGTATGTTTGTAAACTTCTAACTTTAGTCAACCACTCAAATGTTACATGTTCTTTATACACTGAGTGGAACAATGAAGTGTGCTAGAGGCTGCTTTTAATTTCTTTGGTGTCTCGACTAACGTTCATTTGCCTCTTTGAATATACTTGCAAGCTTCTGATATTCTTTTGTAACATTTACGTGGCTTATTTTATGTACCTATATGGGTGTCTGGAGAGACCGTGTAACATCTAGTAAATTACCAATAAAGTTAATAACTAATTGACTGAATGGTAGTTATTTATTTTAAGGAAACCTGATCATTTGCATTTCCCTGCAATTAAGGCCCTGTTTAAACCTGGTATTAAGATGCTTTTTTTGACGACACTAAATATAGGCATAAACAGGGTCTAAAATGCTTTGAGCTTTTCCACTATCAACCACTTCCAGAGGGAGTCGAAAACGCATTCAACCGGATTGGTTTTGTAGTGTAGACGCTCATGTGGTCGAATGTGTTCAAACAGCCACAAAAGACCGCTTAAACATTATGGGAAGTTCACTAACCAGACGGGATTTAAAATTTGTCGGCTGAAGACCCAAGTTTGGTTTGAAGACGAAAAATGTACCAAGCACAATGTTCTCTCACCATTCCTGATTTCTTACACACTCACTGAGTTCGGCTGGTCTTGCGGCTGTCAGAGAAGAAATGAATGATGCTGCTCTCCGTATGTTTTTATCTTGTGATGTTCACAAGCTTATTTTGTCCATTAGAACAAAAGATCTGGAAAAACCCATACATTTACCCACCCATAGACCCTCCCCTTGAAGAAATCAGGACAGAAGTGGATAAAAGTGGACAAAAGAGACAGATTAAAACACCAGGTGTAAACGGGAATGTGTCTCTCGTCTACTAGTGATCCGATCAATCAAAACGCAGGTGTAAAAAGAGCCGTAGTGTAGTTTGTGTTAAAACACCTTAAATAGAGCTTCAGAAAACCAGTTTGAAGGAATCAACATTTATTGGATTGTAAGTTTTAAATAGGATGAATAATCCAAAAATAAATAGTCAACTGAGATAAATGTAACATTCTGCTGTTTTATTACAACTGACAGTTTAAAGAAGTGAAATTATCTATTCAAATCTTTTTCCAATAGGAAGGTTTAATTGGCACAAATCTATATTTCATTTTTTGCTTTTTTGTTTTTTGCCCTTTTTTCCTTTCTTCTTGGTGGCCCCAGGCCAGCCAAATCCTCTGAACTCCAAGCAGTCCACTGCATTATGGGAGATGTAGTAGATGTTTTCCATGGCAGCTGGACTCAGAATATCCACATCTGTTTTTGTGGATTTGGCACTGACTGACCTCTTCTTGGAGGAGCGCTTTCTTTTGCTCTTTGTGGCAGGTTTGGCACTTTGAGATCTTGACTTCTTGGTGCCTGAAGGCTATAAAGTTTTTATTATGAGTTTTTGGGAAAGAATGGAAGAGATTTTTCTCTTTTTGACAGTTATGAAAATGTAAAAATAGATAGAAGTTAAACATTTCTTACCATCATTTAGTGTCTTCCTCTCACACAATAGCTGTGCACTCAAAAAAACATTTGTTTCAGAAATACTGTGAACTGACCCTCATCAATGCATGTAAGAAAATGCTTTAAGTTTTCTTAGATTTTAAACTCATTTAAGGATCAGCTTTAAGAGAAATTCTACCCAAAGGCTGCCCTACCAGAGAGTTGCCGTTCCTCTCCAGTGTGTCCCTCTGATACGAGGTCTTTTGTTGTGAGCTGTTGTTTATCTGGGGTTGTCCTAGTGACGGGTCATGGGAGCTTTTACATGGGACTCATCCACCAACCGGCTCTACAGGTCGGTCTAGGATGTTTTTTGTTGTGACCCCCACATGATTCTGTGCTGTTTCAGTACATGTGAGAATAATCTGATGTCTGATCTTTTAGTAAGAGTTTAGAGTGACATTCAGATATGTATAGGAACCTTCCCTAAATTATAAATAGTCTGATTATTAGAAAGAATATAAAAAAGTTAATAATAAATAAATATATTAATAAATCAAAATCTCTGAGCTGCATAAACAAGTTTTTTTGTGTTATGGAATACGTTTGTACACAAAGTATGATCATTAAAAGAAATTAATTTCAAGGATGTATATCTGGCAAACATTAAAATACAGTCGACTATTTATTTTTAAGTCTTAAGTATTTAACGAAATTATATGTATTTCTCAAATGATTGTGATTGGTCCATCCTAACCTTGCGAGAAAAGCCACGGGTACCATGTAAAAAGCCGTACACGTGCTAAACAGTGAGGATTTCAAATCAGATCAATTATTAAGACAAGAATCAAACCACACGGCTCAAGAGGAACAACATGACAATCGGAGAAGATATAAAGGTACAATATACTTGTATAGTTGGGCCTTGTCATTACGAAAATTAACCATGGTTTTATTACAGTAAATAATGTTTTTGGCGGATATGGTTACCATTTGTATAAACACAGTTTTACCACAAATACCATGGTTAAACTAAGGTTAGTGTAGCAAAACTAATTAATTTGTGGTTACCATGATTTAACTATAATGAGTGTTGTTAAACTTTAAAAAAAAAATATCTTTAAGGCCAGACATTTTGTCTCTTTTCTTTTTTTTTTTTTTTGTTCAGAGAAATTGGCTGTTTTACCCATTTCACACACTGTGTGTGTGTGTGAGAGAGAGAGAGAGTTTGAATTGCTGATACTGTTTTTATTGATTATATTTGAACTAGATGTGATCACTGAGACTCACGAGTTTAGTTTGATATCTGATGAATATCTTTTTATTGTTCCTGATTCGAGCTAATTATAAAATGAAATGAAGGAAGTGCCTTCAACCGAAAATGATTCATGAGTACTTCATATAAAGCACATGCAGCATCTGACATGATCCCTGCAGTCTTGGTCACTTTTACAGTAGTCAAGTTGTGGGCTATTTTCGATTGGCCTTTGGGTTGGCAGACCTGGCATCCCTGCTAATGAATGTGTGAATATAGTAAACGACGGTTAATTATCGTAGCCTTGTCGCGACGATTTCATAAAAGCGAACTCCAGCTCACAACTGATTATGTCATGCACCCAGGTAGTTCATTTATGATGGGCTGATATGTTTCCGTACCAAAAAAAATATTTTTTTTTTAGTTAAACTTAGGAGTCTCCCCCTAAACGGAGGGGCTCTGATGTAATTCACATATTTTACCACAGGAGGGCGATCAGTTGCTTTTCGTGTATATTTCTGCTAAACAAACGAGGTATTACAATTACGAAAATTCAGAATTATATAATTATTCTCTAATGCGAGTTAGATGGAAAAGGCAGTGTAATTCGCCTAGTTGGTTATGTTCCTTTGATTTGAATGTTTTTAAAAAAAATATGTATTATATACAATCACGAGAAAGATAGAAGACAACAATACAAAAGAATGAACAAGACAATGATCTAATCCATATAAAGAAGACTAAATATTGTTTTTTATTAACGTTAATATTAAAATATATTCTTAGATCTGTAAGCTTTTCTGCAAAGGATAATAGTATTCAGGCATCTCCTCTATTGACTTAAAAAGTCGTTATGAAATCAAAATTCACCCTATTTACTTTGTTAGCGCATATTACTAGTCTTGTGGTGAACAATTAATCCGTGCAAGTTAATACACAGAAAAAAAATAGTTTGTCGTGGTAATCTTTAATCAAAATCTGAAAAGTTACTTCCGGTCTGGAATGGCGTTCCTTCTCTGATGACGTCAGTTTGACGGCTTGGGTTGAAAACGCTTAAACCACTCCCCTCCAACCGTTAGTCTGCTATGAGCCAGAGATGGAGAGGAGGAGCGCTACAGTAAAACTCTGACCTCTATTCAATATTCCGTTTCAATTGGAAATACGTCCAACACTGGAGAAAAGTCGTTGGCAACTTTCGGTTCACGGGGACTGTATTACGCATTTTTTAGCTAAACTTGGGAGTCTCCCCCTAAAGGGAGGGTCTCTGATGTAATTCACATGTTTCACTACAGGAGGGCGATCAGTTGCTTTTCGTTTTGTATTACAGATCTATGCACAGGGCGTTCTTTAGAACTTCCGCAATAAAAATAAAAGTTATTCAAACGAAAGACGACATAAAAAAAAATAAATAAAGACGTACCACAGTGTTCCTCCAAAAGCTGTTTGACAGCCTATTGAAATATGGAAGCTGATAGAAAAAATATGCTTTGATAAAGTTATCATTTAAGTTATTCTTTTTATTAACTGCATCAGTGTTGTTGTGTACTATCTTCTTTTTAAATAAATATATGCAAAAAAGTCAGATCTAAAAAGAGTTTCGCCCTCCTGTGGTGATTTTTGTGAATTACACCACTGCAAATTGAGTCTAATGAACTTAAAAGAGTTTCGCCCTCCTGTGGTGATTTGTGTGAATTACACCACTGCAAATCGAGTCTATTGAACTTAAAGAGTTTTGCCCTCCTGTGGTGATTTGTGTGAATTACACCACTGCAAATCAAGTCTAATGAACTTAAAAGAGTTTCGCCCTCCTGTGGTGATTTGTGTGAATTACACCACTGCAAATTGAGTCTAATGAACTTAAGAGTTTTGCCCTCCTGTGGTGACTTTTGTGAATTACACCACTGCAAATCAAGTCTAATGACCTTAACAAGTTTTGCTCTCCTGTGGTAATTTGTGTGAATTACACCATTGCAAATTGAGACTAATGAACATAAGAGTTTTGCCCTCCTGTGGTGATTTGTGTGAATTACACCACTGCAAATCGAGTCTAATGAACTTAACAAGTTTTGCCCTCCTGTGGTGATTTGTGTGAATTACACCACTGCAAATCGAGTCTATTGAACTTAAAGAGTTTTGCCCTCCTGTGGTGATTTGTGTGAATTACACCACTGCAAATCGAGTCTAATGAGCTTAACGAGTTTTGCCCTCCTGTGGTGATTTGTGTGAATTACACCATTGCAAATCAAATCTATTGAACTTAAAGAGTTTTGCCCTCCTGTGGTGATTTGTGTGAATTACACCACTGCAAATCGAGTCTAATGAACTTAAGAGTTTTGCCCTCCTGTGGTGACTTTTGTGAATTACACCACTGCAAATCGAGTCTAATGAACTTAAGAGTTTTGCCCTCCTGTGGTGATTTGTGTGAATTACACCATTGCAAATCGAGTCTAATGAACATAAGAGTTTTGCCCTCCTGTGGTGACTTTTGTGAATTACACCATTGCAAATTGAGTCTAATGAGCTTAACGAGTTTTGCCCTCCTGTGGTGATTTGTGTGAATTACACCATTGCAAATCGAGTCTAATGAACATAAGAGTTTTGCCCTCCTGTGGTGAGTTTTGTGAATTACACCATTGCAAATCGAGTCTAATGAACATAAGAGTTTTGCCCTCCTGTGGTGATTTTTGTGAATTACACCACTGCAAATCAAGTCTAATGACCTTAACGAGTTTTGCTCTCCTGTGGTGATTTGTGTGAATTACACCACTGCAAATCGAGTCTAATGAACTTAAGAGTTTTGCCCTCCTGTGGTGATTTGTGTGAATTACACCATTGCAAATTGAGTCTAATGAACATAAGAGTTTTGCCCTCCTGTGGTGACTTTTGTGAATTACACCATTGCAAATTGAGTCTAATGAGCTTAACGAGTTTTGCCCTCCTGTGGTGATTTGTGTGAATTACACCACTGCAAATCAAGTCTAATGAACTTAAAAGAGTTTTGCCCTCCTGTGGTGATTTGTGTGAATTACACCATTGCAAATCGAGTCTAATGAACATAAGAGTTTTGCCCTCCTGTGGTGAGTTTTGTGAATTACACCATTGCAAATCGAGTCTAATGAACTTAAAGAGTTCTGCCCTCCTGTGGTGATTTGTGTGAATTACACCACTGCAAATCGAGTCTAATGAACTTAAGAGTTTTGCCCTCCTGTGGTGACTTTTGTGAATTACACCACTGCAAATCGAGTCTAATGAACTTAAGAGTTTTGCCCTCCTGTGGTGATTTGTGTGAATTACACCATTGCAAATCGAGTCTAATGAACATAAGAGTTTTGCCCTCCTGTGGTGAGTTTTGTGAATTACACCATTGCAAATCGAGTCTAATGAACATAAGAGTTTTGCCCTCCTGTGGTGACTTTTGTGAGTTACACCACTGCAAATCGAGTCTAATGAACATAAGAGTTTTGCCCTCCTGTGGTGACTTTTGTGAGTTACACCATTGCAAATTGAGTCTAATGAGCTTAACGAGTTTTGCCCTCCTGTGGTGATTTGTGTGAATTACACCACTGCAAATCAAGTCTAATGAACATAAAAGAGTCTCGCCCTCCTGTGGTGATTTGTGTGAATTACACCATTGCAAATCGAGTCTAATGAACATAAGAGTTTTGCCCTCCTGTGGTGATTTTTGTGAATTACACCACTGCAAATCAAGTCTAATGAACTTAAAAGAGTCTCGCCCTCCTGTGGTGATTTGTGTGAATTACACCATTGCAAATCGAGTCTAATGAACATAAGAGTTTTGCCCTCCTGTGGTGAGTTTTGTGAATTACACCATTGCAAATCGAGTCTAATGAACATAAGAGTTTTGCCCTCCTGTGGTGATTTTTGTGAATTACACCATTGCAAATCGAGTCTAATGAACATAAGAGTTTTGCCCTCCTGTGGTGACTTTTGTGAATTACACCATTGCAAATCGAGTCTAATGAACATAAGAGTTTTGCCCTCCTGTGGTGAGTTTTGTGAATTACACCATTGCAAATCGAGACTAATGAACATAAGAGTTTTGCCCTCCTGTGGTGACTTGTGTGAATTACACCACTGCAAATCGAGTCTAATGAACATAAGAGTTTTGCCCTCCTGTGGTGAGTTTTGTGAATTACACAATTGCAAATCGAGTCTAATGAACATAAGAGTTTTGCCCTCCTGTGGTGACTTTTGTGAATTACACCATTGCAAATCGAGTCTAATGAACATAAGAGTTTTGCCCTCCTGTGGTGACTTTTGTAAGTTACACCACTGCAAATCGAGTCTAATGAACATAAGAGTTTTGCCCTCCTGTGGTAATTTTTGTGAATTACACCATTGCAAATCGAGTCTATTGAACTTAAAGAGTTTTGCCCTCCTGTGGTGATTTGTGTGAATTACACCACTGCAAATCGAGTCTATTGAACATAAGAGTTTTGCCCTCCTGTGGTGACTTTTGTGAATTACACCATTGCAAATCGAGTCTATTGAACTTAAAGAGTTTTGCCCTCCTGTGGTGATTTGTGTGAATTACACCACTGCAAATCGAGTCTATTGAACATAAGAGTTTTGCCCTCCTGTGGTGACTTTTGTGAATTACACCATTGCAAATCGAGTCTATTGAACTTAAAGAGTTTTGCCCTCCTGTGGTGATTTGTGTGAATTACACCACTGCAAATCAAGTCTAATGAACATAAAAGAGTCTCGCCCTCCTGTGGTGATTTGTGTGAATTACACCATTGCAAATCGAGTCTAATGAACATAAGAGTTTTGCCCTCCTGTGGTGATTTTTGTGAATTACACCACTGCAAATCAAGTCTAATGAACTTAAAAGAGTCTCGCCCTCCTGTGGTGATTTGTGTGAATTACACCATTGCAAATCGAGTCTAATGAACATAAGAGTTTTGCCCTCCTGTGGTGAGTTTTGTGAATTACACCATTGCAAATCGAGTCTAATGAACATAAGAGTTTTGCCCTCCTGTGGTGATTTTTGTGAATTACACCATTGCAAATCGAGTCTATTGAACTTAAAGAGTTTTGCCCTCCTGTGGTGATTTGTGTGAATTACACCATTGCAAATTGAGTCTAATGAACTTAAAGAGTTTTGCCCTCCTGTGGTGATTTGTGTGAATTACACCATTGCAAATCGAGTCTATTGAACGTAAGAGTTTTGCCCTCCTGTGGTGACTTTTGTGAATTACACCATTGCAAATCGAGTCTAATGAACTTAAAAGAGTCTCGCCCTCCTGTGGTGACTTTTGTGAATTATACCACTGCAAATCAAATCAAATGAACTTAAATGGGATTTTTCTTCTGCCTTCTCTTTTCTTCCGTTAAAATACATTTATATACACAAAATACTAGATTTTCATGTTCAAAGGCAAACAATTATTTTCTGTGCCACAGATCTTGTATCCAATGTACGTGTATTAAGTAACTTAAGCTAAGGTTTTGTAAAAGATGGTCACTCCATCTGTGGAATCTTTCTGTTACTGCTTCATGATTACAATAATTTATTTATTTCTGTTGTGTCTAAAAGCATAACCACTGCTGGTGATTCACACTCACACCACATTCACTCATATCGCAGAGACCCAGCTGGGATCGAACCAGTAACCTCTGAACCCCTGAGGCAGCGCTCATACCTGTGCACCACAGATCTCTTATCTAAATGTGTGAAGGAACTTGTATTTCACTGTTATTCTGAGCGTTTCCAATCAAGCAGTTAAAGTGAGATTTGAAACCGTGTCTTCAACACAGTCACATCCTCAGAGAGCATGTGTTTATCCACTCACCCATCATGGATTTCACAACAACTGTTGGTTTTTGGGACACTTTGTCTAATGAGAAGAATTGAAAGTAAGCAATAGTGGGATTTGAACTCAGGACACCGCGATGGAAACTCAACACTTTATCTCCTGAGCCACTGAGACTGCAGAGACGATGAGTGTTTTGAACGGGTTTTATCAAGAGCTTTGTGTTAAATGATGAAGAACTTTAACAACTGTGGGATTTGAAGCAGGACTTTCATGTTTGAAAGAGAGACAATGACCCACTGAACCACAGAGCCTGTGATGCAATGATGCTGTTTCAGATTTAAAGATTATCTTAACGTGTGTTTAAGCTGGGTAAAAGATGGTCATCATTGATTGATAACTCATTGACTGTCCAGAAATAAACACACAAAATCTGCCAAAGTTTTTCCTTTAGATTTATTATTAAATTACGAGTTTTTATTTTTGTAAGAGTCATGTGTAAAAGCTGTTTGACAGCCTTTTGACATATGGAAACTGATAGAAAAAAATATGCTTAAATAAAGTTATTATCATTTAAGTTATTTTTTGTATTAGCTGTATCAGTATCTGTGTGTGATTTTGTTGTGTACTGTCTTCTTTTTAAATAAATATATAAAAAAAAAGTCAGATCTAAGACGAGTTTCGCCCTCCTGTGGTGATTTTTGTGAATTACACCGTTACAAATCAATCTAATTAACTTAAAGAGTATCGCCCTCCTGTGGTGATTTTCATGAATTACACTGTTGCAAATCAAATATTAAATGGGATTTTTCTTCTGTCCTCTATTTTCTTTTGTTAAAATACAGTTATATACAAAAGACCAGACTTTCACGCTCAAAGGCAAACAATTCTCTTCTGTGCCTGAAATCTACTTAAAATTTTATACATGAGGCCCCTGATTATTAAAAAGTGAGCAATTAGTGGAATATTGTTCCAAATTCGATGATGGGTGAAAATATCAAGAAGCCACAATTTCAGTCATGTGTTTAAGTCATACATTTTATTAATTCTTGACATGTTACAACCTCAATTGCTCTTCATTTATCAGCCTAGACAGTTTGGTTTTAGCTGGTTTAAGCAGGAATTAGCTAGTTTTTCCAGACTGTTTTTTTTTTTTAGCTTGTCTCCCAGCTTGACCAGCTAAAACAAGTGAGACATTTTGATACAGGTCCTTTGTTCCTATAATAATAACTAATAAAGCTTTAAAATCTCAAAGCTGTATAATCTGCAAACACTGGCACAACAACACAAAGTCATTGTTTTAACTGTGAACAGAAAGCAATAAAGAACTAATTTAAAAAATCTTTACACTTTAACAAACCACCCGAAGGGGGTGTTTTAAGAAGATCTTTTATCTGTGTTTGAGTGTCGCCAGATCAACATATCGGCCATTTTAATCATTTTAGTCTCTTACCCAGTTAAGTTGGGAGCTGGTTTGAATCAATTAGGCCTACATGTAGATTCGCTTATCTCCGTTTTCTACTGCTTTAGATGCTGACTCCCAGATTTGTTTTAAAATATATAAAATACAAATTTGTAAACTAGACGTTTAAGAACTGAGTCAGTAACGCAACATGAAGTCATTTTCAGTCTGATGGTGGTGAAACACGACTCGTCTGGTAGAAACTGTGCAGTTTGTCATCCGCTCCTCTAGGGGCGCAAGCGGCTTCACGTTCATGACATCTTCGGATCCTTGACAACAACACCTGATGTCAACTTGACAGTCGCCACACCACGTTGATCGTTTTACAGTCATAAAAGTACAGATCCTGCAGATGACAGCTCAGTGACAGACTCATAAAGTCACTCATATTCCAGTCCATCAGAAAAATCAACTGACACACATTGCGATAATGAGGGGCATCGACAGTGTCACGAGACTCACCTGTAAGTAATTTAAAGTGCGTTTCTCTTGTAAAGTCACTATCACGGATTATGTAACAGTCCTCATTTGTTTTTAAGTTGTCGATTAAGTTTGTATTGATGTGTCTTGTGATGTCAAAGCAGTTTGCTGGAGTCACTGGTTGATGCTGCTCAACGTTGTTTACAGAACAAATGAATCAGTTGCTGTTTAATGTGAATCTAATGAGACGATTCCTTTAAAGCTTATAAAGTAGAATAAGCAATAAGGCATTTATATGCTAATGTTGTGATACATATTTGTTAATAGAGTTAGTTGGAGTTAATGAAAACATTAGTGATGTGACATTTTACACTGAAGCTTCAAAGCTTGTATCAAAAAACTCATAGTGAAGTACTGTACCGGAGCATATTATATATTGTTGTTTGCTCCCTGTGAATAGATTTATGACTGATTATGATATTAAGAAGTTTATTTTGCTTAATTTCAGATTGTCAGCAGTGGGCGGGACTTACAAGCAGTAATCCAATTGGCTGAAAATGTGATTAATATCCGACAGCCTGTTACCAATTTGCAATCCACCTGAGGATCAACGTGAGCACAAGGAGAAGTCTTCTTTGAATATTGTAAGTTATTTTGAATCTTAAAAAAAAAAGATTTAAGTAACCCTTAGATGCTCTTACTTTTGGACTTCATTTTTAAGTCTGTTTTCACATAAACACTGAATGACGTTCTGTTTAAAACATAAAAATGCAGTTTTGTTTATATGTGGTTGCAACAGTGTTTTATAAAAAGTACTTGATTTATGTTTCTTAAACAATCAGTTATGCTTTTGAATTGAATCCCATTTTAAAGTATATCCATTTGATATGTATTATACCTTACAGCTCCCTCTGTCACCTGAAATGTATAAATTGCAGCAGTGTCCTTATGACTGATCATTTAATTTCACCTGATATTAATTAACTTGAAAAGGAGGGTGTCTAGATCATAGATGTGTACATACAATAACTTGCCCCATAGACATCCATTGGAATGCATATGTTAACTTATTGTTTTGGATTTTTCATGTAAGTGTGACTTTATTATATTGTGGAACTTGACTGTCTTACAGATGCTATTGCATTTAACCTGGAATATTGAACGTCCTCAAAGAGCAAAGCATGAATTTTTCCTGTCATACAGTATAACATTATTCTATTAAAATTTAATCATGCTTGCTCATTTCTGTCTGAGGTTTCCTACAGGAAGACTTTCTTAGTGTGAAAGTGTTTCTGATTGTCTCTCTGTCTGTTTGTAGAGGATCTCTGGGTCAGAGCTGCTGGAGGTCATGAGGAGGTGGCAGGAGAAACAGCCACAGCATCTTATTCCACTGACCTTTTTCCCCCAGAGTCAGTGGAGTGCACTCTGTTCACTGCCATAATGTGCCTTCGACAAGAACTCTTGGACGTGTCTGATAATGGTACCAGCTCATACCCATTCTCTGGGTTATGACAGGCCATTTCTGTTTGAATGCATGTTATTTACAAACTGGAGTGATCAGTTTGTGTGCACAATAAAAGGCTACATGTGACATTTGTGTGCTGTTCATGATTTCCAGCTGATCTCAGCTCTCCAAACATCAATACATGCTGTTACATTAATAGTTTGGTAGTTCAAATGAGGTGTGGGCTCATCTGTCCTTCACTGGCCCACATCTTTAGTAGTTGTTTTGGGCAAGCTGTGATTTGTAAGTTCATGATTGCCAGGCTAAAATCAATTAAGTTTTCCTCATTAGAAATCCAGCTTATAAGCACACATCATAGTCTGAATTTTTCAGCATGGATCATCTCAAGGGAAACACCCTTCAAATGCTAGTTTGAGGGTGTGTTTTCCCCCCCAGGGGAAGGCAGGCAGCATTGGAGATTTCCATTGGATGATAAAAGGGGTGTGACTGGAAACAGTCATGCTTGATTGAAACCAGGTGAAGATTTAAGGGGAGTGGCCAAAAAAAAAAAAAGCCAGTCCCAAACTATTGACTTAGCCTGTGTCTGGAAATTTTTTAAAGTCCATTTTGAAAAATTGAACTCCCGCTCCATAACCGCTGCTTGATATTGTCTCAGAAGTCCCAGGGGGGAGCGGTCTGGATCTTAACTCCCCCCTTTGTGTCCAGCCTTCTCTCGTCCTTCCGATCATGATCTGATCCGCTCTTTCGCAGCTTGTCACAGCTCACGACCGGACGACCGTCACGCAACCGTGCTTTGGTGACCAGGCTGGGGCTTGAACCCAGGTCCTTCCGTTCAGGGAGGACATGCTCAGACCGTTGAGCTACTGGCACCTGCACACTAACTATTCTTTTTTTTGGATTCTTGTCTTTTTTTTTCAGTGAACAATCAGTGAAACTAAACAAATTTTCCACCTCTAGAGAGGGATTCGAACCAGGACTTCACACGTCAAGGGCTGACGTTCAGACCGCTACACTACTGGTACGTTCTCGCTCCCCGCCTTTTTTTTTTGGATTTTTGTCTTTTTTTTTATGGCGAAACCAGTGAAACTAAACAATTTTTGTACCTCCAGAGAGGGAATCGAACCAGGACTTCCCACGTCAAGGGCTGACGTTCAGACCGCTACACTACTGGTTCCCGCTCCCTGCCTTTTTTTTTTGGATTTTTGTCTTTTTTTTTTTATTGAGAAACCAATGAAACTAAACAATTTGTCTACCTCCAGAGAGGGATTCGAACCAGGACTTCCCACGTCAAGGGCTGACGTTCAGACCGCTACACTACTGGTACGTTCTCGCTCCCTGCCTTTTTTTTGGATTTTTGTCTTTTTTTTATTGAGAAACCAATGAAACTAAACAATTTTTGTACCTCCAGAGAGGGATTCGAACCAGGACTTCCCACGTCAAGGGCTGACATTCAGACCGCTACACTACTGGTACGTTCTCGCTCCTTGCCTTTTTTTTTGGATTTTTGTCTTTTTTTTATTGAGAAACCAGTGAAACTAAATAATTTTTCTACCTCCAGAGAGGGATTCGAACCAGGACTTCCCATGTCAAGGGCTGACGTTCAGACCGCTACACTACTGGTACGTTCTCGCTCCCTGCCTTTTTCTTGGATTTTTGTCTTGTTTTATTATGGAGAAACCAGTGAAACTAAACAGTTTTTGTACCTCCAGAGAGGGAATCGAACCAGGACTTCCCACGTCAAGGGCTGACGTTCAGAACGCTACACTACTGGTACGTTCTCGCTCCCTGCCTATTTTTTGGATTTTTGTCTTTTTTTTTATTGAGAAACTAAACAATTTGTCTACCTCCAGAGAAGGATTCGAACCAGGACTTCCCACGTCAAGGGCTGACGTTCAGACCGCTACACTACTTGTACGCTCTCGCTCCCTGCCTTTTTTTTTTGGATTTTTGTCTTTTTTTTATTGAGAAACCAGTGAAACTAAACAATTTGTCTACCTCCAGAGAGGGATTCGAACCAGGACTTCCCACGTCAAGGGCTGACGTTCAGAACGCTACACTACTGGTACGTTCTCGCTCCCTGCCTTTTTTTTGGATTTTTGTCTTTTTTTTTATTGAGAAACCAGTGAAACTAAACAACTTGTCTACCTCCAGAGAGGGATTCGAACCAGGACTTCCCACGTCAAGGGCTGGCGTTCAGACCGCTACACTACTTGTACGCTCTCACTCCCTGCCTTTTTTTTTGGATTTTTGTCTTTTTTTTATTGAGAAACCAGTGAAACTAAATAATTTTTCTACCTCCAGAGAGGGATTCGAACCAGGACTTTTCACATCAAGGGCTGACATTCAGACCACTGATCCATTCTCAGTCCCCTCTCTTTTGGTCTTTTTTTTTTCATTGAAAAACCAGAGAAACTAAACAATTTTTCTAAATAAGAGCAGGATTTGAACCAGAGTTTCCCACATCAAGGGCTGATGTTCAAACCGCTGCACCACTGGTCCATTCCTACTGCCTGTTCTTTTGTTGGATTTTTGGGACACTTTGTCTAATGAGAACAACTGAAAGTAAACAATAGTGGGATTTGAACTCAAGACCCCATGATAGAAACACAACACTCTATCTCCTGAGCCACTGAGACTGCAGAGATGATGAGTGTTTTGAACAGGTTTTATCAAGAGCTTTGTGTTAAATGATGAATAACTTTAACAACTGTGGGATTTGAAGCAGAACTTTCATGTTTGAAAGAGAGACAATGACCCACTGAGCCACAGAATCTGTGATGCAATAGCACGGTTTTTAAGGTCTTTCAGGTTTAAAGTTTATGTTAACTTATGTTTAAGCTGAGTAAATGATGGTCATCATTGATTAATAACTCACTGGCTGACTGTCCAGAAATAAACACACAAAATGCCAAAGTATGTCTGAAGATTTATTAATTATGAGAAAACCAGAGCTACTCTTGTAGAAATCGTGTAGTTTTTATTTCTATAAGAATCATGTGTGAAAAGCTGTTTGACATAGCTAAATATGCAAAATGATAAATACATGCTATAATAATGTTATCATTGAAATAATTACTTGTATTAACTGTATCAGTGTATGTGTGATTTTGTTGTAATATCTTCCTTTTTAAATAAATATATGCAAAAAAGTCAAATCTAAAACAAATTTCGCCCTCCTGTGTTGATTTTTGTGAATTACACCTTTGCAAATCAAGTCTAATGAACTTAAAAGAGTATCACCCTCCTGTGGTGATTTTTGTGAATTACACCTCTGCAAATTGAGTCTAATGAACATAAAAGACTTTCACCCCCTGTGGTGATTTTTGTGAATTACACAACTGCAAATCGAGTCTAATGAATATAAAAGAGTTTCGCCCTCCTGTGGTGATTTTTGTGAATTACACAACTGCAAATCGAGTCAAATGAACATAAAAGAGTTTCGCCCTCCTGTGGTGATTTTTGTGAATCACACCTCTGCAAATCAAGTCTAATGAACTTAAAAGAGTATCACCCTCCTGTGGTGATTTTTGTGAATTACACCTCTGCAAATTGAGTCTAATGAACATAAAAGAGTTTCGCCCTCCTGTGATGATTTTTGTGAATTACACCACTGCAAATCGAGTCAAATGAATATAAAAGAGTTTCGCCCTCCTGTGGTGATTTTTGTGAATTACACCACTGCAAATTGAGTCTAATGAACTTAGTTTCGCCCTCCTGTGGTGACTTTTGTGAATTACACCACTGCAAATCGAGTCAAATGAACATAAAAGAGTTTCTCCCTCCTGTAGTGATTTTTCATGAATTACACCACTGCAAATTGAGTCAAATGAACATTAAAGAGTTTCGCCCTCCTGTGGTGATTTTTATGAATTACACCGCTGCAAATTGAGCCTAAAGAACATAAAAAAGTTTCACCCTCCTGTGATTTTGATGAATTACAGTTTCGCCCTTCTGTGGTAATTTATGTGAATTACACCACTGCAAATCGAGTCAAATGAATATAAAAGAGTTTCGCCCTCCTGTGGTGATTTTTGTGAATTACACCACTGCAAATTGAGTCTAATGAACTTAGTTTCGCCCTCCTGTGGTGATTTTTGTGAATTACACCTCTGCAAATTGAGTCTAATGAACATAAAAGAGTTTCGCCCTCCTGTGGTGATTTTTGTGAATTACACCACTGCAAATCGACTCAAATGAATATAAAAGAGTTTCGCCCTCCTGTGGTGATTTTTGTGAATTACACCACTGCAAATTGAGTCTAATGAACTTAGTTTCGCCCTCCTGTGGTGACTTTTGTGAATTACACCACTGCAAATCGAGTCTAATGAACTTAGTTTCGCCCTCCTGTGGTGACTTTTGTGAATTACACCACTGCAAATCGAGTCAAATGAACATAAAAGAGTTTCTCCCTCCTGTGGTGATTTTTCATGAATTACACCACTGCAAATTGAGTCTAATGAACTTAGTTTCGCCCTCCTGTGGTGACTTTTGTGAATTACACCACTGCAAATTGAGTCTAATGAACTTAGTTTCGCCCTCCTGTGGTGACTTTTGTGAATTACACCACTGCAAATCGAGTCAAATGAACATAAAAGAGTTTCTCCCTCCTGTAGTGATTTTTCATGAATTACACCACTGCAAATTGAGTCAAATGAACATAAAAAAAGTTTTGCCCTCCTGTGGTGATTTTTGTGAATTACACCACTGAAAATTGAGTCAAATGAACATTAAAGAGTTTCGCCCTCCTGTGGTGATTTTTGTGAATTACACCACTGAAAATTGAGTCAAATGAACATAAGAGTTTCTCCCTCCTGTGGTGATTTTTATGAATTACACCGCTGCAAATCGAGCCTAATGAACATAAAAAAAGTTTTGCTCTCCTGTGGTGATTTTTATGAATTACACCACTGCAAATCGAGTCAAATGAACATAAAAAAGTTTCTCCCTCCTGTAGTGATTTTTCATGAATTACACCACTGCAAATTGAGTCAAATGAACATTAAAGAGTTTCGCCCTCCTGTGGTGATTTTTATGAATTACACCACGGGAAATCGAGCCTAATGAACATAAAAAAGTTTCGCCCTCCTGTGGTGATTTGGATGAATTACAGTTTCGCCCTCCTGTGGTAATTTATGTGAATTACACCGCTGGAATTTGAGCCTAATGAGCATAAAAGAGTTCCACCCTCCTGTAGTGATTTTTCATGAATTACACCACTGCAAATTGAGTCAAATGAACATTAAAGAGTTTCGCCCTCCTGTGGTGATTTTTGTGAATTACACCATTGAAAATTGAGTCAAATGAACATAAGAGTTTCTCCCTCCTGTGGTGATTTTTATGAATTACACCGCTGCAAATCGAGCCTAATGAACATAAAAAAAGTTTTGCCCTCCTGTGGTGATTTTTGTGAATTACACCACTGCAAATTGAGTCAAATGAACATTAAAGAGTTTCGCCCTCCTGTGGTGATTTTTGTGAATTACACCACTGCAAATTGAGTCAAATGAACATAAGAGTTTCTCCCTCCTGTGGTGATTTTTATGATTTACACCACTGAAAATTGAGTCAAATGAACATTAAAGAGTTTCACCCTCCTGTGGTGATTTTTGTGAATTACACCACTGAAAATTGAGTCAAATGAACATAAGAGTTTCGCCCTCCTGTGGTGATTTTTATGAATTACACCGCTGCAAATTGAGCCTAAAGAACATAAAAAAGTTTCACCCTCCTGTGATTTTGATGAATTACAGTTTCGCCCTTCTGTGGTAATTTATGTGAATTACACCACTGCAAATCGAGTCAAATGAATATAAAAGAGTTTCGCCCTCCTGTGGTGATTTTTGTGAATTACACCACTGCAAATTGAGTCTAATGAACTTAGTTTCGCCCTCCTGTGGTGATTTTTGTGAATTACACCTCTGCAAATTGAGTCTAATGAACATAAAAGAGTTTCGCCCTCCTGTGGTGATTTTTGTGAATTACACCACTGCAAATCGACTCAAATGAATATAAAAGAGTTTCGCCCTCCTGTGGTGATTTTTGTGAATTACACCACTGCAAATTGAGTCTAATGAACTTAGTTTCGCCCTCCTGTGGTGACTTTTGTGAATTACACCACTGCAAATCGAGTCTAATGAACTTAGTTTCGCCCTCCTGTGGTGACTTTTGTGAATTACACCACTGCAAATCGAGTCAAATGAACATAAAAGAGTTTCTCCCTCCTGTGGTGATTTTCATGAATTACACCACTGCAAATTGAGTCTAATGAACTTAGTTTCGCCCTCCTGTGGTGACTTTTGTGAATTACACCACTGCAAATCGAGTCAAATGAACATAAAAGAGTTTCTCCCTCCTGTAGTGATTTTTCATGAATTACACCACTGCAAATTGAGTCAAATGAACATAAAAAAAGTTTTGCCCTCCTGTGGTGATTTTTGTGAATTACACCACTGAAAATTGAGTCAAATGAACATTAAAGAGTTTCGCCCTCCTGTGGTGATTTTTGTGAATTACACCACTGAAAATTGAGTCAAATGAACATAAGAGTTTCTCCCTCCTGTGGTGATTTTTATGAATTACACCGCTGCAAATCGAGCCTAATGAACATAAAAAAAGTTTTGCCCTCCTGTGGTGATTTTTATGAATTACACCACTGAAAATTGAGTCAAATGAACATTAAAGAGTTTCGCCCTCCTGTGGTGATTTTTGTGAATTACACCACTGAAAATTGAGTCAAATGAACATAAGAGTTTCGCCCTCCTGTGGTGATTTTTATGAATTACACCGCTGCAAATTGAGCCTAAAGAACATAAAAAAGTTTCACCCTCCTGTGATTTTGATGAATTACAGTTTCGCCCTTCTGTGGTAATTTATGTGAATTACACCGCTGGAATTTGAGTCTAATGAATTTAAAGAGTTTTGCTCTCCTATGGTGATTTTTATAAATCACACCTCAGAAAATCGAGCCTAATGAACATAAAAGTTTCGCCCTACTGTGATTTTCGTGAATTACAGTTTCGCCCTCCTGTGGTGATTTTTGTGAATTACAGCACTGTAAATTGAGTCTAATGAATTTAAATGGGATTTTTGTTCTTTCCTCTCTGTTCTTCTGTTAAAATACATTTATACAAAAAAAGACCAGACCTTAACGTTCAAAGGCAAACAATTCTCTTCTGCAGCACATAGCTTGTATCCAATTTATGTGTATGAAGTAACTTTGGCTCAGGCTTTGTAAAAGATGGTCAATGCATCTGTGGGATTTAAACATGTTTTTTGTTGCTGCTTCATGATTCAAAGTCTCAAATGTGATCACTATAGTAAGTAGAATGGTAAAAAGTAAAGTGCAGTTTTCCATCCGCTCCACTAGGCGGCAGAAGTAGGTTTCACCTTCAGTCCAGCGTTGCCAAGTCCGTGGTTTTCCCGCGGTTTGAAGCGACCCCACATAACATGATATTTAGCCTCTGGAATGCGAATTTTACTAGGGAAACCCCGCCAAAAACGTGGATTTCCCCCCCGGAACGCGATGTTTATCGGTGGAGCCCCTCTGAAACGCGATTGAACTAGTTTTGAGTAGCAATTAGGCGGGTTTTGTTGTGAAAACCTGGCAACCCTGCTTCAGTCTGACACTTTGGCTGCTTGACAACATGACGCTTGATGACAGTCACAACAACACGTGCAGATCCGGCAGATGAGATGACAGCTCTTAATGTCACTTTAACAGCAAATATTCCAGCTTAACTGCAAATAAAATCGACACACAGACGGATAAAATCCAATCGAGTGTCACGCGACACACCTGCAAGTAACTATTTCGCTTAAAGTCAATTTCTCTTGTCAAATGAATTGCTCGCACTGTATAGCAAATCAGTCGCTAGTTGTAGCGTTACCTTTTTAGTCTTTGAATGAATCTTCCTCTGATCTTCACACTATAAAGTGGAATAAGAAGGATATTGCAGTTGTGTGAAGCTCTGATGTTCTTCTGCCGCTTCATGCTTTTCCACTTCCTGTTATGACTGGTATATGAGAGGAAAACACAACCTTTTAAAATTGTGTTTTAATTAAAAATGTAATAATTTTACAAGCATGAAGCAATAAAGTAAATTTGAACTAAGAGCAGTGCGATCTTGTTCTGATGTTTTGTGGGTCTGTCATTTTTTTGAACGGGAAGTTAAATTTTAGTTCTATTCAGTGTTTTCATCATTTTGTGGCCTGTAAGAATTTAATTAATAGCATCACCAGAGAAGATTGATACAGCATTACTAATGTACTAACATATAACATATTCCCTTTGTTATTGATGAAAAAGAAAGCTTGAGGACCGAATGAATGTGCTTCAATACCTAATTGAAAGTTCAGCTAAAAATAATAATTCAGTCATTGTATTCTCACCCTCATGTTGTTTCAAACCGGTTTGACTTTCCTTCTTCTGCAAAACATAAAAGAAAATACTTGAAATGTGTCATTGACTGTGTTTACATGTGCACCAATAATGTCATTATTTTCAAAAATAAGAGTAAGGACTTAATTTACTTGTGTCAAATGCAAAACACATTTCTATGATGTATTTTATTCTTTCAGTGATGTCTCAGTTTCATTGTTTTTGACCAAATAATACACTCCATTATATTTGTGCCACGCAACGTTATACTCAGTTTTTATAGCACCTCAAAAAAAGCATTTAACTTTACCGCTATGTTTACAAGTCTGTGCATGACAACATCATCTGTGTCCATCACATGCACACTTTGGTCAGAGTGGAGTAGATGTGATTGAAGTGTTTACATGCAAAATTGTGTTTTTCTTAAAAAAAAAAAAAAAAGAAAGAAAAAGAAAAAAAAATTGTGATTTTAAAAGCTTTATTTTCCCCTTCCTCAGACTTCCTCCTTTCTCTTGCCCTGCCTCTCTACTCTGTTTTACCACCCCAGGTATCCGTCTTTGCTGTCACACCCCTTGTTTGGTACCACCCCAGACACTTTGCTGTCATCACAGCTTTCTTTCTGTGGGACGATCCCCACATACTGAGGTGGGATTTGAACCCATGCCTCTATCGCAGCCTTGTCCGCAACCAACGTGTTTAGCCACTAGTGCTTTCATGCTGAGAGATGATGTTTGGGGCAGTTTGTTGGATTTAATGACAACAATTTAACCCAAGCAATAGTGGGACTCGAACCTGGGACTCCAAGATTAAAGCACTATAGTTTTTCTCCTGAGCCACTGAGTCTGAGGTGGCAATGGGTCTTTTAGATGGACTTTTATGGATACCTTTGTGTTATATAATAGAAAAAGATTTATTGTTGTTGGCTTTGAACCAACGTCTTTATTGTAGTATTATCTGTTATTAACGTGTGCTTAACCACTGTACCATTGTGGCTTTCATGTTTGGAGCATCTTGTTGGATGTATACAATTTAACGTATGTAAAAGGGGATTTGAACTTGTGACTCCAAGATTAAAACAACGCTTTATTTCTTGAGCAACTGAGCCTTACGTACACTTGTTCACTTAGGTTGATTTTCTGTTTATCTACAGCATTAAAAAAAAAAAAAGCAATGTAAGCAATAGTGGGATTTGAAACCAGAACTCTAGGATTACAACACAACGTTTTGCTGCTTGAGCCACTGAATCCGACAAAAAAAGTAGGTGTTTTGGTGATTAGTCACTGACTTTGTGAAGTTTGAGTTGCTTTATTTCGGTTGATTTTCAATTTGTCTACAGCATTAATATATATATTTTAATGTAATATATATATATATATATATATATATTAACATAAGAAACAGCAGGAATCGAACTCAGGGCTCAATGATTAAAACGCAATGCTTTACCACTTGAGTCACATGATAAAAGGTGTGTTCGGCTTGAAGCGGCGCTGTGCAGGCCAATCGGTGTTAGCGGTTGAAAGCATTCATAGCTGTCTGCTCTCTAATCGCTCTCGCTGTACTTTGATGTCCCACACCAATCGGTCTGCACAGCGCTGCTTCAAGCCGAACACACCTTTTGTCACATGCTTTTTTTTAAGTGTCAGTGGTGTGTCACCCTCATGTGGAGAATCTAATCTTGTGAACTTCAAAATTATTAAAGACAAAAAAAAAAAAAAAAAAAAGGCTATTTGCAGGTTCCTCTTCACTATGGAAAAATATTTTCCACAAGAGTAACAAGACAGCTGAAAAACTAGTGTCTCATTTAATTACCACACTATCTGCTCTGAGACTCTTGCTGTTTGATGAGTCTCAGCTTATTTATTTATTCAGGATGAATCATATAGTCACTTTCTGAATATGAGCTAATTATTTACTCATAAGAGACAAACTATAGAGACTTTATTCACATCTTTAATTCAAAACAAATATTGTCAGAGGAATTTAACTGAATGTCGCTGTCCTGTGGTGAATTATGTGTATTACACACACGCAACTTATTTTAAGGGCTACAACTCAAGCGCAAAAAACAAAAAAATATTTTGCATTGATTCAAAATTGTCTTTGCAGTTACAACGGGACATTATGTTAGAATATTCTATAATATAACTGACTGGAAAAAAAAAGAGCATTACATTTTATAAGTAAACCGAAAGGTAACAGAAATCGCAACACAACAAATAATGACTAGGGGCTGTGAATAGAAATGAACAGAAAGAGGTATTTCAACTTTATAAGTGAGTCTTGAGAAATAACATTTTGAACCTGGAAAATGCATTGAGTACATAGCTTGGGTAGAGAACATTTCAGAACATCGGTTGTGCTGAAAGAATAATGTACCAGATATAAATTTTCCCATTTGCAATTTTGGTTACAACCAAATGACAACAAATTTATCTCAATCTTTAGATTGATGGAAAGCTGGCTTTTATTATAGACTGTGTGCGGCTGTTAAAACAAACAAGCAGGACATGATTATAAAGATATAAATGAATTTGTTTTTCAATATGCTAACTATATTCATTGGGTGCATTTGCCAGTGTGGCACTATCAACTACATTAGTAACATTAATGTCAACATTTTAAAACATTTATATGTATTATATATTAAATAGTTATGGGATTATATTTTATTTATTTTTATTTGTTTAATAAAATATGTTATTAGAATATCAAAACATTTAATTTCTAAACAGTTACACAATTCTAAACTTACATTCTGCAACCAGCTCTAAGTTTGTTTTCTTTTGTTTATTCCACCAATCACCTGTGTAACAATCACCACTGTAAAGTATTACATTGTTATTAGAAGAACTAAAATAGTGTAAATTTGCAATTAAACAACTGCAATTTTATTAAAAATAATTTTGCATTATCCAGCATGTCAGTTATATGTTTTTGGAGCTTTCTTTTTCTGGTAAACGTTCTGGAAGACTTTTCCATCTGGCTGAGTTTTCCAAGTCAGTGAGAGAAGTCCACTTATTTTTAACTTCTTCCTCATCTATGAGATTCAAATGAATGAAAATACAGAGAACAATAGTAACATGAACAGCCAGTAGATAACAGCAAAATTTAGTGAAAGATGCAGCTTATTGTTCCTCCACTGCTCTCACCTCCTCCCAGAGTTTACTCATGGTTTCAGGATCATTTGGGTTGATTTTGGGGTCAGTTTTCACCTCAATCCTCAACAGCACTTTAACACCTGAGTGTGAGCCCTGGACAGGGCCTCCATCTGTGGAAGTGAATTCTAAAGAGCAGTATGAAAGATGCAAAGTCAGGTTAGAAAAAGGTATATATATTTTTGTTTTGATTGGCACTCACCACTGCAGATGACTCCAGCATCTTCCTGGTGCCTGAGACCGTTCGGCCACCCGTGCTCAAAGCCACATTGTATCAGTGTAGGCTCATTCCCAACACAGTGAACATAGTTCATTAATATTGGACCAGTTCCCGGTCCAAAATAAGCAGCATACTTTGCCTCTATAGCATCTCCACAGCCCAGTTCTCTACACACCACTGCAGCATCTGACAGATCCCAGCCATCATCACACACTGTTCCCCACTGACCATCAAGGAGAACCTCCACTCGTCCAGAACAAATGTTATTACCATCTACCAGCCTGACAGGAGCTAATGGTCACACCGATAAAAAGAACAAAACACATTACATTTTTTATGATATACAAATGACAACTTATGGCCTTTTCACTATATATACCTAATGATATAATAACGATTTAGAAAATCATTCTAAATTTAAAAGCATAGCAGAGTCCACACCACAACTACAATTTGAAATGTATTTCAGAATGATTTTTCTAACAGATAAACAATAAAAACAGTCAATCAGAATCCGTCTGGCTTTAAAGAGTTTGAGCATTTAAAGCAGCAGACGAGAAAATGGTAGAATGTTAATTTACTATCCACTATCCAACTGGAGAATGTGCAATAATCTGTTTACGTAATAAGTTGCACTAAAATTAATTGACGAAATCACGTTCAGCTTTCAAATTCACTCGCGTTCAACAGGGAGCGAGGGAGGGGGCATGTCCCGTGAATGCCCCCCTCCCCGGCTTGGAGTCAGCACGACGACTACCACTGTATGTACACGAAGACATATACATTTTAGAACAGTTGCTGACCCCTAAAATGAGCTTCTCCATCATCTCGCCTCGACGGATCACGTGCACTCCACCGACTTCACTGCTATAGAGTACCTCAGAAATGACGTGTTTTTGTATGCAAAACCCGGAAGTAAGTTTTAGGACTTTTTAGGACTTCCGGTTCCTTCACCCTAAAGTCTATTGGTTTTCTGAATGGGTTTTTGCTAAATCACCTGAAATAAGGTCTGTGGTTAACAAAGCCTCTAAATATTTTCACGTTTTGATCTATGACATAAAACACAACAGTTATAACCCTCTTGTGATTTTTTTAAACCTTTATTGTGTCTTATAAACGGCGGTTGCTAACAAGTTGCTAAAAGGGACTACTTCCTTTGGCGGGGACTTTAGACGTCATCATGACAAACAGGACATTTGGACAGCATTTCTCATGAAAAAGTGGATAAGTATTCATACACAGCGCAGATCATAATCAGCGAGCATGTTTTTAAATAAAGTTTGAGGAAGCTTGGTGGTGGTGATGTTGATCCACGACCATGGTGTGCTGTAGTCTGTTTATACCCTACTGTTAGCTTTTTATATCTGACGACTTTATTTAGGCTTCAAAATGTATAAATGTTGTGTTAACTTGTAAAGATTATCTTGATAGACAAAACGTGTAAGTGTCATAACACTTTGTTAAACAAAAGATGTTTCATCAGCTGGATGATCGGATTGTTGTTAAACAGCAGTACAATTCATTGAACGCACTGAATTCTAATCCTCACAGCCTTGTTTTTATTCCTGTACTTACGTGGACAAATGACTCCAGCATACAAGTGAGGTTGACATGAATTTTGTCCCCAGTTGTCCGCTACACATTCTGCCAGTGAGGATTCATTCCCAAAACACTTCACATTACTTATCCATATTTGTCCTGAGATCGGCCCATAATATCCCACTGCATTCACCTCTTTAGTTCCCCTACAACCCAGTTCTCTACACACTACATTTGCGTCTAACAAATCCCAGCCTTCGTAACACACCGTTCCCCATATTCCAGAACGGAAAACTTGCACTATCCCAAAACAGGGGCTTGTGCCACCAACTAGTCTGACTGAAGCAGCCTTGCTTGACATGGAATTTCCCAGAGGTGCTTGTCATGAGAGAAAAACAAACAGAGAATCACAAATACGTTATGCAGTATGTAGGGCAGAAAAAAGTAGTTTGTATGTATGAGCTGTGTTTGAGCACTTACTTTGAAGTAAAATGAGCCAAATGATGCTCAGCATTGCTGCTGAAAAGAAACTGAGAAACATTATGACACTAAAAGATATATCAGAGTAACTGAGAACAATGAATGACTTCAGTGGATGAGCAATACATTTTTGCACTGATTAATGTAATAGGTAAAGTTTCTTATTCTAGATTTCTTAATGGCTAAATATAAAGCCAATAAATTGGACCCCTTTTTGACAGTCAAAAGTAGCCCAATTGACCTGAATTTAAAACAGCATATAAACATATTAAGCTGACAGATCAATACTTAAACCATTCTCTAATTCTTTTTTCTAAATGAAAATTATTAGTATTGCTACTAGACATAAATCTTTAACAGAGAATATTACTTGAGAATCAATCACACTTTGAGATAGGACAAATTAATAAACCTTTAACGATTAGCAGACAAAAAGAAACCGCAGAAGACCGAAAGTTCAAAATATGATTAAGGGTTTAAACCTTTTGAAGTGTCCCATGTATGCTTCTTTCTGCCTCTGAAAGATAAGTTTGTATGTTGGTGATTTATAGTATATTTATCTACAGGGTACAACCTCCCACCAATGTGTCTCCTCCCTTCAGAAGACCCTGACAATCACACCTTTTCAGTGTATTATTTTACATATATTTGAAAATTACAGCACAGGTGTTGTAGTTAGCAATTTGTACTCGAGGAAGCTGTGACCTAAGGATGCAAACAAGTTAGACATAAAAGAAACTATATGGTATTGATCACAATAGTTACAATCACTCTATCTCTTAGATATGATCACTTTCAACTTTCTTTTTTCTGTCTTTCAAAATTTGGTAATCATGTTCAAAATTATGCTTTTGCAAACAAATAGCATTTGCTTGACACTAAACAGAAGGCTGTTCATTGTTTGCATTTTGTTTGGTTGTTTAAACGAGTTGTTCCTCCCTAATTACTCTGACAGGCCCCATTAACAGGATGCAAACTGTGAAGCTTTTTCATATTTACCTTTCACAAAAAATCTTGCATTCTTTTGGACTGTCAAGTTTCAAAAAAGACAACAAAGAAACAAGACTTGTGTGCTGTATTGCATGTATCACATGTCTTCTGAAGCCATGTCTTAAATAAAAGTGTAATTGTGCATGTTGTTGTTTCAGTTCTAAATGTATGCACATGTCTGTTTCAGTTCATTACCCGTTGCAAATGGTTAACAAAACTCGTAAGTATCCTGAAAATACTATCCAGACACCAACAAATGATTAGCAAATGAGCTAATTAACCACAAGCTCTAAGGCTTCTCAACAGTGCTATTATGACATGGGTGGAAAGATTCATTCTTGTTTCAAAAACTAAGCAACTGGAATAATTACCTGAATATGTTAACATGATACCATACCTAGAGTACCAAGGTAACAGCAGTCACAACATGAAAACTCACCAGGAAATTCTCACACTGATAACTAAGGCAAATTGGATTGTAACTTTACAGTGATCTGAATCTGATTCTTGTTTGAGAATGGAATTAAATCAAAATGAATTATTATTAACTACACTCATTAAATTTTTTACAATTACATTCTAAAAGTCCACAGAGGTTCATGTTTGTACAATATCGGCTATCAAGCTTACTGTATATATTACATGTAAATTTTGGTTAGAAAGTTAGGATATGACAAAGATATTATATGAAGCAGGGATATTATATAAAGCATTGTCATGTATGAAAAGCTTATGTAAGATAACTATTATTTATATTTATAAAAGGTCAGATTATAAGTATAGAAGGATGCAGCATTCAATTTGCTATTAGCTGATCCTTGTTTTCTTCTCTGTATGCCAGCAATGACCTGAGAAACCAATATCATTGTACACTGTTATTGTGGAAAACATTGAATTCAAAATTAAACAGTTTTAAAGTTAATGTTAAAGTCTTACCAAAATGTCAGGGTGCAATTCCTTTTCTCTTATGGAAGACATTTCCATCTGCCTGAGTTCTCAGTGAGAAAGTTCCATTTATTTGTAGCTTCTTCCCCATCTATGAGATCCAAATGAAGGTAAATACAGAGAGCCAGTAAATACCATGAGAAGCCAGTAGATGACAGCAGTGTAGGATGCAGTTTAGTGTTACTCTTCTGACTGCTCTCACCTCCTCTGAAAGTTTATTCATGATTTCAGCATCATTTGGGTTGACTCCAAGTTCAGCCTTCACTTCAATCTTCAACAGGACTTTAATATCTGATTGAATGTGAGAAAGTGTGAAAGATGAAATTTCTTGCTCAAATATGCTGGCATAACTTCCTTTCTAAACATGCAGGTGGGATGGAAATTTGGGCAATTTTTTGGTACTAAATCCTCAGTGACACTGATATTTTAAAATGCAATTTGAAACCACACTTATGTGCTTATTAACAATCTAATTTTGTCTTGACAAAAAACAAAAAAAACAAACAAATAGGATCTTTATTTGCTGAATACTACTGCTGTGCTCAATGGACCCTTTTCACATTTCTGGGGTTCTCAGAAAGTCTTCATAGTTGGGTTAATGTCTACAGTGGTGAACGGAAACTACAACAAATTTAATTTTTGCATTCCCATTTGCCCCAATAGCCAAAAAAAAAAAAAAAAAAAAAAAAAGATTACGGCAGTCAGAAAAGAGGAAAATGTCAAATTTGCCATTACACAGCAGCATTAAACCAGTTCTCTCTAATTTAATGCCAAGGTAATAAAACAAAGTATAGTGCTATAAATGTAGCCTACATTAATTTTTTTAAAAAGTGTGCATTAAATGGAAGTTACGATAGTCTTCCCTATTGTGACATACTGTATATCCAAGTGAAAATGGCTTCTTGAACAAAAAACAAAAAATGTAGGGCGGGACTTGATTTTGTCCATGGGGAATTTTGATTGGATGTTTGGAACGTTGAGGTTTGCTATTGGTCAATCACATGTGAGCGACAGGTTGCCCCGCCCTCACGCCAGTAAACACGTCATCAGAGAACATCGCCCAGAACAGGAGCTGGTGCTGTTGACCAGCCTAACTTTATCTAATGCTCAGACAAAGGAAGGGACAGTTTGAGCTTGTATATACAAATATACAATCATTTTAGTATTATATTGACTACATTGTATGCAATGTAACGATGTTTAGATAAGGGATGTAAAGCATGCTGTTCATTATTTAATATCATTTTGAACTCACTCTGACATATGACTCCTGCAGCTTTCTCATGTCCACAGCTGCCTTTCCCCCATCCACTTGATTTACAATCTCGCAGACTTGATTCAGTGTTAGAACAATGTAAATCACTTAGCCATGCAGGTCCTGATCCTTGTCCAAAATAAGAAGCATTTTTTGCCTCTACAGCATCCCCATAGCCCATCTCTCTGCACACCACTGTAGCATCTGACAGATCCCAGCCATTATCGCACACTGTTCCCCATATTCCATTATAATGAACCTCCACTCTTCCAGAACAAGAGTTACTTCCATTAATGAGCCTGACAGGTGCTAAATGCCACATAAATGAAAGTAAAATAAACACACGAACTATTTAAATACATTTTTAGGATGTTTTCTCCCATTCACTAACTATTAATTGACTGTATTTCGTTTTCAGTTCAGTCCCACACAGGGCTGCTCTAATCTCTTTTATAAATGAATAGAAATGAAAGAGTAGAAAAGCAGTGGATTTTACTTACAGTCACACATGACTCCTGCATCCTTTGAATGGTCATACATTCTGAATTTACGTGATTCACAGACACTCAGTGTGGCCTCATTTCCAACACAGTTTACACTGCCCGTAAATACGTTTCCTGCACCCGGTCCGTAATAAGCAGCACTCTTTGCCTCTACAGCATCCCCACAGCCCATCTCTCTACACACCACTGCAGCATCTGACAGATCCCAGCCATCATCAGACACCGTTCCCCACTGACTATTATAGAAAACCTCCACTCGTCCAGAACAAGAGGTGTTGCCATTCGCCAGTCTAATTTTAGCTAATGCCCACAAAAACGAGAGTTATGGATAAAATATGATGACTCAAAGTTTACAAGCTTAGATTAAAGGGTTAGTTTACCCAAAAGTGAAATTTCTGTCATTATTTACTCACCCTCATGTCGTTCCAAACCCGTAAGACCTTCGTTTATCTTCGGAACACAAATTGAGATATTTTTGATGAAATCTGAGAGCTTCTGACCTTCCTATACACAGCAATGTCATAATCAATTTCAAAGCCCAGAAAGGTAGTAAACACATCGTTAAAATATCCATGTGACTACAGTGGTTCAATCTTAATGTTATGAAGCGACGCGAATACTTTTTGTGCGCAAAAACAGAAATATTCAACAATTTCTTCTCTTCCTGTCTCCTACGCTATTGACGTTGTAAACAGTGCAGTGCTACTGGGTTCTATGTCAGAACGCCGTCTCAGTATTTTAACAATGTCTTTACTACCTTTCTGGGCCTTGAAAGTGGTTATGACGTTGCTGTGTATGGGGAGGTCATCGGATTTCATCAAAAATATCTCAATTTGTGCTCTGAAGATGAGCGAAAGTCTTACAGGTTTGGAACGACATGAGGGTGAGTAATTAATGACAAAAAATTCATTTCTGAGTGATCTAACCCTTTAGGGTGATGTTAATTTTGTGTACAAGGTTTTGTACTCACGCTGACAGGTGACTCCAGCATCCTTTTCATGTCCACAGCTGTTTTGCCCCCATCCCTGTGATTTACAGTTTCTCAGTGTAGAGTCAGTGGCGCACTATAAACCACTTAGCCATACTGGCCCTGATCCCTGTCCAAAATAAGCAGCACTCTTTGCCTCTATAACATCTCCACAGCCCAGTTCTTTACACACCACTGCAGCACGTGTAGAATCCCAGCCATCATCACACACTGTTCCCCATCGGCCATCATAGAAAACCTCCACTCTGCCAGAACAAGTGTTAGTGCCATTCACCAGCTTAATAAGAGCTAAAGGCCAGACAGAGGAAAGGAAAACAAACGATAGTTTACCCAATAGATTCAGACGTGTTTTGTTTTTTACATTTTCTTTTCAGTTTATAATGCATGGAATGGCAATGGAAGGAACATATACACAAAGCTGTTGATTTAATTACATTGCAGTGACTTACCCTGACAGATGACTCCAGCATTATTTGAATACGAAGTGTACACTCTTAATTTTTTTAACTCACAGGAACCGAGTGTGGCCTCATTTCCAATGCAGTTGACATCATCCAACCATTCTGGTCCCCAACTCGGTCCGAAATAAGAAGCATTTTTTGCCTCTACAGCATCCCCACAGCCCATCTCTCTACACACCACTGCAGCATCTGACAGATCCCAGCCATCATCAGACACCGTTTCCCACTGACCATTATAGAAAACCTCCACTCGTCCAGAACAAGCGTTGATGCCACTTTCAAAATTAATTTTGCCTGAAAAATGTCATAATGAGAGCTGTTGTGAGTGGATTGTATCTGATGCACTTTCTCAGATTCATGCATAGATAAGACTTGTGAGTCATGTTAATGAAATATTCAATGGTTGAGTAAATGGACCAAATTCCATCCATTAGGATTATGTTGGTAGTTTTGTTTCAAATGTATGATTGATAGCAAAAGTATTAATTTACTCACAATCTATAGTGTGTATGTTTGTGTGTATTTTACTGAATAATTCATATTAGTGCTATAACAAAAATAGAAGCTTCCCTGCTTGGCATCCTGCTGCAAAAACAATTATTTTCTGTGGTAATCAACCGCATGCTACAAATGCTGCACATCACCCTAAACATTTTGCATGAAAGATTTTGTACTCACGGCGACAGGCAACTCCAGCATCCTTTTCATGTCCACAGGAATTTTGTCCCCATTCCTTTAAACTACAGTGTCTCAGTGTCGATTCAGTGTTATCACACTGCACATCACTTAACCATACTGGCCCTGATCCCTGGCCAAAATAACCACCGCTCCTATGCTCGAAAACTTCGCCACAACCCATTTCTTTACACACCACTGAAGCGTCTGACAGATCCCAGCCATCATCACACACTGTTCCCCACTGACCCTCATGGAGAACCTCCACTCGTCCAGAACAGGAGTGACTGCCATTCACCAATCTGACAAGGGCTAATTTCCACACAGAGCAGTCAGAACATATATAAATCAACTGATGCATGTAATTGCAAAGACAAAACTAGACAATCGTTTTTTGCAGTGAACTTACATTGACAGGTGACTCCAGCATCCTTTGTATGGTCACAGTAAAAGTCTCCCACTTTCTTTGATCCACATTTGCTCAGCATAGGCTCAGTTCCAAAACACGTCACACCACTCATAAATACTTGTCCCCAACCTGGTCCGAAATAAGAAGCATTTTTTGCCTCTACAGCATCCCCACAGCCCATCTCTCTACATACCACTGCAGCATCTGACAGATCCCAGCCGTCATCACATACCGTTCCCCACTGACTGTTTAAGAAAACCTCCACTCGTCCAGAACAAGAGTTCTTGCCATTTACCAGTCTGATTGATTCGGACGTACTTGAAATGGTATTGCCTAGTACTTCATGAAAAAGAAAAAGTACAAAGTGTTAAAAATGCTAGCATTGTCTCTGAAAAAAAGTTGTGACCGTGCTTGTTTGTTAGTGTTACTGCTTACTCAGAAATGGAATGAGCCACATAGAGCCTGACATTGTTGCTAAACAGTCCAAAATTACCATGAGAAGTCTACAAAAAAAAAAAAAAAAAACCTCTACAAATTAACAAAATGACATGAATCAGACATAAATATACACTTTTATAGAACACAGAAACAGAACAACCATTAGGTTACACCATATATTATCAAAATCAGTTAAAGTAAAAATTTGATATTCACATACACTCTGCAATCATCACACCTGCTTTTTGTTGTTCTGTCCCTGAATTGGCAAGTCCACTCTTGTTAAAAGCGTATGATTAGTGAAATGTCACTCCCATGTTGAGGTTCCCTCTACTCCATGTTAGGAAGTAGAATTGTGATTGAGGTTCAGATTGGTTAAATCTGTTTTGCTCTGGCTCCTCCCACTGACTGACTTCAACACACCTTTTTACTTTCTTTACTTTATACAGCTTTTTAATCCAAGCAGGTGCAATCAAATGTGTCTCACATGATAATGCAAGTTAATTTAATCTATCAATCAATCCAAGCTTAAAGGGTTCATCTTCGAAACACAAATGAAGATATTTGTAATGAAATTTCTGTCCCTCCATTGACAGTCCACGCAACTACCACTTTGACGCTTCAAAAGGTTCATAGCGAGATTGTAAAACTAATCCATATGAATCAAGCGGTTTAGTAGAGACTTGATTGCTTTATATGATGAACAGATTTAATTTAAGACTTTGTTGCAACTGGCCCAGCTGAAATGAAGCAAAGCCCGAGTTTCATGCATTGAGCTGCTTTGAGTACTATTCAAATTACATCTTAAATCACTCATTTGCTTTACTAAGCAAGTAATTTTGCATCCAATTTGACCACTAATCCCTCATTATTCCAGCTCTTAAATTGTAGGCCCTAAATTTCATTTATGCTAAAGCCGCTTTGTCCCCCTGTCCATTTACAAAGAATCTGTAGGATGTATTTTGCCTTGTGACATATCTTCTCAATGTTCTGCATGTGCATCTGTGTGATCAAGCACAGTTACATTAGCACAAAATTATGCAGTAACTTATTGTTAAATACACCACAATGGAATTTTACTGAATTTGAATCTTGAAACCCATGAGACAAATATGAGGTGGCATTAATGAAAAACAAGTGAAAATTTGCGTAACTTATGTATTATGTATGGAAAAAGGTATTGCAAATCTGTATCTGTATTGCAATTGCGCAAGTGATCCATATGGGATAGAGCATATTCTGAAAAAGAGAAAAGTGTGCAATGACTAATGCGTCTGCCCACATAATATATCCTTCTATGCACTTAAATAAATTATATATAAAGGGAGAAATTATAATTCCATGAACAGTAAAGGTACTATTAAAACGTTTAACACTTACCTGCATACTGCAACCATTACACCTGAAATTGTTGCTGTGTTCCACCTCATTGTGCTACAGCTAATCCTCAAACAGTTGTGTTTGTGTATTTAAGAATATATTACCAAATGGCCCCTCCCAGTCTATGGCCCACCTCCATATAATGAAGGCATATGTAGTCAACCATCAATCAGGTTCATCCAAGTGCCACACTGTTTGTCTACTTCATCTCCTGTTGAGTAATAAAAACCAATGAGCATAAGTTCCCATGAACAAATATCCAGTCTAACCTAATGAAAACCTAATGGAAAAAAAACAGATGCTGAGCTATACATACATGTGTGAAATGATTTGGTTCCACTATTTTGGTTAATAACTATGCTGGCTTGATCCATCCAGAATATCAGCCTATTTTTCTGATAGACTGTATGGCCTTTAAACCTTCACACTTCAAGCTTTAAAACTATTTCAAACTTCAAACTACTTTAAACTGAAAACCTTCAAACTTCCAGCTTTTAAAAGCACTTCAAACTTTCTGGTCAGGTTTTCTCAAGCCAACATCAAAGTTTGTCTTGACAAACTTTTTATTATGTTTAGAAAATATTATGTAACCTTTCTGAGTATACATTATGCTGTTATAGTTGCAAAGAAAATAAACGAAAATAGTTGCATAAGAGCCTCAACAGCAGTGACCTCAGCTACTCAAATATTATTTTGGTGTGTTGTTTTGTTTATGGATAGATTAATGCATAATCTGCTTGGAAAGTATTCTACAACAACTACTGTACTAAATGAAAATGTGTCTGTTTTGTCCCAGAAAGGAGCAGATTCCACATACTCCAGACATGTTATTTAATATGCACCTAACAAATACTAATTCTGAAATGTAGACATTTGACTTTTGTCATTCCTAAAAACACTGTTCAATTTGTTGATTGTAATGTTTAAATTATTAAAAGTAGTTCAAGACAGCTATATTGACCGTTGTGAAATAGGCACAGTTCCAGATTAATGGATTTAAAAAAAAATATATATATAAAATCTTCTTAAATTTGTATCTGCTTTGAATATTATTGAAGCATAGCCAATGTGAAATCCACACTAATGGTCTGTTTTGAAGATTATTCAAACAACAGTTTTAGAATGATTTGCTCTGCTGAATAAATTATGCAAAGTACCTTGAATCTGACCATTTCCAGTCATCTGCAAATTTTTGGCTACAAATGTATTTCTAGTGACTTTCAGCGATTGTTATATCAGAACTACACATACAGAACTCTGGTTTAAAAAATATTAATGCACTACTTATGCTGTGAAGCTTTTCATGCAGCTAGGCAGTTGTTTACAGTTAGATGCCCGTAGTACTAATTAAGTTAATGCTTAAACTCCAAAATTAATTCTCATTTAGATCTCATTTAATGTGCCTTGAGTCCAACTACTTGTAAATAATGGCATATTAAGGCTATATGATTGTGAATAATGAGATGCAAAATAACATTGGTATTGACAGAACATTTATTATGGAAAATATTGTGAATCACACACTGAATCAACTGAACTGACATTTATATCTTTTAGTTTATCAATTTAATTAAATGCTAATTAACACAAAATGTATTCTATGGAAGACCCCATGCAGAAGACTTATGAGTCTATGGACTACTTTTATGGTGTTTTTCGACAGTATAAATCAGGAAAGCACTTTCACTGTATGCAAAACAACAGTTTGATGTAAATTTTGGGGTGAACTATCCCTTAAAAGTGATAAACGCATACTGCAAGAGTGACATAAAAGATGTGTTTACATGTGTGCACAAGACACTGCTTGTTTTTCAAACTCAGACAGGCATGCAAAGCTGAACATCTGAGTCTTCATTGATCAGATAATTGAAGAGATCATTGAGAACTGGACAGGGCGGCTCTGCAGAAGCAGAACTGAGAGATCGTTTTCTTTAATATCTCTTTCTGTGTATTATAGATTTAAAATAAAAGTATTTTGATCAGTTTCTCATACTATCAATGCCATAGCGATGAAAAGTATGTTTCTTTTACCTATTGCCCATCTCTGCATTATCTGATAACAAGGAGTGTTGTGTGTTGTTCAGCCTCCCTCAACACAGACCTGATCGAGACAGAGAAAAACAAGAGTTCTACATTTTCTCTTGCTCTCTCTTTCTCTATTAGATTGGGCTGTGATGTTTGGGAGGCTTTAGGATGATCATGTGACACAGATCATTTTGGCCCATGCAGGAGGTTTACTGTTGTATGGAATTCGGTGAGTATCAGATGCTGCTTTTCTTTGTGTGTTTTCCATTACTTCCTGTCTCTTAATGCTGTTGACATCAGCTTGGTCTGACCATACTGGACTCTCCAGATCTGGACTAACTGAATAAGGGTTCTCCAAAACTTTAAGCACCCGCTGAACCTGAAAGGGTTTAAAATAATGTAACACCACACTGCAAAAAATATTTTCTTCCTCAGTATTTTTATATTACATTCCAATCAAGAGCTCTGACCTCTGAAAAATCACCCCTTTCAGCTGCTTCAATTGCATTCTGGGCAATGTAATTCCGCAGCACCACGACAGGATTGGTGGAGATCATCGATTGGACCCGTTCTTTCTCTACTGCAGAAGCGTCGCTCGCTTCGTCACATTCACAGGCCAGACGTCTCCTAATATAGTGACCAGAAAAGAAGCTAAAACTGCTGGACTTTCAGTTCATGGTCATTTAAATAGATTTTCTTTGTTTTTATTCAATCATTAAAATAGACTAATAGTTATATATTCATTTATAATTATTTATACCTGTAATGTTTGATCCATCTCTGCCAGTGATCTCTCTGCTTCATTTTTAGCTCCGCCTCACTTATCATGAGAAGCTCCTTCAGCCTGCCAATCTTCTCCATCTGCTTGGCAACCTCTGGCTGATTGGCTACAATGTTGAACATGCCGGGATTTGTCTCAGCCATGGAGAGAATCATCTCCAACTCACTAAGAATGGACACAGAGGACCAACAAATGAAAGAAAACCTGCAAAGTGCTCAAGGTCTTATTTTTACATCCTCAAGTTGGCGGTACCTTTTCAGAGCTCATAATGCTTTATTTTTATGCTTCAGTGTTTAGCTCCATTTTAAAAGTCGAAACCAATGCAAATTCATTCAATGAACATACCAATTCTCTTGCCTTGCTTTTCTTGCAATGTGCTGATGGCATCACATTCAGAGAAGAATGCAGAGTACAGGGAAATTAATTTTTAGCTTAAAACAATAGATTCTAGATCTTTATTTAAAAGAAACACTTTACTATGATCTAAAGGCTTTGTTAAATTGATATACATGAAATTATTTATTAGTATGAAGATTGGACCCTGAGAGGGTGCAGGTCCCCTCACCCGGGCTGCATTGTAGGATGGTTTGCCACCTTTAGTTCCTCCAGCGAGGCACACTGTTCCACGATCAGTTCCACTACAGAGTCTGTGCTGTCTCTCTCTGCCTGCTCACCAGCAGGACTGGACACGGCACTCAGCAGACGAAATGTGTTTGTGAAGTCTGCACCTGGCAAAGAAACCATACATACAGTATGGAACAATATATACAAGATACAAATATATTAGATATTATTAAAGGTTTTAGTTCACACAAAAATGTACATTCTGTCATCAACTGCTCACCCTCATGTCGTGATGCGTGAAAACAAACCTTTTTGATTCTTGCAGAAGCTCAAAGCCGTTGAAAAACTCTTTATCACTGCCCAGAATAAAATGCTACTGTAAATGTTATCAGTGTAGTAATTAAAGCATATTATGCGTTTATAGTTGCATGGACTGTCAATGGAGGGACAGAAATCTCTCTGATTTCATTAAAATTATTTGAATCGACTTTTTCAACAGAAAAGCTAAGAGACATGTTAGATTTTTATTCAACGGGAAGGTGGAAATATTCCTTCCTCTCACTATACCTGTAATATGCATGGTCTTCAATAAATCAGCCACCAGTTCCACATCCTCTGGTTCTTGTTGTCTCAGAAGACCCAGCTTCCTCCTCATGTTGGCCAGGTAGAAACCCTCATAAAGGCTCATGAACTCATCTAAAATGGTCCCTGCTCTGGCAGGCTGGAGCTCTGTGCCAAGAGCCTCTGCCAAACGTGCTAAGTTCCAGCGGCAGACATACGGCTGAGCTTCATAAGAGTAACGGCCTTTCTTATCAGAGGCATTACACACAAACTCCGGGTCAAACCTGCAATTAACAAAATACATTAATATTCAAGAATTAGTAAAAGCACATCTTCTTTCAGGATGCATTTTGATTGCATTTGCAATGTGCAATTTACTGCACAGTTTCCGTAGCACTGTAAAAGCTGGACAAACCTGTCCATGAAGCCAAATGGGCCGTAGTCTATAGTGAGCCCCAAGATGCTCATGTTGTCTGTGTTAAGGACGCCATGGCAAAATCCCACACTTTGCCACAGGGCAACCAGTTTAGCAGTCCTCACAGTCACCTTGCAGGTCCACAAAATACATGAAGCCAAGTCAAATCACATTTATTTACATAGCACTTTATAAAACACAGCAGTAAACAAGAAAATAACATTATTAATGTCGCAAAGCTCTTCAATTATGCACTGTTATTAAACTGAACTGATTTGAGCTCAATAACGACAACTAACCTCTCTAAAGAAGGTAGCATTCCTCTCTTGTCGGTCTAAATGTCTTCTTTGTATTTCAGGGTAGAATGTTTCAATGACATAATCCAGAAGTTGTGCACGGATATCAGGCCGTCCAACACTAGGGCCCTGTCTACCTGTGAAGTCATCCAACGAGAAGATCTCAAATGAGCCAAATCTGATGAGAAATATGGAAAGACTCATGAGTGCAAACATTTTAAAATACTTACTCCCGGTTTCAAGGCTTAAGTCTAGTCTCAGACTATAATGCATGTTTGAGCTGTTTTAACTGAAAGTAACTTGCACTGACAAATCTTAAAATATGTCAGAGCCATTGTTTTGTTTCAAGATGCACACCAGTAATGTTTTTTTTCTAGGGTATGTTTATAAAAGGTACTTAAATGCCTTAATTGAACTAAGGCCTAATCCTGGTTTAGTCTAAGCCCTGTCTGTGAAACCGGGCCTAAATGAAACCAAAATTGAGAATGCATTACTTTAGAACTTATTTTTTAGAGCCCTAAAATGGTTTTAGTGATACATTAGGTATCAAGGCTATATTTTACAACATACTTGGCCTTGGATATGAGTAACATCTAAAAAAAAGAAAAGAAAAAAAGACTTATTCAGAGATCCATTGCATCTCAGTGTGAGCCAACCCCTACAATCTTTGCTGATGAACTTTAACACTAATACCCAGTTTTAAGACTTTAGTAAATAGTTCCTTTGTTTTGCAAACTTCAGGATTTTGAACATTCTTTCACTTTTACAACTTGGCATTATGGAAAATAACGCTGTGAATAATGCATTCCTTTCTCTATAATCTTAAGGCCAATCACAATGCACAGACAGACACTGACCAACGCGGACAATCATCAGATTATATGTCAGTTCTTCTCAGACATTTTACAACTCGACAAACACTGACTGAACATGTTCAATCAGTGAAAACAAGCGCCGACCGATGGCAACATATGCCAACAGGTGTAACACACACTGATCCAACAAAACCCAACGTAATATCTGTTGCCGTTGATTTGTGTCTGGCAGTGTAGTGTGAATTGGCCTTTAGAATGTGCGTCTGAGCATAAACATAAATAGATGTGCTTAACCTGATAAAGGTGGGTGCTATTCTGAGAACCACCGAGCACCTCTCTGGTCTGGGATTGCCACTGTAGAACACATCCCTCTGGACATAAAGATCAGAGGTCACCAGTGATCCTGCTCGTGTTGTGGGAATTCCCAGAGCAAACATGGCCTCACTGCACAGGAACTCCCGAATACTGGAGCGTAGCACTTTACGCCCATCAGACTGCCTAAAGTGCACAAACATTTGTTTAATTTTTTTTTTTTTTAAATAAAAACAATTATTTTTACCTATTTTTGATGGGTGTGTTTTTTCTACATGCTTTTTCTTTTTTGGTGCATAACTGTATGCTCAATTGTGGCATTAAGGGTTTCAAATGGAATCTCACAGATCGATGAATGCATCTATTGTTATGGATTAAGGGTTTATTTATGCTCATTATTCTTCATGAAAGAGATCTACTCTAGTTAGCATTGTTAGAATTGTTAAGATTGGAAAGTAAAACATTTTAATGACTTTGCAATGCTTTTATGCATCATAAATTTCTTATTTTTAACAAAAATCCCAAAAGCAAAAAACTTTTTGTTACTTATAGCCTATACTTATTATGTGCTATAACAATGCAGTGAAGCCAGAGTAACGGTACCGAGAATAAGGCGTCCGTCCAGCACCTTTAACCTGAATTTCCCACCGACCACAGGGGCTTGTGCTGGTCGGGTCAGAAGTTTGCTCAGCACCGGTCTCCACCTCCCCCAGATAACACACAGCACCGTCACCCAGCTGCCCAGCGAACTGACCGAACTGGTGTCCGCAGTAGCAGTGCGCAGCGGGCTCAGAGCCCGGAATCACCCGAGACCCGCTCAGATATTCTTCCGCGTGCGGGTCACGTAAAACTTCGTCTGCGTTCAGTCCTAGTAAAGCAAGAGCCGGTTCGGACAGCGCGACTATTGTGGGCTTGAGCAGCGGCTGCAGTTCGACACGGGAAAAACACGCTCCTGTCACGGTCCGTGATCCCGGTTCTAGTGATGAATCCAGCGGCAGTGTTTTTAATGCAACGTTGTTGAACTTTAGTCTTTGCAGTGGGGTGAGACCATGGGCCATTCTGACACTAATGGAAGTTTGTCTTGCACTGTGAACCGTTTGCAGCTGCTCTGTTCAAGAATAACATAATCCTTCAGGGGATTAATGACTCAACACCACATGCACACAGTAAACCACAACAAATCCATCCCTCTGTATGTTCATCTATCTATTTCAAATATTCTTCCTATTACCATCTGCAGTAGCCTATCACTACCATAGTCTAATACATTTTACAGCAAGAGTCATCTGAGGGATCTAATCATAGTTGTCTGCAGATAGAGATGGCTTTCATTCCACTATGTGACACTTCATTAAAGAGGTAGACAGCACCTGTCCCAGATTGCAATGATTCATCACTTGCTTGTAATTGCAGCAGAGGTTGTGATAAAGAAATACAGACTCTCATAAATAAGCTTGTTTGAAATTGCAGATTGTGGTTTGGCCAGCTAACTTTGGGGAATCAAAACATAAATCAAGTGTCTATCCATTTCAGAAAGTACAATAAAATGTACCGTGTCAACCACACAACCAGATGAAACTGTGCATACTGCTTTCAAAAGTGAATTGTGTCTACAAAGTTGCTGTTAACTTTTTTTTTTTTTTTGACATGACATGCACATTCAAGGAGTTGAAATATGTTATTTTTATTTTCTCATATTATTTTCATTTTCTTTTAAAATTGGGTGCTTTTTAAAATTACATTCAATCTGGCTCCATTCTTTTACATAATGCATATTTTTAGATCCAATCAGTTCCATTAAATAAAAAACACATTCCGCCAAGCATATTTCTCATTTCAGATAATTCAGAATATTAAATGAAATGGGTTGCAAGCAACAATTCACAATTATGAATTATATATTGTTATTATACATTCATTTTTTAGAAAGTAGTCATATTTTTGTCTTTTTTTCTTTTAAGTGACAATATTTATATAATCAATGTACAATTATAATTACCTGCCAGTGAAGCATTCAATAGCAAGAGTTTAGAAACCTTATAAGGAATTAAAGGGTTAGTTCACCCAAAAATGAAATTTCTCTCATTAATTACTCACCCTCGTGTTGTTCCACACCCATAAGACCTTCATTCATCTTCAGAACACAAATTAAGATATTTTGATGAAATCCGAGAGGTTTTTTTTTATCTTCCATTGAAAGCAATGAAATTACCACATTCAAGGTCCAGAAAAGTAGTAAAAACATCGTTAAAATCGTCAACATGACTACAGTGGTTCAACCTTAATATTATGAAGCGATGAGAATACTTTTTGTGAACAAAGACAAAACAAAAATAATGACTTTGTTCAACAAATTGGTCTCAGTACTGAGCCGGCGTTCTGACGTAGAACCTGGAAGCGCTACAACGTAAATAACGACATGAAGGTGAATAATTAATGACAGAAATTTCATTTTTGACTAACTAACCCTTTAAACCTCATGAACTCTACAATCAGTGTAACATTTCTAATGGGCCATTAATAGAAAAACAATTTACAGAATAGATATTAAACAAGGCATATAAGCTATTTCTAACTTTTTTACACATAACATATTTCAGTCAGTAATCGAATAAAACTAAATGTCTACAAACATATCAAAGAGATACCATTCACCGATCTATACATATCATAGAACTCTTGACTTTTTTGTTTTACTTTGGATAACTACTGGACAAAAACACAAGTCATTCAGAGTCATGCAACAATCAAAGAATGTACAAATATTTAAATTATGCTCTACCTAAACATTTGCAGTATTTTGGACTTTTTTCTTCTTTTCGCATTTGTCCATAAAACGTTGACTGGTTTCTTCCGTAAAAACTGATCTAAACTCAAGACACCTTCAACGGGCTTGTCTTCGCGGTCTAGGCGAAAGACGATTGGCAAGCAGACATGCGAGGGCTATACCTGCCACCTGGATGAAAGCAAGGCCCAAGACTGTTGCTGCAATGTGAAAGACATTGTCATTTACCAAGCTGAAGACTTTGCGGAAACAACCGGGAGCATGAATCCCTGCTAGCTCGATGTTCATGCCTCCATTCTCTGGCAACGGTCTGTTGCGGCAGCCTTTGCGTTTTATGCAGCAACTGTCTGGTAAAGACACAGCGGAGGAATCATTCCCCAAACTTCCTGTTGAGTACACAGCATCCTGGATAGCCCAATCGGACATTAGCCAATCACGCCAACCCTCAGCGCCACAGCACTCCAGCGCCCTCTGAAGGCTGTCCAGCGCATCTGCACGGCCCTCGTCTTCTCCGTAATCCAATACAGCTTTCTGAAGTCCGCTACGGAAACCTTCAGCGATATCCTCCCTGTAGAAAAGCCCCGAGAGACCCGCCGCTAGTCCACCTATGAGTGTGACCAACTGGAAGAAGCCATACACCCGCAGAAGGTAAGGAAGGTTGGCAGCCACTCCCAAGCATCCTAAAAAGCCCCAGGCGGTCACAGCAGCACCTGTGCCTAACAAGACGATGGGCGCGTTAGGGTAGTGGTTCGCCGATAGTAGCATGTAGTCGGATAGCGAAGCCTGCGCCCATATGCCCAGAGTGAAGATCGCAAGGCCTGCTGCCCAAAAAAGGAAGCTGAAAATCAGGAGTGCAAGGCGCAGCAAGGGCATGACTCCCACCGCCCGGCAGCACGGTGGGGCAGCACCAACTGCAGGCACAGGGGGCGCCAGCGAGGCCTCTGAGCACAGCGATAATGAAAGACGTTGCTGCTGGTCAGCGTAATCTCGGGAGGGTGAGAGCAGATAGCCAGGGAGTGCCGAAGGCCGACGGGAAACAGAGGATAGAGCCGGTCGTAGAGGGGAAGATAGTCTTTGAGTAGCGTGCAACTCTCGCTCCCAGTCCTTTGCACGGCAGGGACTTGGCCGAGCTGGCAGCGAGTCGTAAGGCGGCACAGAGCTCATGGTCTCGTTTTTATCTACCACCATTTCACTCTCTCTCTTTTACTCCTCCCTTTGTTTCTCCTCTCTTGAAAACGTCCTTCCTCATCTCTCCCGCCTGTGCTTTATGGCTGGTCATCAACCCACCAGCGCCTATTCACACCCTCATTTCACCATAAATCGTCTTTGGATGAACGCATGGCACGCTTATCTTCGTCTGCAGATTTTCCGCTTGCTCTCCGCAGTATTTTGATGTTTATTTGCGGGATTTCTTACACTCTCTTGCTGCTGCAGTGGCCGTCTGTAATGCGTCTCTGACAATATGTGGGAGGAGGGGGTTTGGTGATTATATGGCTATGATGCTGTTAACCCACACCGCCCTGATCTCCCTTTACTGGTGCAGAAGCCCTGGCTCAGCATCATAAATGCCTGTTTTGATCGATATGTGGTCTTAATGGGCCTTTAATAATCTAATGTCTTTACAACACTGATATTGATTAGTTTTTATATTAAATCTTATAGATATTCAGCACTACTCATTCATGCTACAGTATGTGTGTTTGTGTATATTAAATGACACATTTTATATTATATATTGATTGTCATAAATATTAAATTGATGTCCTATGACTAGATATGCACATTATCTGGGATTAAATCATAAAACATTTAAACAGCATTGAAAGAGTTATGTGTATGTTGACTTGTTGGCTGTTTTACCCTCACTATCTGCTCCAAAAAATCATTTTAATTAATTGAATACATAAAAATGTAATACATTATATTTTAACTAAAATTCAATTTGTTTTATAATTAAAATATGAAAATAAATAAATTATTCATATGCAGGCATAATTTATATATTTGTCTAAATAACATATTTGAAGCATTTAAGCACAAGCATAAGAAGGAAGATTTACATACCTTTACTTTTCCTACAGATCTGATCCATGTACTCCAGTTCATCCAAACCTTGTAAAACTGCAAAATACAAAATTAACAGGCCGAAATTAACTTAGGAAAGCTGATGAAACATCTTCAAACAACACAAAATTCTCTAACCTCCTCTCTTGACAGCTGACAACAAAATTACATGATCCGTTCCATAATAAATGCCCTCTTTCTGAATAATGAACAGCTATTTTGTAAGACATTTCCTTAGGCAAACAACTTACCTTGACTGAACCAAATTAACAGTTCAATAATATATATAAATAGCTGGAATTCATTATGTAAACAAAAATTTTATTTAAATTTTTTTTATTTAACAGCTGATATTTTTGTTTATCCTACACACTTTGTCACACTCCAGCCAGACTTTGACCTTTTGCATGCATTGCACACATACAGATTCACACTGAGGACACACTTAATGGTGATGATCCATATTTATAAAATCTATGAATAGAGCAGTATCTCCTTCAACAGACATTTGAAAAGGCTTGGGAAATGTGACTCTCCTTTTCTAGTGCACCAGCCGTCTCCTCCATCACATCATTCCTCCTTCCACAGAACCATCAAATTAATGTTTTTATGAATGGAGTTGCTTTTAAGAAGACATCTGTCAGTGAAAAGTGAAGGAACAGAAAATGTGAGAGAAGCAATATTGTGGTTGATTGGAGACTCTGTATCTATTCTAACGAAGATATGTTTTTATGTACCTACTGAATCTCACAACTCCTTTTAAATGCTATCAGTTATTTTATCATTAAATCTGAAACATGCATGCACCCATGTCTTTAATTTTCTAGTAATGTGCATTTACTGTTACACTGTTTGATGGTACTTACACTTGAGTTAATTCTTTGTTGGACAAAGCTGGACTTTACGTATCACCTGTAAAGCCACATATTCTTCACTTGCAAATATATAAACTGACACATTTTATTTTACAACATGTAGCAACATAGGACACTGCATCCGCCAGACCTGATGCGGTGTAGTGCATGTCCAAACACAACAAAAAGCGCGGAATAAAGACCCACTTCCGGCTACTTCCGGTATCCCGTTCGAGCGTTGTTGTTCGTTGCTTCGGTCAACTTCACGACAATCGTTCGCAAGTGCGTTTAACCGTTATTATGGTTTGAGTCAGTGACATGAGGCGTTCAGAGTTTTACTAAAAGACAAGTATAGATTTATTCTAACTTTAAATAATGGAAATCCTTAACGTAGAGAGTCGCGAGGCGGGTGAGTATTTTTTAGCTTGTGAGCTAAATGCTAAGAGAGTGAAGCTAGCACAACCAATCCTATTAAAGTTATTCACACACCACAACTCAAAACACATTTGTTTATATTATTATTTTAAGAAGGGCCTGGTAAATGAAAGTCTTAATTTGTTCTGTCATTTGCCATTATTGAAACTGTATTATTGTAGAAAAGTGTTTTTAAGTAGTTTTAATGCTGAATAATGACAGTTAAAAATACATTTTCTGATTACAGTTCTATTTATATTATTAATTACAAGTTGTATGTAGTCTTTAAAATAAGATTTAAATTGTTTAGTTAAGTTTAATTCTTAGGTATAAAGTTTTCAGCATGTATGTAAAGTTTAATGTACAACATGCAAAATTATCATCTTATTTGAGCAATGTAGAATTTGACACAGTCTGTTACAGATTCATTTAACATTAACACTTAATGGAACCAGATTTCTTCTTTGATGGAATAAAATGTATTATTGTCTATAGCCTATGCCTATACCTATAAAAGAAAGGATGTGCGTGTTCATTGTTTATCTGACTGTTAACTTCTTCCTAAGAACAGTAATCCTTTAAAACAAGAAATTGACTTACACATCTGAATTACAATGAAATTCATCACAACTTTTTTTCAGAAATATGAAGATCTATATATTTTCTACTGGTATTTACATTTATCTGCACCACCTTTATTTTTCTCTTTTTTTCCCCCTAAGCTCTCCCTCTCTCTGCCCTGCGTCTGGTTGTGCCGCCTCTTCGGCTGATGTCAGCGTTTCTATGGCAGGTGATTCAGCGTCGTAATGTGACGCAGTACGGGAAGCTGGAGCAATTTGTGATGCTGGTGACAGAGACCGTTCCAGACATCATGAGCCGAAGTCTGGTTAATAAACTGATCTTTCACATGCGTAAAAAGGTAAATCTTATTTCTGCAAATTTTTAAAAAAATATATTTTATTTTAAGTATTGCACAGGTAACATGGGATTTTTTTTTCTTTTAGGTGATCTTGGAGCTTTGTCTGAAAGATCAAATGCCAGATCTGTGGATCATTCAGGCACATCTTGATTCTCTTCGGAATCTCACACATAAAGTAATTGTTTTTTGTTTTTTTAATTGCACTAACCATATACAGAAATTGTATTTCAGCAAGTTGTTGCATAAGTATCAGCGTCTTTGCTTTCAATTTTTTGCAGTGTAAAGATGTGGAAAGTGAAATTATCAATAACAAATTCATTAGAATGGTGCACAGCATTTTAGAGGACACAGAAAAGAAAGAGAATTTCATCCAGGTTAGTTTTTTCCTTCATCTGTCTGTGAAAAGAATGTATAAAACATTAATGAAAATTAAGTGTTTCCATGTTTCACCTCTGTTTCTCTGTCCTCAGCATGTCTTCCCTGTAGAATATGGTTCAGGATACGATGCCGTATTACAGAGCCTTGCATGGGAGTTCCTGTCTCGAGTGGAAGACCTGCTGCCAGTGCCCAACCTTAAAGAGGTGTGTCCTAATTCAAAGACTACATGATGAATGTAGATTTTTTTTTTTTTTTTTCATCCAGTTACAACAGAAGTAGAACAGGTAAATCCTTCTGTAACTTTGTAAAATTCAAGGTAACTGATCTGAAATCTGATGATTTCCTCAGACAGCCTCACGGCTTTGTGGTGGCCTCGCGATGATGGAGGAGATTGTGCAGCCGCTCTCAGATCCAGTTGAGATAAAGGATGTGCTCCAGCACTTCAAAACCAGAAGATTGCACGCAAAAAACAATGAGCACTCTCCGGGAGTCATCAGTGAAAGTAAGCTTTAATGTTGCTACTGTACCACATTTGTTTGCATGTATTGAATAACTGAATTAAACACTGAGATATTTAATTTATATTTAATTAATATGAAACTAACAAAACATGTCTGGGTCATTAATTTTAATGGTATTATTGTGAAGACATTATTTGAATATTTCCTAAGGAGTTTTTTTTTCTTTTTGTCTGTACAGTGTCCATTCCTTCTACAGCTGAAGTAGTATGTTTACCTCATCCAGTCGTACAAGAAACAGTCTCGCCAGCCATTACCATTGAACATGAGGAACCGTTGCCCCCCACTTCCATTGCACAAGAGACGATTATAATTGAATCAGAAGGCACCGAGAACCAATCAGAATCTGATCATGCAGCCATTGCCATAATGAGCCCCTCTCAGAGTTACACAGAAGAGGCTGAGCCTTTGGCTGAAAGTGAGGAGTTCACAGTGATAGCTGGTACTGAAGAAGCAGAGGATGGTTTACAACAAGAAGAGGCACTTTGTGAAGAGAAAGACTCAGGCATCTGTGAAGTCCAGCAGATCTACCTCACCGCCGATGGCTCCGCCGTGGTGGTGTCAGAATATGAGAATGAGGGAGAGGAGACGACTCAACTACAGTTCCTAGAACAATCAGAGATGGTGGAAACATCTGGTGTGAGGCAAGTCAGTTTAGAGCAGTGGATCTCAGAATTAACTGGAAAAGGCGTCTCTCTACCAGCTTTGCCTCCAACTCCTGTTGAGATTGTGAGGGAGGAGACAATCTATGTTCCTGTCATAGAAAGACCACCATCTGTAAAGTCCATTATTCACAGAAAGAGCAGTCCACCTCGAGCCGCTCTTTCCAAAAAGGCAGCGGCCGCTGCTTCAGAGTCCCAGACAACGCAGGAAGAGAAAAGACACACGTGTCCCGAATGTCACAAAGAGTTCCGTTTCGAGTGCCTGCTGAGGAATCACATGCGCACACACACTGGCGAGCGGCCGTTCCAGTGTTCAGACTGCGGCAAAAGCTTCAGGTGCCTCAGCTTCCTGACCAATCACATCAAAACGCACTCGCTCGCCAGACCTTTCAAATGCGCGCAGTGCGTCAAGACCTTCCGCAAAAAAGCGGACCTCATCAAGCACATCCGTGTGCACACTGGCGAAAAACCATACAAGTGTACCATCTGTGGAAAGAGCTTCTCCCAGGGCTCATACTTGAAGATTCACCGCGAATGCCACACCTCAGAGAACCTGCACCAGTGTCCTCACTGTGACAAGAGCTTCCCGACAGCATTTAAGCTGTCCATCCATGTCCGCTACCATTCCATGGAGCGCTCGTATCAGTGTAACCAGTGCGGGAAGAGTTTCATCTATGCCAGCCTCCTCCGGAGACACAAAGGTTATCATGCAGGCGAGCGCCAGTACTTGTGTTCCATCTGCGGCAAGTCCTTCGTCTATATGTTTGACTTGAAGAAGCACCAGCGTAACCACGAGAGACCCCGGCTCAAGATCCCGTGCACCCTGTGTCACAAGACGTTTGCAGGACCAGAGATGCTGAGGTGCCACCTGCGCATACACACCGGAGAACGTCCGTTCCGCTGCAAGATTTGCGGAAAAGCCTTCTCTCAGATCGGGAACATGAAGAGACATGAGCGCGTGCACACGGGCGAGCGGCCGTTCACCTGTGAAAGATGTGGAAAGACTTACAAGCACTCATCTCACCTTAAGAACCACATGCTCAGCCACACGGGTGAGCGGCCGTGGCAGTGCTCTCATTGCGGGAGGAGCTTCAAGTTCGCTGGGCCTCTGAAGAAGCATGAGAGGATTCACCTGGCCGAGCGAGGCAATCGCAGAAGGACCTACGACCAAACCCGTGGCCGCGTAAAGCTAGAACCCAAAAGCCCTTGACTGAAAATGAACATGCAAATCTGCAGATTTAAAATGACTAGTTAATTTTGTGTCAGCTGATACTTTAAAAAAGGTAATGTTTTGTTTTACAAACCATGCTTGTTTATGCAACCCATATTTGAAACTGCACATGAAAATACTTTATAAATTTGTACTTTACATAGTTGGTGGCATTTATAAATTTAAGTTGATAATAATTGAGTTCTTCAATCCAGAAGGCTTGTTGTCATCGTCATGGTGATGTCTGAATCATGCTGGTCAAGTCATTTCAACAAACAAATAAATAATCTGTTTATTGCACAGTAAAATGCCTAAGAACAGAATCAATGTGGGGTTTAAAACAAACAAAAAAAATCTTAATGGTTGTCCACTTGGCCAATTTAGAAGCATATTGGATAAACTCACTCCAGATTATTGTGTGGAAGAGCTGTAACAATAACACGGTCCGCTCTTCCACCGTCACTGAGCAATGCAATGTGTTTTTGTACACAAACATCCTTTACGGATTCTGATACTTAAAGGGTTAGTTAACTCAAATGAAAAAATCTGTTATCAATTATTTACCCGTGAGACTTTCATTCATCTTTAAAACAGAAATTAATATATTTTAATGAAATCTGAGAGATCTGATTGTCCCTTCATTGACAGTCTATACAACTACCATTTTAACGCTACAAAAAGTTCATAAAGAGATGGTAACACTAATCCATATGAATCCAGCGGTTTAGTCCAAATTGTCCTAAGAGACTCGATCGCTTTATATGAACAGATTTATTGTAGGTTTTTATTTACTGGTGATCTTTTTGAAGCAGGGACAGTGTCTCGAAGATGAACAAAAGTCTTACAGGTTTGGAACGATATGAGGGTGAGTAAATGATGACAGAATTTTCATTTAACCCTTTAATTTGGCTCATGCCAATATACATTGGGTACACTCTTAAATTGAGATTGAGATTTAGGCATTGACCTTTGGCATCCTGTGTTGTAACTTACATCTGTATAACATATATATATATATATATATTAAAATTTGTTAAATCTAGCAAATATACTTTAAAAGCTTTAAAAGTATTTTTGTACAAAATGCAAATTATTTTCAGGGTTTTTTTCCCCATGTAGCACAAATTTGATTCTTTTTATGATACAAATATACAATATAAATCCATTTTCTGGAAGTTTCTTTTTTGGAAAGATTATGCACTCGGTTGACAAATCAGTCTGCACCAGGAAGAATTCCCTACAGTTATTTCATTATGCTCTAAAATACTTCAGACAAGGTCTATTTGTTACAATGAAAGAGTTTTGCTACAAATTCATACTTGGTTTTTCTAATTCCTGTTACTACTTACTGCTAATTGTTCAGTAATAGACCTGTGACTTCAGGATGAAGTTTGCATCTTCCTATGCCAATCCAATTGAGGGTATGCACTGACGTCACTTTCCTGCTGGAATACGGCCCCTCAGCCAGACTGAGTGGCAAAAGAGCCTGCTGCATGACTGGATTTAATAGAGGAAACTGCGAAAACGCAAGTAAAACAAATGATTAAACTAAAGGTTGGACTTGATAGTGTTCCTGTTACAACCAAAGATCCAGTAATCCATGGATTAGACTGGATCCAGCCAGGAATCGTGTTTACAGACATTTATACATTACATGCCTGATTTCAACGGCGGGGAAATACATAAAGCAAATCTGCATGTGAACGCTTTATATAAATACAATATTGGTAAGTCTAAATCTGGGTGATCACTTACATCAATGTTGTATATCATCCAGTCCTAAAACTTGTATAGTTTTTGTCAGTGTTTATTTAAAAACACCTAATTATGCAGAATATAATATGGTAAATATTTAATTGATGAGTTGTCAATACAATATATAGTGCATGATTTTACCCCAAAATTCAACATATTGACAAAATGATAATATCCTCAGATTTCTTGTCAAATCTATTTGTACTGTCAATTGCAAAGCTCTTTCCCGTTTTGAATGTGTTGTTTTTTTTCACACTGAAAACCAATGCTGCCACTCAGTGGGCGTAACTGCAGTCACTCCGGCCGACGGTGACATCACGTGCATACCCTCAATACTGCCATCCCAGTCACACACACAGGAAGCTGCCAAGCAGCTGAGACAAACTACTTTTCAGCGCTAAATTTTACCCTGTGAAAATGTGTGATCAACTGAGACCACATGACAACAGCACCATTAGGCAAATGTCTTTCAGATGTACATAAATATTAATGCAGTGTCAGTGCCCTGCTTTTTGATGCAGAGAGAACCTGAACAGCTAAGGTCCAGTATTTCTGTTGATTGATAGTGGAAGAAATTTTTTTTGCTTGGATTTCAGGCAGTTAAAGGTCTGTGTGTGTCCTTAATCCATCCTCCACAGTCCACATGACAGAAAATACCTCAGTCAGATCTGATTTATATTCCTAAGCCCAGATATCCAGGAGAATGAGTCTCACTCCCCCTCCAGAGCTGATTCAGGGGCATTAGTGTAGCGCAGTCAGACTGAAAAAGTGCAGTAACAAAATATGATTAACAACAAATAAGTAAAATGTGTTTTTCTCAAACATACACTACAGTTCAAACGTTTAGGGTCGGTAGGATTTTGTAATGTTTTTGAAATAAGTCTCTTTGGAAAATACAGTAAAAACTGTAATGTGAAATATTATTACAATATATAAAATACCTATTTTCTATTATTTGAATATATTTTTAAATGTAATTTATTTCTGTGATGCAAAACTTCAGTGTCACATGATCCATTCTAATATGCTGATTTGCTGCTCAAGAAACATTTATTATCATCATTATCAATGTTGAAAACCGTTGTGCTGCTCTTTTTGTGGAAACTGGGATTTTTCATAATTTTTCGAGTAGAAAATTCAAAAGAACAGCATTTATTTGAAATAGAAATCATTGTCTATACTGTCACTTTAGATCAATTTAATGTCTTTGCTGAGTAAGACTATTAATCTTTCAAAAAAAAATTGTAAAGACCCTATACTTTTGAAAAATAGTGTATATTTAAAAAAAAGTTTGCATTTACACTTGACAAAAAAAAAAGTATGTATATTTTCAATGTCAAAATACATTCTCATTCTCCATTTGTAGTTTGATGCCTCTGTAAAATGTGTGCACATTATTTTTGGTGGAAATTACACACTTCACCTTAAACATCAGGAAAAAAGTAAACATTTTCACAGTTCAGATTCACCTGAGCTCTGTGCTTTTGCAGACCTGCTGGGGGTTTTTCTCCCAACTGCCTCTGGCTCCTGAGCCGTGGTGGTTTCGGTCTCATCTAGAGGGTACTTCTCAAATATTTTATTTAGCTGCTTGAAGAACTTCCACTCCACCTGCTCCCCTTGGTTTCTATGAGTTGAGAAAAAAAAAAACAAAAAAAAAAACATTTAATTCTTACATTGTTAAAATTGTACAATTAAAATTGGTATATTTCAATATTTCATTTTTGAGGTCAAAGTTGTTGTATCTACCTGTAATTATCAAGACACTGGCGGTAACTGGCCTTCAGTCTTTTAATCCTGGAGCGACACTGTTCATCTGTCCTGCTGTAGCCCTTCTCAGCCATGACCAGTGCAATCTGCTGGAAAACAGGTTTGCGTTTGACGCAGCCTTTCAGCCTCTCCTGGATGTGGTCGCTCCCCCAGATGGATATAAGTGTGTGTGTCTCACTGTCACCCCATGCCAGCTTTGGCCCATCCACAGTTGGCGGTTTGGAGAGAGCTAGGGAGTCTGGACATGCAAAAACAGGTCCAAATGCATCACCTGCACATCTTCACAAATTATATTCAAACTTTTTGATATCAAAATTTGAACTTCCAGTTCTAGAGATCCCAGTTAGAAAGGCAGACTATGGCTACATCAACATTAATCCAGATATATTTGAGAACGCATCTTTTACCTTTCATCCACACTCAAAATGTCATTTCTGCACTGTAGTGTTGACAGAGAAAATAGAGGTATTCAAAAACGACGCATGTTTAGTCATGTGATGATGTATCGACAGACATCTGCGTTTATACCGGTATGTGCTAAAATACATTTTAATTTGTACAATCTTCATATTACATTCCTGTAAAGAAAATTTGCCTGCAATTGCTGTCCCTGTGGCAAAACATGAGGGCAGCTGTGTTTAGACCATTCATGGAATGGTGATTAGGTGTGACCTGGACACATGTAAGTGGTGAGATATTTTGCTAATACAATGATCATGCCAGAAGAATAGTGTGAGAACTTTATTATGTCTGATCTCTCTGTATCATCACATTGAGCTTTTTTACGTTGTATGCTTGTGCAGTAAGATGATTTAAAGGGGCTATATGTAGAATTCAGAAACCCTTGTTATTAGCGACACCGGTGGCCGTTAAGTGAACTGCAGCCAGCAACTTATTGCGATATATTGTTAATGAACATCCGATGCTGCTGAGAGCGACGTTTAGATGAATATGTAAATATGTACCACGTGTTTTCCTCTCAACAGCAAAAACATAACAAAAATGACAGCAGTGAGAAAACAGCAGTTAAGAAAGCATCTGATCATTGTAATGTGGATGTTTGCACCAGCTTTGTAATTCACTGGCATCATGTCGACAGATGAGGTAATAAAAGTTACAGAGTAATGATAGGTTGATTATAAAGTATATTTGAGACTATAGACTGTATAGATTTTGCTATGTGAGACTACAGCTTGAATTCATCCCTTTTCTTTGCATGACACATTGACATTACAGTACAGGATAGCTCTTTTGGCATTATCCTAAACATTATAAGCATTCATATGTCAGTGAATGGAAGAGAGGCTCTCAGTAGCGTGCATAAACATCACATCCTTTTCGGTCACGTCCTTCACATAAAAATCTTTTCATTGACAACTTAGCAGATCGAAAAAAGAAAAAAAATACCTGAATCAGAATCAGTTATGGATTCCAGCTCACTGATGTCCTGGTCATCAGATGTTCTGTCCTTTAAAATAATCTGCTCCAGCTGATCATAGAATTTACACTCCTCCCTGCTGAAAAACCCAGAATTGAAAATAGTATACCTCTATGTTCAGAATAGCAGTCTACCATACTACATACTATACCACTTATTATGCATTTATGCTGTGCAGTAAACAGCACACAGTTATTGCATTCTGAACACCTTTAAAAACTACTCATCAATGTAATAACAGACTTCAACTCACTCACCCATCATAGTAAAACTGAGACTTGAGTCTCTTTATACGCGAGTGGCACTGGACGCCTGTTCTGTTGAAACCCAGTGCCATCATTCTCTTTGAAATATATCTGTATATGTGCCTGTTTTTGGGGCAGGACATGAGGCTGTGCTGCACACGGTCATCACCCCAAATGTCCAGCAGGGCCTGCGTCTCCCGGTCTGACCAGGTCATCTTCCTGCCTGACTCAGATACGGCTACCATGGCTGCCTGCTGATATTCTGAGGAACAACGAGTGGATGAAAAGTTTAGGTTAATGGAGTGATGTCATGTTGTGATTGGTCTACTCTGCTCTGATTGGTCAGACGGACCAGTCTGTTATTATTGGAATTTCTCTTTTCTGGGGGGGGTGACCTTTGAGATTCACAGAACGTATCTATGTATGTATCAATGTATCAATGAATGAATGAATGAATGAATGAATGAATTTCAAATCACAAACCTGCATCCTGATCATCTTCATCAAAGACATCCATGGAAAAGGCATCATCACCCAGAACCTGCTCCAGTTTATCATAGTATTTACAATCTACATTCTCTATGCCACATCTAGATGAGAACAATATGGAGGACATTATTAAACCTCAGCTAAAAACATTTCACCTATTTCATTTTCAAAGTCAACAAGCAAAAATAAAGCCAAACTCACTTTTTCCTTTCGTAACACTGTCGGAAATTCTTTGTCAGGTTCTTGATCTTCCATCTGCATTGCTCTGGTGATTTGAAGAATCCCTGACTGTTCAGTTTCTCTGCTATATCAGCAAACACGTGGCCATTATGGACGGATCCTCTCAGGGCTTCCTGCACCTCATCTTCCGCCCAAATGTCTATTAGAGCTACAGTTTCAGAGTCTGACCAGGATGCTGTCTGGTCCACCCTGCTGCAGGTGTCCTGGGAGTCTGACAGAAGATGTTAACATGTTATTTTCAACTGGATTATCAAAAACAGGTATTACTACAATATACAAAAACATTTTAGGGTTGAATTTCTAGATAAAACAAATATAACGTAATATAATTATGTACCATGCTATAAAATGACATCTCAAATTCAGTTATCAAAAACTGAAATAATACACATTTCATTTCTGTAACAGAGACATTTAAAGGGGACCCATTATGCCCTTTTACAAAGTCTTGATTTTGTTTTTGGGCTCTACTAGGATAGATTTTCATGCTTGAATGTTCAAAGAACGCCTTATTTTTCACATATTTGACATTGTTGCAGCTCCTCTCTTCTCAGTCTGTCAGTAATACTCTGTTTAGTTCCTGTCTCTATGAAGCCCCTCCTTCTGAAAAGCAAAATGTGCTCTGATTGGTCAGCTGGACCAGTGGACCACCAGTTTCAACACACTACTAACTAACTCAACCAGGTCCCGCCCCTTTGTTTTGCATATGCCTTGGGCGGGAATTATTTAAATGAGGAATATTGTGACGTGTTTGTTCCTGGAAGAAAGACTACAACGGAGGCGTTTCGGAGAATTCAGAAACAGTGCGCACTGATATAGAGAATAACTCCCGCTGGAGGGACTTTGTGCTTTATAACTTTGCAGACTTTTTTCAATCTTAAACAGCAACATAACACACCAAAGAAAGCTGAAAATGTAAAAAAGCACAATAGGACCCCTTTATCAAAAGTACCTGATTTGATGCCATTGTTGGGTTCATTATCTCCTGACACTCTGGATGAAGCATTCTTCTGAAAAATGTCTTCCATCAGATCATAGAACTTAAATTCTATGCGTTCAGCTTCAGGTGAACTGCACAGAAAAAACACACACACTGAAACTATATGCACATTCCAATAAAAATATATTTAGTGCTCAGGCCATATTCACAAATAATGTGCTCTCTTATTTGGTGCTGCATAACATAAATGCCTCTTGAATACAGTCGTCCACTGACCTGATGCTGTCCCTGCACTGCCTGTAGCTGATTTTGAGTCGTTTGATTCTGGTATGGCATTGCTCAGCCGAGCGCAGGTATCCGTGAGCGTTCAGCTTCTCAGAGATCTCTAAGTAGATGTGGCCATTGTGAGGGCAAAGCTGAAGGTTCCGCTGGACCTGTTCATTGCCCCATAACTGGAGGAGAATCAGCGTCTCGGCATCGGACCAGGCAACCTTCTTTCTATCATCCATGCAGTTCATTGCGGTTTCTGTGTTGGGTGATGATAGGAGGACATACATGTATAAAGACAAAGGCAATTGCATCATGCTTAAAAATGTATGAATCCTCATCCATGGAAACTGAAGATCAAATCAAGCATTCAAACATTTAGGGTCTGTAAGATTTTTTTTTATGTTTTTTGAAAGAAGTGTTTTATGCTCACCAAGGCTGCATTTATGTGATCAAAAATAGAGTAATATTGTGAACTATTATTGCAATTTAAAATAACAGTTTTCTATTTGAATATATTTTAATCTAATTTATTCCTGTGCAAAGCTGAATTTTCAGCATCATCACTCCAGTCTCAAGTATCACAGGGTTCTTCAGAAATCATTCTAATGATTATTATCATCAAGGTTGAAAGCAGTTGTTCTGGTTAATGTTTTTATGGAAAGCTACCATGCTACATTTTTTCAAAATTCTTTGATGAACATTTATAAGAAATCTTTTGTAACATTGTAAATTACTGTCACTTTTGATTTAATGCGTCCTTGCTGGATAAAAAAAAAAAAAAAAAAAGAAGTTCTTTAAAAAAAATTCTTACTGACCTCAAACATTTGAACAGTAATGTGATACAAAACAATAGTTTACAGAGAGTAACAGGAACAAACAGATACCTATTTCCTGGTACTTGTACACCTGGTATTCGATGTCTGTTGACTCCTCCTCTTTGATCTGTGATGAGCATGATTCTTCATTAGCCATAATTCTCTCCATCTGTTTATAGAATTTAAAGTCAACTTGCTCTTTGCCCTCAGTGCTGCAAAAAGAATTCAAGAATAGCACTTTCAGTTATTTAAAATACAACAAAACATTTTTTAATGTCTTGCTTTTACTGCATCAGGAATTTTTTAACAATGCCGTTGAAGATGCCTAAGCACTCACTGTTTACTCTCGTAAGACTGTTTGAAGCACAGCTTCAGTCTTTTCACTCTACTCTGACATTGCTCTGCTGTTCGAACATAACCATGAGCGGCCATCTTTTTTGAGATCATGGCAAAGATGTGTCCGTTCTGGAGAACCCCTCTCAGCTCTCGCTGGGTTTTGTCTTCTCCCCAGATCCTGATGAGGGTTTGTGTCTCTAGGTCTGTCCATGGGATATTCCTGGTGCCTTGAGAGGGTGTAAGTGAAACTTTGGTTAATAATATGGCAAGTCTTAGATTTGCTGGACATATTGTATGAACTATATGCATACCCTCTAGTCCAACATGACCAAGAACTTCCCAATCAGTGTCATCTTCTGCCTGCTGTCCTGGGGATTCTTCTGGAATGCTGACATCATTAATACCGTCTTCCTGTTCTGTAGAGTCTTTACGGCAGAGAATTTTCTCCAGAACATTATAGAACTTCCATTCCGGTCTTTCTCCTCTCACACTGCCAAACAAACACAGATTCAGTTCAGTTATAATCAAATAAAAAAAAAAAAAAAAAAATCTGAATTCAGTTTTTGGGTTGCATTTATTTGATCAAAAAATACAGTAAAACTGTGAAACTGTGGTAATATTGTGAAAAAAAAAAAAAAGTAAAATATTTGAATATATTTTAAAATGTAATTTAATCCTGTGGTCAAAGCTGAATTTTCAGCATTATTACTCCAGTGTCACATGATCCTTCAAAAATCATTTTAATATGCTGATTTGATTTGCTCCTTAAGAAACATTTATTAAGTTGAATACAGTTGTGCTGCTTCATACTTTTGTGGAAACCATGATACATTTTTTTCAGGTTCAAACGAACAACGTTTATTTGAAATATAATTTTTATAACACTATAAAATGTTTCTTTACTGAAAGATAAAAGATTTTAAAAATCTTATAGACCCCAACCTTTTAAAGGCTGGTGTATGTCATGTCAATGTGTTATGTAAATTATACACAAAGTTATTTGTTGCAAAATTGATGGCCCTAGAATATTTCTTGACATTAAATGACATTCACAATAATAACAATAAAACCAAAAACATTCGTTTTTGGAAGTAAACTTACTAAGGAAGTAAACAGAGGCTATTTTGATTTAATGTCGACTTCAAATCAAGGTTTTTATCATCAACTAAAACTAGAACTATTAAAAACATTTCTGTTAATTGAAATAAAGCTGAAATAAAATAACAAATATTAGATGAAAAAGGTAAACGAAATGTTGCCTTGACAATAAACGGAAAGTTTCGGTTTAAGCACTAAGATTATTAACTAGAAATAAATAAAACCAAAAACTAAAACTGAAATAAAAATAAATTAAACCTAAATAGCAATATTTAAAAAACTACTAAAATGAAAAAAGCACATAACAAAATTACAAAAAATTAAAGTAAAATTAACATGAAAAGTAAAAATAAAAAAAATAAAAGCTAGTTCAACATATTAATAAACTATAATCAAACTAAAAATAAAACAAAAACTAAAATAACACTTTCTAAATTAACTCACATGTTTTCATGGCATTGTCGAAAGCTCATTTTCAAGCGCTTTATCCTGGTGTGACACTGCTCTGCTGTTCTGGTAAACCCTCTCTCGAACATCTTCTTAGAGATGAGGTTGAAAATGTGTCGGTTGCGTGCACAGTCTTTCAGACTCCGCTGGACGCTGTCTTTCCCCCATATGTCAATGAGGCCGAACGTTTCTTCCTCTGACCAAGGAACTTTTGAAGCATCAGATGTCTGGTAGGAAGACTCTTCTGGGTAAATGAAGCAGAAAAGCATGTAAATCTGCTCAGTTGTTGCTCATATTTGCATTATTAGAGTTTTATACTAGATTTTTAAGCTAAAGTCGTCTTCATGATGCTAAGGTGTTGTGGGTATAAGTCAAAGTGTAATACTTCCCATGAGGCACCACTAATAAATGAAAACAAAGAGGCATTTAAAGTGATGATATAAAGAGGAACTATTATACCCTTTTATAAAGTGCTAATTTTGTTTTTGGGCTCTACTAGAATAGGTTTTTATGCTTAAATGTTCAAAAACAAAACACCTTATTTTTCACATATTTGACATTGTTGCAGCACCTCTCTTCCCAGTCTGTCAGTAATGCTCTGCTTAGTTCCTGTCTCCCTCCTTCTGAAAAGCACAATGTGCTTTGATTTGTCGGCTGGATCAGTGTGTTGTGATTGGTCAAGCGCTTTGAGCGTGTTTGAGAAATGCCCCGCCCCCTTACCATAACCACGAGTTTCAACACACTACTAAGTAACTCAACCAGGCCCCGCCCCTTCATTTTGCACATGCCTTGAGCGGGAGTTATTTAAATGAGGAATATTGTGACATGTTTGTTCCCGGAAGAAAACTCAAGACTACAATGGAGGCGTTTCAGTTCACACTGATATAGAGAATAACTCCCTTTGGAGGGGCTTTGTAACTTTGCAGACATTTTTCATGCTCAAACAGCAACATTACACACTAAAGAAAGTTGAAAATGTAAAAAAGCATAATATAACCTCTTTAAAAATGAACTGACCTGTGTATGCCCCCAAATGATTGATAAATGTGAACTCTCTGGACACTTCTGCAGTGTCTTCTCTTTTCCTTTTAGAGGATTTTTTGGAGGTTTTTTTGGTGTGTGTCTGATTCAGCCCTTCACCAATAGAGCTGTCATCATAACTGTTCCTCTTTCCTCTAGATTGGGCAGCCGCAATTGGCCAGTTTTGATCATCGTCATCGTCATCCTCTTCATCTTCATCTTCTCTCTCCTCTGCCTCCATTTTGATTTTTCTCTTTTTAGCCATGCAGCTGGATGTATCTGGATCAGTGTGGCAATCATCTTTGTCTTGACCATCTAAATCGGCTCCCGATTCAGACGGGTCACCAGATTCTGTGTGATCGCTGGATATGACGACTCGAACCAGCGGAGGGAGAGACTGAGATGAAAATGTACAGCTGTTATGAGCAGAGTGAAGAGACTCTGCAACAGAGAAAGACAAAGAGACAAAATTATTTGAAAGTAGTATTGCAGAAAGTTATGCTTTTAGTTATACAATACTGTTAAGACCTCACAAATGGTTCACCTTAATGAAACTGTTTCTTTGTAACTCAGGTTTCATTGGTGAAACTGTTCTATTGTCATTCTGACTGTATATGCCATCTGCTTTACAGCTTCACAAACACTGAACAACTGACTGAAACTGGTTCTTGTATTCACATAATGCAAATGCATCTGATATAATCTTTCGCATGGATATGTCACTGTTAACATAAAAACTTCTACCATTGTCCTGAAGATTTCCATTAGCTCTGTGGTGTTGAAGCAGGGTCTTCATTTGCTTTGGGACAGAAACTGAATGAATGCATTCCTCCAGAAGAGACGGACAGGCCCTGAGCCAAGAGACCGTCTGAGGAACAAAATCAGACCAACAGTTAGAGAAATAACACAGTAACAGTGTTCTTTACTGATGCTTATTGAAGTACCTGTGAAAGGTCTGGGACTGAAATCATCCGGTCTAGCTGTAGGAGGAAGACTTCCATAAGTGTCTGTAGGTTTTTGTCAAACTTGGGTCCGTATTCTTCTGGGAAAATGTTCTATTAATTGCAAAGGGTTGGGAGAAAATTAATTGCATGGCACTAGAAGAAAAAGAGCAAAAACCAAGTGCGTTGTGACCATGTTTATGTGTTTGTAACCTGGAAGAAATGCTCCCTCTTTTCGGGGTTTCTGATAAGGGTCTGAATGAGGTCCAAAAGACAGGCCTCAGATTCCCCCATGTCTTCATCAACAACCTGCAGAAGTATACTTGAATTTTTATCTAAGCACAAACAGACAACGTGCGTTTTCAACAACCTCCAAATGTGAATGATTTGACCTCACTGACCTCACTGTTGACTCGAGGAGCACTGATTCGATCCATGCGAGGCTGAATTTCTTCCAGGTCGACATGATGTTGACCACGACACAGCTCCAGAAGACGCTGTGCAAAATAACAGATACAATACTGGAACTAATGTCTTCTTTAGAAACTGAAAAGCCATTTCTCTTTTACATGGTGGATCCTAAATGTTATCCGTTTTTGTGTACTGTGACATTTCGTACCCTTGCTCTTAAGCCAAGTATAAGCTGGGCTGTTTGATGGTCATTTAGAAGCTCTGGCACAGTCTTTGTCACCATGATTACAAACTCCTCCAGCATCCCATAGTGCTTCACCTGTCTCTGTTCTGTCACCTGCCACATGGCTGCAGACAGTAACCTCAAGTGTGGAACCATGAAGCTCATCAATGAAAGAGGGTCTGATTAAAAACAAAAAGACCATTAGGAAACCATTTGACCTTATAGTCTGGATTTAAATTAGCCTATTTTATCATTTCCACTTTGAAAGATGGTATCCTTAAAAAATTAAAATAAATGATTATAATCCATTCCCAATAGACGATGCATAATACACGTAAAAATCAGTTCTTACTGAATTAATTACAATTCGTTCTATTATTTGAACATGTTGGTTCGTAGTGTTGTATTTTACCAAAACGGAAAAACAAACTAGGAAAATAAATTACTCACCTTCGATTTTTGTCCACAGAGCTTCCATTGTTTACAACTTAAATCAACTTTAAAAAATCTCGAAATTAATATTTTCAACAGCCGTGTAACATGATTCAGAAGAACGACGCTAAAAACGGAATACTTTTTAATTCAGATTTAATTTCCACCTGATCATTTCGTTCGTTTCAAAACACTGGACTGAACGACACAGATTCCGGTCTAATCCGCTTTGGTCTGGTCTACAGTGTAGTTCGAGTTCTCCCTCTGGTGGTGCAAAACCACATTATACTAGTTTTGCGAGGCCATCTCCCAAACCCAGCTCCCAAACCATTCTTTCAACTCGGGATTCTTTGTATGCTTTTTACTGTTAATGTGGTTTCATCTAGACTGGTCTGGGACAAGGAGTTCAGAAACATTATCGATTTAGGTTCATGTTTTAAAAATTATAAAATTAAAGGGCTTTTATTATGAAGGATGTGGCCGTGGATTTAGCTCATGAATATCTAATATTATCATGCCAACGTTGCTTTGGTAACCTTCCTGGAGCTTCAATCACGTGTTCTTATTAATATTCATAAGCCACCAGATCAACGCCTGCCATTGGCGAACGTCGCGTTACGTAATTGACGTTCATGATTCGTCATGATTTAAAATTCCGCCGTCTGCTATTTAAATCACTCTGTTGTTTAAGTGTCAAGTAAATATAATTCAATAATTATTATCACTTATTATGAGCAGTTTGGACAATATAAATGTTGTATTTTGTAGATGTAGATCCCTACTTGTTTTAAAAGAAAATGTGTAACCCCCTATAACTTTAATGTCATTTTCAACATTACTGCCCGCTATATATTAACAGAGCAATTAACGCATTTAATTTATATAATATATATATATATAAATATAAATATACATACATACACACACACAGACAAACAAACAAACATGTGAATCAGTTTAATTTCTATTTGTACATAATTTAAGCATTAAAACAATGTTTGTATGACTTTAATGAGAATTATAAGGTTTAACAAATAAAAAATTAAGATTAGAGACTTATTTTTTTATGAACTACTTTATTTCAAATCCTAAAAAAAAAATGGTTACAGATAGACAGAGTGAAATAAACAGCACAAAAAGCAAAATCATTTGACTATGTAATATATGTAAGATTTAACTACAACTAACTTCACTAAGCTGGGAGTATTGAAAAATTCAAAGGTTAAAATAGCACCAAAGACAAAATCCAAAAAACATCATATATCGCATCATAGATCTTTGTAGGTCAAGGTATTTTACAAGCTTCAAAACATTTTGCTATAATCTGAGACAATGTTTGTTACAGTAGTTTGGCAGGGTTGTCATTTAGATAACAGTGAGGACATTGAAAACATTGATAGATTGCTTTCAGGAGATCAATAACAGCAGACTGAACCAAAGCTGCAAAACAATTTGATTAACCAACCATGACTCCTTTCCATACATGACTCCTTTTCTGCCACACACATAGGCCTATATTTGGACCTGTATTTGGTTTTTAGAAAGAAAATGCTAATCTAGGACTAACAGGACTAGACCCTTCTGTGTCTATGCATGAAGCACTAAAAAGTGAATCAGGGACTTTCTTTATGGAACTGAACGATTGTGGCCCTGAGAAACCTCATCTACACAGCCAAAAGCAGGGTAATAGGACAGTGGTCACTTCCCATTGCCGTGTTTCGGATCTTGCTGTCGCACAGACCCGGGAGCAATGCGGCCGACAGCACAAAGTAGTCCAAACGCCAGCCGACATTTTTGGCTCGAGAGTTCATCATGTAGGTCCAGAAGGTGTAGGCATTGGCTTGTTCCGGATACAGTTCCCGGAAACTGTCGGTAAAGCCGGCCTCAAGTAGCTGTGTGAAGCCCTCACGCTCCTCGGGGGTGAAGCCTGCGTTCTTGCGGTTACCCTTAGGGTTTTTAAGATCGATCTCTTGATGGGCCACATTCAGATCGCCACACAACACCAGGGGCTTGCGCTGGTCCAAGCCACTCAGGTAGGCCCGGAAATCCACGTCCCAGGTCTTGCGGTAGTCGAGCCGCACCAAACCACGGCTGGCATTTGGCACATACGCAGTGACCAGGAAGAAAGATGGAAACTCAGCAGTGATAACCCGACCCTCTTTATCATGTTCCTCTTTACCTATATTCAAGCAGAAATACATATTGAACTTTCAAAAAAGTCAAGATTTGGATCTTGGACAAGAGTGTAGATACCTTTTAACATCACAAGGTTTTATATAACACTTTTATATTTTTTCAGGAAAATGTGAGAAGTCCATGAAAAGAATAGCAACTGATTAACAATACAAATCACACAGCATAAAGACAAACCTGGGTTATCAGGCATGTGATCAACTCTGGCCAAAAAAAGAAAAAAAAAAAAAAGTAAAACCAGTTTTCCTCCAATCCAATCTGACAATATAATATTATTAAAATGATTAAAAATTAAAAGAATTGAACCAATAAAGTAATACATAATTAATGCAAAAATATTATTCTACTATAAAATAAAAACTAGTATTTAAAGGGATAATCCACCCAAAAATGAAAACTCATCATTTATTCACCCTCACATTGTTCCAAACCTGTATGAATTTCTATCTTCTGCTGAACACAAAAGAAGATATTTAGAAAAATGTTGATAACAAAACAGTTTTGGTTCCTGTTGACATCCACTGTATTTTTTGGCCAAAAAATGGAAGTCCACAGGAATTAAAACTGTTAAGCTACCAACATTCCTCAAAATATCTTCTTTCCACAGAAGAAGAAAAAAGACATGCAGGTTTGAAACAGCTTTTCATTTTTGGATGGACTATCCATTTAATACTACTACTACTACTACTACTACTACTACTAATAATAATAATAATAATAATACATTTTTAAAATAATTTTTTTTTTTTTTTTACAAGACAATAAAATTTCAATACTATTTAAAGCTGTTTTTCTTTGCTTTTCTTTGCTAAACAATAGAGCTTTTATTTGGGCAGAAAACAGCAGGGAGACCTTAAAGCATCTCTTTTGTTGATTTATAAACAATTCTCACTACAAATTTATGGTTGCATGTGCTGCGTTTACACTATAAGCAGCACAAACTTACAGAGGCGGACATTACACAATTCACCTGGGTCATATTTCTCAGTTTGGAAAACACAGAATTCCATATAAATACAGGGGGGATGGAAGGTGGGGGGGGGGAGAGAATCACATCTCTTGTTACACTTACCAATACCGTAGGTGACATTGAGGGGTTCAGTCTTGCAGAGCATGGCCACTCCACTGTAACCCTCCTTATCCTCTGATCCAGCCCAGTACTTGTGTGGATACTCGGGCATTTCAGTGATATCAGAAGGCAGGGCTTTCTCAGCGCACTTAGTTTCCTGCAGACACAGTATGTCTGGGTCCTCCTTACGTACCCACTGAAAGCAGACAACAAAGGAGTGGAAAATGGTCCATATTCCTAGTAATCTGACATAGACTCTCACACAAATACTAAATAATGAGACAGAGAATACACAGCGTTCAAGAAGGACCATGACATACATGTAAAACACAATCAATGTGTTAAAAGTGCCCCTATTATGCTTTTTCAGATATTGCCTTTTTTTTTTTATGTTGCGTGTTATAAAGCTGTTTGCGAATGTAAAAGGTCTGCAAAGTTTCAAAGATTAAAGTGCACGATAAATGGAGTTATTGTCTCCCAAAAGAAAGAACTGATTCTGAACTACCTGAAACGAGTCGTCAGTAAGTCCGGTCTTACTTCCTGCACAAACCTATGTAGGTTTGCAACAAATTGGCATAATGCCAGTCTATGGTCTTCATTGGCTGCTGCAAACGTCTACTCTGACTCACCCTCAAATACTGCAGTTGTAGCTGAAGACACGGTAAAACTGACGCCATCATTACTGTTCGTATCACTGTGTATCAAGTGCTGAGGAGCTGAAATTCAGATATGGCAATGGGAGTTTTGTTTCTGATACGCACTGTAAGCAGTAGACCAATCACAACAGACTGGGCCATCTGACCAATCAGAACAGAGGAAGCTCTTGGAAAGGCAGGATTTACAGAGACCGAATCCTTTATCAAACCGTTTCAGACACTGTGAGAAAAGAGCTGATGCTGCAATGTATATTATGAAAAACTTAAAGTGCTTTTTGACCTCGGATGCATGAAAATCTATTGCAGGTGACCTCCAAAACAAAATATGAACCTTAAAATTAGCATTATAGGGGCACTTTAAATACCAAGTGCATGGGTCATGTGATCTCTTACATCAAGGCCGTTCTTTTTGACCCATGCACGCAGACCGTCCACGTTCCAGGAGGTGATTTTCATGTTGGCTGCACGGCCATCCTTACTGGTCATCTTATCTGGAGGGTCTTCATACAGAATCGGGGCCTCTGGCTCTTTACCTTTTTTCTCTTTCTTTGCAGGTGCTGTGGCAGAAAGGTTAATGTTATCAGATGTAATCTGTAAGGATGCCAGCTCTTTTTTTTATAGGTATTAAAACACTGTACCAGTTCCATTGCCAGTCTCCCCATCCACAGCAGCTTCCTCATTCTTCTTGGCTCTTTTGGGCATGTTTACAGTTGTTTTAAGGCCACACACACGAAAGAAACTGACAGCACACACACGAACACCTACAAGAGAGGACATGCGCAGTGGAATGTGTAAATGTTCAATGAATCGAGAGCTGCAAGCCATGCAACCGTCTACAACAAAGACCGTAAAAGCGTATTTAGTTCGCACACAAGAGATCAAAACACTTACACAAAATGCGTGAACTGTATAAACCAAAATGCATGTGCTTGCAGTGTACTGAAATAAGGAACGAACATAAATTAGCAAACTGACTTCACAGTCTGTAAGTTGGCCAAAAGTGCGGCCTGAATGAATGAAACAATAAGAACCAATGTCTCGCACGCTCAGCTTTTGGACATGTTTACATTGACCGCGCTGAATAATTCGTTAAATATAAATTTGCATTTCATTATATACAAAAAACTCTTTCTTACCGAACACTTTAATCTTTAGTCGAGATTACACTGAAAGCACAATCTGTGCAGAACTATAAATTGCTCTGCACGATGAGTCGGGAAGACGAAGCTTTCCGCTGCACTGCATGAGGCGCACGTTTCTACATTAAGAGGTGCCTGAGATATTGCCTGACTAAAATAAGTGTTTTAAAATGTTTTTTTAAATACCATACATTTATTTTCAATACATTAGAAGGGGCTTGCCAATTTTTTGAGATTTAAAATACATTAATGTAGCTTTAAAAGTTTATTATCCCACTTATGCCCATTAATTTCATCCAGGCATTTTGTAAAAGCCATTTTAACTGTTGTTATGGTCTTTCAACCAACGAGTGTGTGGTAAGTGTGCAGAAGATGTGGAAAATAAGAGATTAAACAGACAAAATTATAATTTTAGTATATGTATTATTATAATTAACCAAAACCACGATAATCCCGACAGTTAAATCAATAATATTAATGACCAGGCTCTTTTATCCAACAGCATGCGATACAGAACTCCGTGACAGCCAGACATCAGCAGACAATACAGAGATAATTCATTAGAAACCATTTATATATTATATACAGTTAATGCAGTTATATATAATAAAATTAAGTGTGTATTTTAAACATGTTAGTTTAATATTACATTCACAACACAAGAACTGCACAGTGTTGTTTGCAGGACTAACATTAAGACTTGTATAAAAGTTGGTAACACTTTAGGGTCCAATTCTCACTATTAACTAGTTGCTTATTAGCTTGCATATTACTAGGATACTGGCTGTTTATTAGTACTTACAAAGCACGATAGTAATGCCTTGTTCTGCATGACCATATTCTGTCACTAATCCTACCCAATACCTAAACTTAACAACTACCTTACTAACTATTAATAAGAAATTAGTAGTTTATTGAGGCAAAAGTCATAGTTAGTTAGTAAGAATTGGACCCTAATCTAAAGTGTGACAAAAAATTGATTTTGAGAAATAAATGGTGATGTAGTATTTTCATCAAATGATTCCTGTTTCATTCTCCCAGCAGACACCATGACTGTGGTGATTGGGTTTGAGGGCAGTGCTAATAAGATTGGTGTGGGTATCATCAGAGATGGGGAAGTTCTGTCAAACCCCAGGCGCACATACATTACCCCACCTGGCCAAGGTGAGCTCATCAGACCTCACAGTATTTCCTGTACATTATGATGTAAAAAGTGCCACTATGCTTTCTTACTACTATTTTAGTATTGCATATTCTTATGATCTTCTCAGGGTTCCTACCTGGTGAGACGGCCAAACACCATCGCGGTGTGATTCTCACTGTCCTCCAGGAGGCGCTTGATGAAGCAGGGCTGAAACCTGCAGACATTGACTGTGTGGCGTACACTAAAGGTGAATGATTTTACTTACCTGTAGTACACTGTGCAGTTTTCCACACTACTCCGCTTATCAAATATCTCCTGTTGAACAGGGCCAGGAATGGGGGCCCCTCTGGTGACAGTGGCAATTGTGGCCAGGACAGTCGCCCAGTTGTGGGGCAAACCATTGTTGGGGGTGAACCACTGTATTGGGCACATAGAAATGGGCCGTTTGATCACCAATGCCCACAACCCCACTGTTTTATATGTGAGCGGAGGAAATACCCAGGTAAGAATTCTAGAATTTTGTTTTTTAAAATTTGTCATATCAATATTTGCTAACATTGCCATTCTCACATTTCTTGTAATTTATATGAACATGAATTCTTTACAGGTTATTGCATATTCTGAACGACGTTACAGAATATTTGGAGAAACTATCGACATTGCTGTGGGAAACTGCCTGGACCGGTTCGCCAGGGTCATCAAGGTCAGTGCTTATTAAACTTCAAAACACATACAAGTATATAGAATCTTATGTTTGTTTGGTTGATAACCTTGTGTGTTTCTGTATTTTTTTGTCTGTGGAGGATTGGAAAATAATCTTTGATGATTTAATTATAAGATTTTGTTGTAATTATAAGATTTACCTATATTCACAGATATCAAATGATCCGAGTCCTGGATACAACATTGAACAGATGGCAAAGAAGTAAGTTTCCATGATGTTAACAGTTCATGTACAAGCATTTAATATTTCTAAATTGTATAAAAGCATTTGGTTGATTTATGTAAATGTCTGCATTCTTAAGGGGAACCAAGTATATAGAGCTGCCATATACAGTGAAGGGTATGGATGTGTCATTTTCTGGGATTTTGTCTTATATAGAGGTGAGATGAATGATTGGGAGATTTAGGTCTTTTGTTTCTTTAAAAAAAAAAAGCATATTTTAAGTCACTAATTTTTTCACATGCAGGACGCTGCTCACAAAATGTTGAGTACAGGTCAGTGCACACCTGAGGATTTGTGTTTCTCCCTACAAGTATGTATTTGAACCGTTGCTCATCATGCTTCCAATAAGACATACATTAATTTATGATTATGAAAAGTGACTAAAAAAAACATGCGGTTGACAGGAGACTCTGTTCGCGATGCTGGTGGAGATCACAGAAAGAGCCATGGCTCACTGTGGCTCTCAGGAGGTTATGATCGTTGGTGGAGTCGGCTGTAAGAGCTACATTTAAAATATGTTTAGTCTCATTGCAAGAACTGGGTCTCTGTACTGCAGTTTTGTCAGCATCTGATTGCATGCTGTTTTGTAGGTAACCTGCGTCTGCAGGAGATGATGGCGGTCATGTGTAAGGAGAGAGGTGCTCGAATCTTTGCGACAGATGAGAGGTGAGAAAAATCACCTTCTTTCCGGATGTCACTGCTGAAAGTTCTCATTACATTAAGTCAGTGTTGTGGTTGTAAATCTCTTTCTGTGATATCGTGCCTTCAGGTTTTGCATAGACAATGGAGCGATGATTGCACAGGCCGGTTGGGAAATGTTCCGCTCGGGTTACGTCACAGAGCTGTCAGACTCCTGGATTACACAAAGGTATACAATTTCACAAATAACCACCAAATACATCAATATCACACATCAAGAAGCTACACACATATTCGGTTGATAAAACGTTTTGCTTTGTGATAACACTCCCATTTTATCATTAGGCCACTGATTTTTTCATTGCATGCTGAGATTAAATATAGACCCAAGATAACAGTTGTTTCTCTTGTTTAACTGTGACTGTGATCATTCATTAACAGTCCGTTGTGTTTTTCAGGTACAGGACAGATGAAGTAGAGGTCACATGGCGAGACTGATGTTTTTGCTGCAACTGATTATTTATGAATATGAATGTCAAGTTGTAATCTATTTCTTTTCAATAAAGTCCATGATCCCATAATTCTCTTTTCAAAACAGTGACAGAAAAAGCTTTATATCCCAGGTGAAGGCAGAATTTTGTCAAATATTTTGGAAAAACATTCCAAATCTATTGATTACAAATGTGGTGAAGTGCTGTATAAAAGGATTATACTCACAAACAATCATGCATCAATAGCATTAAACGGATAGACAAACATGGCAGCAGAAATTAAGTACTGGTGGTGAATCAGCAAAGATGTAAATCCCAAGATTATTCAGTGTAGGAGATCTTCAGGATGAGCCAAAACATTATGACCAGTCACAGGTGAAGCGAATATTGTTGATCATCTCCAAACAAGGCCACATATTAAGGTCTGAGCTGCGTTTCCCAAAAGCATCGTAAGCCTAAATTGATCGTAGAACCATTGCCACCAATGGAGATACGATCAACTTAGGCTTACGATGCTTTTGAGAAACGCTACCCTGGTTTTGATAAGGGCCAAATTATTATGGCAAGGCTACATGGTCAGAGTATCACTAAAAAGGCAAGGTTTGTGGGTTGCTCCTGGTCAGCAGTGGTGAGAATTTACCAACAGTGGTCCGAGGAGGGACAAACACAAACCGGCGACAGGGTGTTCAACGCCAAAGGCTCATCGATGCATGACGGCAACAAAGGCTATGCCATCTGGTCTGAGCCAACAGAAGGTCTACTGTGGCACAAAATTAATGATGGTTATGGGAGGAATGTGGCACAATACAGTGCATCGCAATCTGCTGCGTAGCAATAGACCAATCAAAAATGCCTATGATGACCCCTGTCCACTGTTGTAAGCACCTACAATGGACACACGGGCAATAGTTCTGCTGGGAAACCATGGGTCTGGCAATTCATGTGGATGTAAAAAAAAAAAAAAAAAACCATTGCAGACCAGGATAATGCACCCTGCCACATTGCACACATTTTTCAGGAATGGTTTGAGGAACATGATGAAGAGTTCAAGGTGTTGTCCTGGCCTCCAAATTCCCCATATCTCAATCCAACTGAGCATCTATGGGATGTGCTGGACCAACAAGTTTGATCTGTGGTGGCTCCACCACATAACCTACAGGACTTGAAGGATCTGCTGCTAAAGTCTTGGTGCCAGAGACTACAGGACACCTTCAGAGTTCTCGTAGAGTCCATGCCTCGGTGGGTCAGTGCTGTTTTGGCATGCAGAGGACCAACAGCAGGTGGTCATAATGTTTTGGCTCTTCAGTGTATATTACTGAAACACCTAATGCAGACAACCAGTTTATAAAATGAATGGGATTCTGAAATACTATATATCCACCACTTTATTTTGTATACGGTTCTAGGTTGTACAAAAACCAAAAGACCATGAAATATTTTAACAAGTTTATTCATTTTTATTATGCAACACTGTTCGATTAAATCTCTGAACACCTTCCAGTGTAAATTATTTTGTATGTTTCTAAAAAAAAAAAAAAAAAAAAAAAATATGAGGTCATACACAGCAACGGATTCCTATTAGGATTTATGACCGACATTCAATCTGGGTGAAATATATATATTAAAAAAAAAAAAAAAACAGCATTAAGACCAATAGACATTTGAAGGTGCTGCCATAACGTGCCAGCTGCACCTCTGTAAACTTCATGAGAACAATTTGTGTGGGAAGAAAGGGATTATTGTGGGAGGGAAGACTGATGAAAAGACATTCAGGATTTGGATCTAAAAACGAGTTCAGTCTTTAGAGAAAGGGATGACGTGTTCAACTACAGGTCAGAAAGTGCTTGATTTAACCACTCGCACAGTAGGAACAAGGGAGGAATAAAAGGGATTTCTTAACTGTAAAACTGCAGTTCAATGAAATAAAATTGCAGCTTGATAACGCTTTTTTTTTTTTTCCTTAAAAGAGACAATTCTCCACCATTAAAATGACAGAGGTATGCAGAGGGACTCTGCGCCTGAGGCAGACTCTGTTGTAAGGCAACCGAAAAGTCCAAGACATCGATCTTCAAAAGGGAACAAGTCCAAAGTGTCTCGGTAGAAATGTTGAGGGGACGATAACCTGAGTGCAGGGTGTGTCTCGAGTGTGTGTGTGTTTGTGAAGCTGTGTTAGTGTGTGCTAGGCAGGTGACTCCAGGGCGTTCTTGTACCAAACAACCTTTGCAGGGTCTGAAAAACAAAATGAGTTTGTTAATGATGGTCTAAAAATAGTGATTCTGTTCTTTTATGGAGATAATAGTGGTCAACCGATATCACCAAACCGGCCAATATTTGGCATTTTTTTAATTGCTGGCTTTGGCAGGTAAGTTTTCTGTTTGGCTGATGTGCCGGTAGTATGTGACAGCTCAAAAAAAAACGCAAGCACCCAAGTATCTTAGCTCTTATTCTCAGTTCCGTAGTATTTTTTTCCTACTATGGAAGTCAATGGCTATAGTCAACTCTATGGTTACCAACATTCTTCAAAATATCTTCTTTTGTGTTCAGCAGAAGAAAGAAAATCATACAGGTTTGGAACAACTTATGTACAAGTAAATGACAAAATTTCCATTTTTTGGTGATCTATCCATTTAAACAAGTCTTTGAATATCTAATAAATGTTTCACAAACTCTGGCGAATCCAGCCGTGGGATCTGAAGTGTGATTTGTAGACTGCATAAAAATGTGTAATCTGTGTGTAACGGTTGGTTCGAGTCAGTTGAATGTAGACAGGAGAGTTCAACTTCACTGGAGATGCATGATGGGCAAACTTTAAACCCTATATTTCAAAATAAACTGCACTATGTCCAGTAGGCCACTACATCTTATTCATGTCATATTCACTGTGCTGTGCATAAAATTAGTGTTACTCATCTTTAATTGAGTGCACTGTTGGTTACAGTGTTTACTTTTGTTTTATTCATTTTTCTAACAATTTCTTAGTGACAAATTCTATGGTAGTATTACAGAATCAAGAAGTTACCTTATAAAGTATGTTTATTTAAGATTTATTTTTATCAAGTTCAAATTGTTTTTTTTTTTCTCTTTCCTATTTTTGTTTTTTAAATTCAACATTTTTTATTCAACAATTTTATGAAAATGAATTACTTTGCAAATGTTTTTATTACCTTTAAATAGTAAGAAATAAATACATATAACCCCTGCTCTAGAAGATATCAGCATTGGTCATCAAAAAAAAAAAAAAAAAAAAAAAAAAACAATATCGGCCGACCACTAATTAATGAAGATTAACACACCAACCTTGTTTTTGTTTCCATAATATTGCGTTCCATTCTGTGGATTAATAAACAAACAATCAGTGAGATAAAATATAGTGTGTTTAGACAAATACCTTGTGCAACCTTGATTATATCATCTTACCTTGTGTGTGATACTCCAAGGCTTCCTCCAGGTGGCGACAACTAAGCAGCAGCTCCTCTGAACTCTCAGAGCCTCTCAGGACCTGATTGGGCAAAGACTCAGAGGGTTTTACAGTAACCTCTCCAGCTACTGGGTGGACAACCGGACTCTTCTCCTGGGGAACATCTGCCTCCGGGCCATCACTGATGAAACTCAGTCCCCACTGGTTCTGCAGCAAAACCCCGATACCAGGTGGCTCTTCTGCTGCCCCAACAGAACCTCCTCCCGCCTTCACCTTGGAGGCATAGCTGACGGCCGGCTGCAGTTTGGCGGGGCTGTCTTTCACAGGGAAAGCAGGTGGAGGTTTGAGCAAAGACAAGCTGTTGTCCACCCATCGTTCTTTCAGACCGGTTCGGGAGTGTCTCTCATCTGAACGTGGCCCCGCTCTCGGGCCATTTTGTCGAAAGCTTCTCGCTTTATTTGGGGTGCGGCGCTCTCTGTCGCGGTTCGATGTGAAGGTCTGGGTGTGGCCCACCCCGTTGAGAGATCCTTCCAGGCTACTTGGTGAGGCTTGACGTTTATCCATCCCAGAGGAACAGCCCCCTCCTCCCCCACCGCAGCTGCCAGAGCCGGGGGAGAGGCGACGGTTTCGGATCTGTGGTTCTGATTTAGTGGGTGACACTAGGACGGCCGGATCACACAAGGGGTCGGACTCGCACACTGCATTGCTTGACTCCCAAGTACCTAAAGAATAAATCAAATTCAATTATTCAATCATGAAACACATTCAGTTGTCTAAAATCTTGAGTTTTAATCTAACCTTAATGCAATCCCAATCATATCATCCCCTAAACATTTCCATTACATTAATAACCCCGTTATGGTTTAACATAGATATTATAGAAATGCATGGGAGAAATGCATACAAATGTCCCAAGCAAAGCAGTGAGTCTTGAATCGGTCATCCGTAGCAAGTAGTAACTGGAAATTTCTATCCGCCGCCTCATTCACACATCAAGCAAACTCGGAGAGGCCTAACCGGAGAAACTAGGACAGCTCTGCAAAATATATCCAGCTAAATAAGGTTTATTAATAACATCTCATTACAGTTGACTGATTTCAGCGACTTTTTTTTTTGGATTCACGCTTCTTTTTTTTTTTACACCACCGGTTTGGAAACGACACTAACACGCAGATATTGGCGCACATTTTATATAGTCTAAATGAACAAAATAAAAGCGTTTGTACGTCTAACCCACTATTAAATCGCTAAATATGAGTCAAACTATCATTAACAACGTTTAGAGGTTTAAGTGTGTTGAAGATTGCTAACGCTAACAGCAGGCCGCTTGTGTTTGGATGTTTAGCGCCCATAACAACCGCCTTCAGCAGAACAAACCCGAAGCGTCATATTAAATAACAGCGACTGCTTGTTATTTCAGATCATTAAAAATCTAAACGACAACAAAGAAACATGATAGTAACCTCGGAAAGGTCCAGAAACATCCAGAATCAAAAGTTTCATAAGTCTTGAGCTCATTCCGTCCCGCCTCGAGCACAAACAACTTCATATTACAAAACACATTCGCATTTGAACATTCAAAACTAGCAAAATACAATTTTAAGACGCTCCTCACCTGTTTTGATATGCATTTCGATGTGATAAATCCGGGTTTTAAAGCGGTTTGGACTTTAGTGTGTGTACGTGAGTGTGTCGCGCAGCGGCGTGTTGCTTAATAAGACCATACGGAAGTGACAGTCACCAGGGGGAAATGGGAACGATGACGATTTCCGGTGTGCTAGAGGCGCGAAGAAGAGCGGGAACGGATTTGAAATTATATGATGGATGATGACAAGAAAACTCTGGTCATTATCTAAATTTTAATGTAGTTTGTCATTACATTAGAAGCCAATTTAAAAGAGAAGTGTGTGTATTTATGTACAAAAAACGTAATTTGACAAAACGGGATAAAATGTGATTAACAGATTATACTTGTGTACAGTATGACATGAAATATGATTTAGAAAAAGGTATAAAGTATGTTTTATGCTCAGAAAGGAATTAAATTAGTGGCTAAATATGTGAAATATTAAAATATGTGTAGCTGTGAGGCCATGCTAGTGTACCAAAACAAATGGACCAAAAATGATGACTCATCCTGCACGACACAGATTATTGTCCAATCAAATGCTCCCTAACGAGAATGCACCTTCCCTAATACAACTTGCAACTCACTCGCTAGCACATCATGGTTTATTGCTAGATGTAGCCTATACTACAGCCTATTGGTCATTCATGGTGTCTTTAAGGAAAGAGAAAATGCATTTTTGAGAACAAAACTGTCAGTCTACACAATAAGTCTGCATGCATAGATTAATGAACATCTCTGGGGTTTAAACCTTGTCTTACCTTTAGTGTACATTCTGTCCACTTAATCAATGTGTTTCTTTCATAGATGCAAGTGTGCCATGGCCTACTCCTGGTCTCTTCACAGGAATCTCTCCTGTCTTCATTTCTTCTGAGTTTTTGTTGCTTTCCCTCAGTTGATTGACCTCTTGTCTCATGGAGTGCATGATCAAGCTGCTTATCTGTGTTTTTCTGTTTGTATTGTATTTCGTCACTCGCTTGAGGAGGACACAGATTTGCTGATTGTTTGTGGTATTCGGGTTTAAGCTTTAACTGTGAACATTGCCCTTCTCTCTGTGATCAATCTCTCTGAAACAATCACACACACTGAGAAAAGTGTAACACTGATAACAAAGATAAAAATACAGTTTGATTAGTAAATTCATGATTTCTTTTTTCATCACCTATTTTAATATTAAAGAGCAAGATGAGCTAAGCATAACCTCAAAAGTATATGGCTCTGTTGTGTATGAGGGAGTGGCATTTTGGTATTTCACTTTAGGGATTGGTTTATTACAGTATAAACTTCGGACCCATGGAAAAAATGGACATATACACATGTTCCAAAACACACCTAACGATGATTCACTTGTGTTGTCCATTTCCACTGAAACAAAACTACAAAAGGAATTTGTAACATATATGCAAGCCAATGCTGATGTGTTTTTGTATTTTGAATGGGAACAAAACATCTACATGACCTATTATGGCTCTAAAAGGAACTTCTCTAGATCAAAGTAAGTTTTTTTTACTTCTTTATATTTATTCACAAATGTCCTCACAGACATATAATGTTCATTATTATTAATGGTTGTTGTTGGGGGAGGAAAGTGACTCGTACTACAGGTTTTTATATTTATATACCCTGTGGTGTTTGTGATATCATTTGTGACCGCACCATTTCTATCTCCATCTATCAGTACCTGTGCTATTGATTATTAAGTATATTTCACACTTATTATTTAGTAAGTACCCAATATTTGAGTCAGTATTTGTGTCTTTTAGCTGTCTATTTAGAAGTGCAAGTTACAGCTGTGGGTCATATTGGGTACGTCTTTATAAACTATGCATACTTAGATGTATAATTTCAGGTTATATTTTAACTTCATATCTCACAGTCTTGTCCTTTTCTTGAATTATTAATCCGTTACAGCATGAGGACAATAGAAGCACTGCATGTTCTCTTAACTCAAACATTATTAAATATTGGATAACTCTGACTAAACATTCTATTAACATTACTTGAAGAATGTTTGTTTATAATTTTGAGACAACCTTGCCAGAATGTTAGCTAAAGTACTGAGAACATCCCTGTTAGCTGGGGATTAACCTGAGCTTTGAATAATATAATGTCTTCTAATCTAAAACATCTCACAAACATATCACACTCGTCTCTTAATCAAGGGAATGTGCAACAAATGTTTGAGCTGAGGATCATCCTACTTGGAGGCCGAAATTCTGGAAAGAGCTTAGTGGGAAACACTATCTTAAACCAAGAAGAGTTCATCCTCCATGAACGGACCACTTGCCTGAAAAGAAAAGCTGAGGTACAAGGGAGAAGTGTGACAGTGGTGGATACCCCAGGCTGGTGGTGTGACTTCTCAGCACAAGACACACCAGAGCTGGTCAGGAGGGAAATCAGACACAGCATCTGCCTGAGTCTCCCAGGGCCTCACATCTTTCTCCTAGTGGTGAAAACAGATTCTGTGTTTATAGAAAAGCGGAGGAGATCCATAGAAAAGCATCTTGAGCTCCTTGGAGAAAAGGTTTGGGGTCACGTTCTGGTGCTGTTCACAAAAAGCAAAAACTTAGGAAATAAATCATTTGAGGATCATGTTCAGGCATCAGGTAAACCCCTCCAGTGGCTCCTGGAGAAGTGCAGTGGCAGGTTTCATGTTTTTGATACCCGAAAAACATGCAATGCCAGCCAAGTAATGGAACTGATGGGGAAAATCGACAAAATGGTTGCAGAAAATGGAAGACAACATTTTGAAATAGATGTAAAGGCTTTAAAGGAGATAAAGGACAGGAAGAGGGAAGTGGAGCTCAAGGCTCATCAGAGACTGATGAAGATACGCAAACAGAGATCTACTCTGAAGGGTGAGTTTTAAAATAAGGTACACTAAGACAATTAATGTGCAATTAAAAGAAAATTCTGTAATATTATTTCTGAATATTCAAAATGTCCAGTTGTTTTTAAATGTTTTTCATGGTTATGTGAACGTTAAGGAAACATTCCATTGCATCATGTTGCATATATTATGGGAATGTTACGTTTGAATGTTCTCTGAACGTTCTGAAACAAGTAGTAACATTAAAAAAATGTTAGATGAATGTCCAACATTCCATAAACATATGAAATAATGTTATTATTAAAGACCAGATAACTCAGATAATCATTCTATTACCATTACTGGAAGAATTTTTGTTCATAACTTTCAGAGAACCTTTAGAATTGAGGATTTTTTACAACAGTATCACTGTTATTATCCTGTTTAGTATTTGTATAAAGTGCTATATAAATAAATGTGACTTGACTCTATTTTATCATATGCATTTTATTGTAAAACTTAATACTTTTTCTTCCTCCCTTCAGTGCACTCATCTCAACACCACAACATAAGACTCGTCCTTCTTGGAGCAAAGGGCTCAGGGAAGAGCTCGACTGGAAACAGCATTCTAGCAGCAGGAAGTGACCTAAGTTTTAAAGCAAATAAGCGGACCACACGGTGCATGAAGAAAACGTTCAGAGTGTTGGGAAGAGAGGTCACAGTGGTGGACACACCTGGCTGGTGGATGAACTACTTCACCCAGGATTCTTCAGCTTTTGACAAACAAGAAATAGCCAACAGTGTTTATTTGTGTCCACCCGGTCCCCACGCTTTCCTTTTGGTGGTGCGGGTGGATAGGTCATTCACAGAGATCTACAGGAGAGCCATTGAAGAGCACATAGAGCTTGTTAGTAAGGATGTCTGGAATTACTCCATAGTGCTGTTCACCTTTGGCGACTGGCTTGGTGACACAACCATCGAGCAGTATATTGAAAGTGAAGGAAAGACCCTTCAGTGGCTCGTGGAGAGATGTGGAGACCGCTACCATGTGCTAAACAACAAGAGCGTTGGGAATAAGTTCCAGACAACAGAGCTACTGGAGAAGATAGAGGAGATGACAGCGGGAAATAGCGTGAAACACTTTCAAACAGACGAGAGTCTTTTTAAAGAGATTGAGAAAAAACAGCAAGTACAGGAAGACCGGGCAAAGCTGCGACGTGAAAATATTCTGAGACGAAGAGAGAGCTTGAGAGCTTTAAAGAGTAAGTCAAGAACCTTTTCTTCCAGAATCATCTAATAAATGATGGCGCTTTTCCACTGCATGGTACGGCTCGGTACGGCTCGCTTTAATAGTACCACCTCGGGTGAGGTTCCAAGCGAGCCACACCGATACTAAAAGGTGATGTGTAAACACTGCAGATCACTGATTGGTCGGAGAGAATCATCACTACCAGAGTCATTGGATTTGCGACACGAGACACCAAACCCGCTAGATTTAAATAGTCAGCAACAGCCACCGCAGTATCATTTGTTCGCACAACTTTTTTTAAACAACCGTCGCACACAACATGAAAAAAGAAATGGCTGTATCGTGGTCAGTAGATGAGAAGCAGACGTTCCTCTCGTTGGTAGCCAAGGAGCGGATCCACGGCAGTAGAGGCGGTGCAACTATAATGATCAGTCTATAATCCACCCACTTTGAAGCGGTACTTAACTTAAGTGGAAAAGTAAAGCGAGCTGAACTGAGCCAAGCAGAGCCGTGTTGTACCACGCAGTGGAAAAGCGTCTATCTCTTATGGGTTTGGAACAACATGAGGGTGAGTAAATGATGACAGAATTTTCATTTTTGGGTGAACTATCCCTTTAAGAATTTTTTCTTTCTCTTAACAGATCAAGTGCAATTGCCCTCAGCTATAAGAGCTTTTCTCCTGGGCGGCAAGCACTCTGGCAAGACGTCATCTGCATGCTGCATTCTGGGTAATGATGGACAAGAACCTGACAGCCAAAAACCCATTAGAGGTACCGTTATGTTCAATGAGACAAAGGTTGAGATCATTGACTCACCAGGCTGGACATCTGAGTATCCAGATATCGCAGAGTTCAGCAGGAAATTTCTCCATGACTGGATTACTGGTTCAGCCAGTGGGATCTGCATCTTCCTGCTGGTTGTCAATGCCAGTTCCTCATTCACGATAAAGAACCTGAAAGCAGCTCAGGACCATCTGCGTGTTCTGGGAGGGAAAGCATGGAACAGCACCATTGTGTTGTTCACAAATGGAGACTGGCTCGGTGATGTTAGCGTGGAGCGGTACATTGAAAGTGAAGGAGATGCGCTTCAGGCACTGGTGGAGAAATGCGGAAATAGATACCAGGTTTTTAACAACAAGATCAAGGACAATGGCACTCAGGTCACAGAACTGATGCAGAAGATAGAGGAGATGGTGTTAGAGAAGATGCTAAACAGCGCAGAAAATCAAGGGAACATTCAACGACCTCTGGTACATGACGGATTGAGGTTCAGAGGAAAGATACAGATTGGGGAAGCACAAATGACCCTCCTTAGAAGCTCTACAAACATCTATTATGGCGAGTTATCTTTTTTTTTTTTTTTTTACCATTATTTCTCCTCAGTTTATAATGGAAGCTTGTTTTCACCACTGAAAAAAAAGTAATTGCTACTTTAATCTCACAATTGTAGCTCTTTTTCAAACAATTGCGAGTTTATATCTCTCAATTCGGACTTTATACCTTGCAATCAAAAGTTTATATTATGTCTCACAACTTTTTTTCTTCAAGCTTCCATAGTTTATTGCATTTAGTATTACTGCATTTAAGTCATCCTGAAAATGGATTTTGTTTGTAACTCTTTTTGTATCAGGTGACACTGACATTCCAGGAGAGCATCAAATGTGTGGGATTTCTGAACATTCGCTCCCATCTACATCCAGTGATCTAAGAATTACTGACTCCAGCCTTTTGCAAAATGAAAATGAAGTAATGGCCTGCAGGAGTGTCCGATTATCTAGGACCTCGTTACCCAGGAACTTTCATCAAAGACTAGTAGTGGTGCTCAACAGATCAGAATGGTTTCACCCAAATGAATCATGGATTGGTGTGAATAGGACAGATGGGCCTGAAACAGGTTCTCTTGCTGTGCTTCATGTTTCACCAACTGAGCAATCAATGAATACACAAAGATTATTCAGGAACGAATCACAGGAGGAAAGCTTTTGTGGGCCGGCCCTTCCATATTACCACAGCAGTACACCTTACACAGCTCAAACTGCAAAAGAAAGAGCCTTTATGGATTTTGTCCAATCAGAGAACCTGCAGAACCTAATTGACCAATGGGGTGACAGTAATATTCAGGAGCTGGAGGCATTCATAGATTCTTATTGTGAAATGATGTGGCAGGAGACTCAGAAGGAGCCGAAATGCAGCAGCATGACAACAATCAACTGTGAGAGTTCCGGCATCACTGAGAACGATCAGAGACTTCTGGCCTCAATTGACAGTAAACTGTCAAAACTTGACATCCTGGAGGGAGTTCAAAGAGACTTGCGGGAGCTAAAGCAAAGCATCAGGCACTGTAGTGGAATATTTCAGGAAGTGAAGGACAGAAGTAAAGAGACACATGACCCCAGCAGACCTTCTGAGGCAACTGCGTCAGCAGTAAGTGAGGAAAGGGGTTGATCAGATGAAAAGTGAATGGAGCTTTCCAGTACTGAAATAACAAAAATGTACTAAAAAATAAACATATTTGTTAAAATGGGTCATAACTTCACAAAAACGGAAACAGAAGTTGTGATAGTCTTTGTAGACAAATATCTGAGTGAAAACTTCTCGAACAAGAAAAAATGTAGGGCGGGACTTGATTTTTTCCATCAGGAATTGATTGGATGGTTGTGGTTTGCTATTGGCGGATCTCATGTGAGTGACAGGTTGCCCCGCCTTCGCAGAAGTAAACGTGTAATCAGAGGAACGCTGCTGCAAGAGGAAGCATTTATTTATAATAAATACTGCAATATTCCACAAAAAATAAGAATTGTCTATTTTGATTTCACAGTGCCTTTAATTTTGTGACAAGAAAATGTTAATTTCTCTCTAAAACAGAAAAAGAATGCAGAATTAAAATGCCCCTGTTAATAAATCACAAATATGAGTAGGTCCTTTAATTATAAATATTTTAATATCAAAGCAAAACCATTTTATATTTAATGAAGCACATACAAAAGACCTGAACCGGAAGCAATTGCTTTACAGAATACAGAAGTTTGTTGCACATAGCCTCCATTAGGCTTCTAAGGTTAATTGACCATATTTTACACCATCAAAAATATATATTTCAAAAGTTGCACAGTTCTATGTTTGACAGTTTGTGTGTCATCTCACCTGTGCCCACAGACTCTGTTTACAAGTCAGTTGTCTCTGTCACATGCATTATCTCCTCTTTCCCACAATCCACAAGATGTTTCCTCTGGGCCGCCTGCCACAAGAGGACAGACACATAAAGGCAGCAGAGGGAGACGCAGACACAGGGAGATAGTGAGAGAAAAATATCTGGACAAATAAGGAAGTAGTTACAGACCAGTGCATTCACTGGTAGAATTTTTTTGACAACTAACAAAACACAGGTTTGAATGAAATTTTATAAAACCTTAAAAATGCATTTAGAAGAGTAAGAACACAATAATCAAATCAAAATATACAATAAATATTATATAGGTTTCAATAGTGAACACATATATGATTCAAACACCATTTACACAGAAATATTACTGTTTTCCTGAAAATGATATCAGGGAGTCATTATATAGTTAACTCACGCACTTGGTAGTTCTGTTTTGGTAGAGGTCATCATTTTACATTTTACAACATTTTTGATGCACAGCTTTTATGACAACCATTTTAATAGACAAATTAAATACATTTGTGAGAGTGTGAAAAGTTAGGATCAGATCACAGGCCCAAAACTGCCTATATTTGAAGAAATATGTACCAGTCTTAACAAAAAAATGTTCTAAAAACATTTTGCTAATGTTCCCATTAAGTTCTCTGAACAATGAAAAATGTCATTTTTTAAAAATGTTTTTCTTAGTTATAAAATCATTAGGGAACATTCCATTTTTTCATGTTACAAACATTATGGGAACATTACTTTTGAATGTTCTCTGAACATTCTGAAAGCAGTAACATTTAAAAAAAAAAAGTTAGATTAACAACCAACTAAAACGTTTCAGAAAAAAGTTCTATGCATGACATATAAATAATGTTTCTGTGCTAACGTTTTGAGAACATTATTAAAGACAAAAGAACTTTGAACAAACATTCTATAAACGTTACTGGAAGAACATTTGCTAATAACTTAGAGAGAACCTTGCCAGAACGTTCTAGAACGTTCCCTGTTAGCTTTAAATGTCAATCATGATTTCATAATAATTTACAATCAAAACATGTTTAAATTGATAAAAATGTTAAACTAGTAGTTCACTATATAGCTAAAAGCCATTACATGTTTTTAAAAACTGAAAATATTCAAAGGATTGTTTAATAATGTATAACAGTGAACATTTCCACTACAGTAACATTAAATATGTTCACACTTTGAATTAAGATACAGATTGACTGGAAGTTATGCAAAATACAAATAATATATTCACTGTTTTACTTAATGTCTTTATTTTGTTCACATATCATACAATTTCATATCAGTCATGCTTTTCACTGACACTATTGTCTGTATAGTAAGTAGATAAACTGTTGGCAGTTGAAAAGTTGAAAACTTTTGTTTTATGATTAGAAAAATAATCCATAGTGTTGAAGTGTCTCCACCTAGTGGTCGAATGATAAAGCTGCTGTTTTCACATTCAGTCACTAGAGGTGTAGTAGACATGCAGAGGATCATGCTATTCCATATTGTCTTTCAAGGATCCAAAATTGCAAGGCGAAATATAGCTTATACTATTCACAGAGCACAAAAGTATAAAACACAAGAAAGTCTAAAAATGTAATAGAATTATCAGACGAAGGTGAAGATCATCTACAAATTAAAAGAGTATGTGACTCTCCTCCATTCAGCTAATTTCACTGAAAACTCGTGACAGAGAATGTACCTCTGTGCTCAGGGAGCAAAATGCAGACAGATGAACCGTGAACGCGCACACAGACCCCTTAAAGGCGCGTGACAGCTTGACGCCGCTTCCCTTTAAGAGCCTGTTATGCGTCACCTGACCAGGTCCACCGACAAGGCAGGACCTTAACCTGCATTACCACAAAAATAAGCAACTGAATATTCAAGATCTACACGATATATCACTGAAACGTGAACAATTACGTGTCTTCATACCCTCGCCCTTGAAAAGGCTTGAAAAAGACACGTCATCAGCACCATCATCATCCGACCCGACGGGAAGGACACACGGGCTTTGACCGAATATTACCGGAATCCCGAACAGGTTCATAGTAAAGGATTAATCAACGGAGCGTTTTTACAACTCGTTTTTATGCGTTTATTTAATTAATTTAATTGAAAAAAGGACCAGTTCAAAGCAAAACGCTCTGTCTTTTCGGTTTGATGGGATTTTTAATGCATATACTAATCAAAGGTGACAGTTTACTGTATTAATTTGATGAATTATCTCTCACGAGAGCCAGAAAATAGCTCGGCGTAGGGCGTTACGTAATAGGGGCATTATCCATGGTGCTGAAACCAACCCGTGCATAGACTCCAAATTTTATAGAATTAAACTGCAAACATATATTTTTGTGCTTTTGAACACGCCATTTCAGGCGCTCTGGTTGGAAACCAAAAGGAGAAATTGACATCTCGGTTTCTACAGAGCCACCTTGGATTCCGTCTCTTTTTTTGTCGGCGAATATCATATGCATTTCGCCTGTCCTTCCCCCTGAAGTTGATTCTTGAGGTGGTTGTCGACGCTACCGGGAGAAAATGTCGGGACAGACTCTGACGGATCGCATCGCCGCAGCGCAGTACCAGCTCACCGGATCCGATGTGGCTCGCGCCGTTTGCAAAGCCACCACGCACGAGGTGATGGCGCCCAAGAAGAAGCACCTGGATTGTAAGTGAGACATTTTTGACTCACCCTCATTCCTCGACGCGTTCAGTCTCACTCAGACCTGGCGCTGTCCACTTCAGCACCACACCACAGGCCAACGCGTAGTGTATATGCGTGGCTTCTATTCAGTGAGGTTGCTTGCTACTTGCTTGCATGCAATTCTGTAAATGGAAAAGGGTGCATGTAATATAAGGAGTGTGTTAGTGTGTTTAGCTGATTGAATTTATTGTTAAGGCAAACTGACAGCACAGAACATACCCTGAAGTGTCTTTATGTGGGTGGTGTGGTCTGGAACTGAGAGGGAGAGACAAGCACAGAAGACAGAAGGAAAATCAACTACATTTAGACAGGACGGAGAGGCTACAAAGCATCTTCGTGTCGCCCTCGAGCTCTGTGTCCTGCAGGAGAAGGCCTTCTGAATTATAAATCGATCAGCCAAAGCATGCATGTATTATTTACAAAGCCAAAGGTGAGGACACTGGTATGCAAGCAGAGGAATCTTGTGTGTAATTATCAGCAATCCTTTCAACAGGGAATCACACATGATGCTTTTGTGCATAAGATGTGTTCTGATTTCACAGGCACTCCCAAAATCCATAGATTCATAAATCCGCTTGGCACAGTTTAGCATTGTTGGCCTGTCTACAGAAAGCAACACATTTTACTTTTGTAGTATCAGGTGTTTTATGACAAGAAATTAGTTTTTGTCTGTTGAATTGGAAGGCGTGAGGGGTGGTGGTGAGGTTGTCATGGAAACTGAAGTAGATTATTGGGAAAGGGGGAGGGGTGAGTGACATCACGATGACATGGTATCAGTTTGCACGAAAGGGTCTTCAGACAGGCAGCATTTGCTTTGAATTAGATAAGTCGCAGGACAGCAAGAAAGTCGCAGATTGTTAGTTTAACATGGTTGTGCTGCTCATAGGAGTTTATTTAAATATTAATGCTATCACTGTCTTGTTAGATGCATTAATTAGGATTAATTTGTACGATCTTGCATCATGTAGTTAAGATACCAAAGCACCTGACTGGCAGAGAGTTTAGTCATGTGCTCATACTGATGGTGGATGTGTGTGTGTTTGCAATGTGTCAGTATTTACACTGTCTGTAATCCGGGCACATGAGCAATTCCATAATCCCAGTGAGCTGCACCTGCTCACATAGTCATAACCTATATGTACAGACTGCCAAAACAGGGACCGCTGTGCCATATACTTTAATATATTGTGACGTTACATACAGCAACATATTGCATGAGTGGAAACACGCACTGTATCTCAATGTGTTCTAATCTGGACTATTCTTGGCTTCTTAACTCCACTGCAGTGTGCTCTCTAGCAGCCATGACTAACACATTGGCACCCTGAGCACAACGTTATAAGGATTTTAAGAAGATCTTCTGTTGGGAAGTATGTCAGGGATGTAATGCACTCCCAAATCCAAAGAAATAAAAGGAACATATATTTGTTTAAAGAAAATCAATCCTGTTTTAGGACTACTGGGATTTGTTTTGCATTATTACATTAATTTAATGACAGTTAAACACATTTCCACCAAATTTCCAAATGCAAAAAATAATGATGCATCTTTTAAAGGAATAGTTCACTTCAGAATTAAAATTTTACTCACCTCCATGTCATCCAAGATGTTTATGTATTTCTTTCTTCAGTCGAAAAGAAATTAAGGTTTTTGAGAAAAACATTCCAGGATTTTTCTCTATATAGTGGACTTCACTGGGGTTCAATGGGTTGAAGGTCCAAATTGCAGTTTCAGTGCAGCTTCAAAGAGCTCTACACGATCCCAACTGAGGAATAAGGGTCTTATCTAGCGAAATGATCAGTCATTTTCTAAAAATAAAAATGGTGAGATGGCGCGACGACAGCCATATTTGCGCCAGAACGTGTGCGCTATGCGCACATAAATCCGCCTCTCAGTACTAAATTAAGTTCTTTTCACTGATTATTGTGCTTAAACAGTCAAATACACACAAAATAATGTTAAAATGCCGGTCTTGGCGAGTATTTAAATAAACACAGCCAGTTATGTTGTAAGTGAACGTAAACAGTTGAGAAAGAAAACGCATGTATAACAGTATATTGGATTGGTGCTTCAGGCCTTAAAGTGACAGCAGCTTAATATACCTGCTGCAAAATTATGAGATGATATTAAAAATATCTATGTGGCAATTTTCCCCCATGGTATCAATGTCAAAATTGTGGCCAGTGAAAATGCTGAGTGGCCAGTAACTTTGGAAAACCAATAGCCACAGTGGCTGGTGAGCAAAAAAGTTAATGTCAAGCCCTGCTTGAGCTACAGGGTGATAGCTGATGTATGTTGTTACATGCAAGAAAAATGCACAGGCATATTGTTGTTTGTCTCTGGGGGGCTGTTTCTTGCTTCCTAAATGCAATTGCTGTTATGAATTTTCCCCTTGAGAATCTGTCTGCTGGTTAAATAATCATAAAACTCTTCATTCCCATTGGAGTATGTAGCGCTGTGGTGGTAAATGTGCGTGTGTTTTGTGTGCAGATCTGATCTCAGCCACCAATGAGACAAACGTGAACATCCCTCAGATGGCTGACACACTATTCGAGAGATCCACTAATGCCAGCTGGGTGGTCGTGTTCAAAGCTCTAACCACGACCCACCACATCTGCATCTACGGCAATGAGGTGAAGCAATACATACTGTTTAAACTTCATTCCTTTCAGTACCTTTTTATCAAGTTTAAACTAAAACTCAGATGTACTAGTTTCATTTGACATAATAGAAGAAAACTGCAAGCAGGTTTGCATTTGCTTTTATCAAGTTCAGAGTTCATTAGACATTTTGAGAATATGCAGCGCTAAAAATATGCAAGAATATGCAGCGCAATAAAAAAATGCAATAAAATGCACCACATCTGCATCGGCGGCAATGAGGTGAGGGACACATGACTGATGTATTTACTATGAAACTAAGGGTGTGTCTCAATCAGCTTCCTAGTCCAGTATTCAGGGCACTGATCAGGGAGTCGGCCATTTTAGGGGCTGTCTCAATCGCAAAATCCTTCTAGTGCACTGAAACCTTCGCTCTCTAAAAAGTCCCACAATTCACAGTGAAATCCAGGGAGCATTGATGCTCACTGACAGATGAACCAGGGAGCTGATTAAGACACGTTTTTCAGGGGAATGCAAAACTTTGGTGAGGGAACGCAAAGTTTCTAGGGGGAACGCAAAACTTTTGCGAGAGAACGCAAAATCATTGTAATATATTTTTTTTCTCCCATCCGATATTTTTTCCACCACCATGTCCCTTTAGGGGCTCCATAGAAAACTGCATGGAGGACTGCATTTGCTTTTATCAAGTTCAGAATTCATTAGGCATTTTGGTATAAAATAAAATAAAATAAATAAAACAATGTGTGTTTGAGAGATTTGTCCTTTTTAAATCCCTGCAGAGATTCATTCAGTATTTGGCTTCAAGGACTTCCTTGTTCAATCTCAGCAACTTTATTGACAAAACAGGCTCCCATGGTGAGTTTCTATACATTTGTGTGTGAGTTAAATAGATAAAGTCACATAAACTTCTATCAAATGTCACTTAACTTGTGTTTAATAATTCCATGAAATACTTTAAACTATAAAGCTGTTTATTCCTTTTCTGTCTCCAAGGCTATGACATGTCTACATTCATCAGGCGATATGCACGGTACTTGAATGAGAAGGCATACGCTTACCGTGCAATGGCCTTCGACTTCACTCGAGTTAAAAAGGGGTACGTCGATTGATTCTGGGAATAGAAGGCCACATTTAGACACTAGCTACTCCTAGTTATTCAATATTATGTCAGAGTACATTTTAGATAGCATGATGTTGTTAGAAACACTTCGAATTTACTCCCACAGTTTATAGATCACAAAGTGAATGTCATCTCTGAGTTAGGGCGAAAGAAAGGATGGTTTCTCAGAACTCAGCAAATATATGCAATCATTCTTATGCACTGAACTATTTCTCCTGTGTGTGTGTGTGTGTGTGTATGTCTGGTCCTAGTATTCCCTACATTATGTCCTAATGAGGAAACAAGCTTATAAATCATACAGAATGATCTTTTTTGAAAATCTAAAATAGCAGAAAGTTTTCTGTGATGGGTAGGTTTAGGGGTAGGGTTAGTGTAGGGGGATAGAATATGCTGTTTGTACAGTATAAAAACCATTACATCTATGGAATGTCCCCATAAAACATGGAAACCTAACTGTGTGTGCACTCAGAGCTGAGGGTGTGATGAGGACTATGGCTCCTGACAAGCTCTTGAAGGCCATGCCTGCCCTGCAGACTCAAGTGGACACACTGCTGGAGTTTGACGTGAGTAACACCTCGCACAACATCTACGACCTTCTGTGAAGACGTCCCATTAACTGAGACTGAGCATTATTTGTTTTTTTTGTTGTTGCCAGAAACACAAGGTTAAATTTTATTGTTCACATTAATGTTTTAAATGCTTACTTTTTTCTTTTTTCCCCCTCAGGTTCATCCTAAAGACTTGAACAATGGCATCATAAATGCAGCATTCCTGCTTCTCTTTAAGGATCTGATAAAGCTCTTCGCCTCCTACAATGATGGCATCATCAATTTATTAGGTATGTGATAAATCATTTAATACAGATGATCTCAATCTCTGAACTACAATTCATTTTACCATATTTTAAACAATTCTTAAAGCCTTTATGTATAATGCATTATTAAGGTATTCATAATGTATGTTATAATCAGTGTTGGGGAAAGTTACTTTTAAAAGTAATGTGTTACAATATTGTGTTACTCCCTAAAAAAAGTAACTAATTTTGTTATTTTTATGAAAAGTAATGCATTGCATTACTTTTGCTGTACTTTTTCTCACCTTGGTTGGGCTTGCTTGTTTGATTTTTAACATAAAAATACATAAAAGTTCTACTTTTGGCAAATGTAAAGACCTTTTCACACTAAAAGTGAAATGAATAAGCCTTAGGCTTAAGAAAGTGCAATCTTACTCCCGATTTCTCTTAACATGGGGACAGGACAGCTGTCAGTCTATAAATGGGAAAACAAAGTGTAACTTGTGTTACTTTTTTGAAAAAGTAACTCAGATATTTTGTTGTAAAACTGAAAGTAATGTGTTACTTTACTAGTTACTTGAAAAAAGTAATCCAATTATATAACGTGTTACTTGTAATGCATTACCCCCAACACTGGTTATAATGCATTAATCTTTTCATAAATAATTATAAATGCATTATAATATTTTGCAGATTCCTTTTCCCTTGAAAAAGTAAAGTAAGGGATTGCTCTTATTTTTTCTGTAATTTAATCACAGATACCTCTGAAGTAATTGCATTAAATACTGTATAGACTACAGAACAATTCTATATAAAACAATAGTGGAAATTAAACGTCTAATGATAAAATGTATGTTTTTAATGTAACCGTCTCCCTTTAAATACTTTAGTCAGTTCAAGAATAATTATTTTTTTGAAAGAATTAAAAGAGCAGTTTCATGTCTATCCTTGTATTGTTCAACTGGTCGAGGTTGATAGTAATTAGTAATAAGTAATGCATTACTTTTTAGAGAGAGTAATTAGTAATTACACTGTTGAAAATGTAATTAGTAGCTAGTAATTAATTACTTTTTTAGAGTAACTTACCCAACACTGATTACATATAAAGCCATAAGTAAAGTGTTACCCAATTCTTATATCCTGAAGGCTCTGATCTGTTTTTTTGCATCTACAGAGAAATATTTCAAAATGAAGAAGTCTGAGTGCAAGGATTCTCTGGAGATTTATAAGAAATTTCTGACCCGGGTTACCAAAATTGCAGAGTTCATGAAAATTGCTGAGGTAAGGCCAGAAGAAGAGATATTTAAAGTCAAATATATTTCCAGAATATCAGTTCACTTAGAATATGATTATTGCGTTTCTGTTGCAGCAAGTAGGAGTGGATAAGAATGACATCCCTGACATCTCTTATGTAAGTTACTATTGTAATACTCCAGACATTCGCCCTTTCATATGTGCCATTTGTTGGCGTGTCACTAACTCTTAAGTAATATTAGAAGAATCAGGCCAAGTATTGATCTCTTGATGTCAATGGATTGTGAAAAATTTAGTCTACCGTTTAAAATAATTAAGTAAAGCTGGTGTGAGTGTGATCAAGCTTTTCATCCATCCTAACCGAGCATCATGGGAATTCCCAGTGTCTGCACCCCCGTGTAGTTGCCGACCTGGCAGATTCAGACAACGAAGACTGTCCCTTTAAAGACTGCCGCAACGAAGAGCCGGTAACCATGGTGACTGATATGGGACACAGTATGCATCTCAGTGCATTGCTTTTACCTGCTTGTTCAGAAGCCCTTTCTGCCTGAGCTTGTTATTCACAAAACAGTATCGCTGCGTCCGAAATCACATACTGTATAGTAGGTACTATATTTGGTTTGAGACTTGCTTTGCGACTTACCGCTTACCAGCGTCAGTTGCTCACAAACTCTCTCCCGTGGCCTCATGGGATAGTAGTGTCCATCGAATGAGCATTTCGGAAGTTGTAGGTCTACTTTTTAGCTACTGTTGTATAAATACTATGAATTCAGACATGGCTCACATACTGTTTTTTGCCTACAATATAGTGTGGGAGTAGGCATATTCGGACATAGCGAATGTTTTTGTATAGGCTGGTGGTTTTTAAACATTAAGAACAAGATATAAGATGAGTTTCTGCCTTTCCTTTCTTAAAAGGTGTTCTTAAAAGGCAAATAATATGTATAGAATTTAACCATACTGAAACTAGCAGATGAGATAACGCACAATAAGTGAAATTTTAGCTAAAGTTGTTTCAAAACTGATGAATTTTGCATCATTAACTATGTTATTTTCCTGTTTATTGATGTGAAACTGATTTGAAACAATCTGTAAAGTGCTACATAAATAAATGTGACTTGAGTTTCTCTCTAAAATGAAAAGGTCACATTGCAATAAGCCTTTTTGTTCAGGAGCTGGGTAAAGCAATGCACTGAAGTCCAGTTCCATCTCACAATTTGTGCAGCGAGCTGATTTTGCGGTGCTGTGTGGAGTGGTTTGAGCAAAGTTTCCCAGCAGGTTTTGGTGTGGTGTTTTATTGTTTGAATTTGCTGTGAAAACTTGAGAGATATTGACATCAAATGTGCTTTGATGGTTTTTGTACTGTCATTGCATTATACATCATGTTTGTGTGTGTTTTATTCTGCTGTTCTCAGGCTCCCAGCAGTATTCTGGAATCACTGGAGACACATATGAACAGTCTAGAGGGGAAGAAAGGGTACGAGACCCCTGAACTCTTTCTAAATCACTTTAAATGTCAGATGGGAAGTAACTCTGAACTTGTAAATCAAATGTTGCATTCTAGATTTGATAGAGAAGCCCAAGCAAGGCACATGACCATGGTTGGTCACTGTGATTTTGCCAAGTAAAATATGTTAAGTTGATCCTAGAACAACATTCCTGTCCGAAAATGAAGCTTTAACCCTTTCCCTACCACTAAACCTAACATCCTAAAAGGGGTCCTTGATGATGATTTCAATTTTTTAGAGATATTTTCTTTTACAGAAATCTTTTACAGATATTTTCTTTTACAGCCTTTTAAGGACTACAACAAACTGATGGTAGGGACTACAACAAGCTTCTTTCCGGGTTGGTGACATCACAAACCCTAAAATTTACATAAACCCCGCCCTCGAGAACACGCAACAAAGGGGGCGAGGCCATGTTGGGCTGCTTTAGAGAAGAGGAAGAGTTGTTGTAGTAGAGTGTTGTTGCCATGCCGTCATTTTACGCCGGACTGCTTCACAAACGAGGGTCAATTCAACGCTGGATTTGCACAAAAGATTAACATGACAGCACATGCTAGTCGATGAGTTGAATCAACTTCACAGCAGCTACAGAAATTTATCCACTAACCATTCAGAAATGCCCAGTTTCAGTTTGAACAATGTAAGGCTCATTTTGGCTGCGTGAGATTCTCCAGCTTTGTTATTGTTGAGCAACCGAAGCGAGAGCTGTTAAAGCTCCGCCCTCTTTTAGAAAGGGGACCAGGAGCAGCAGCTCATTTGCATTTAAAGGGACACATACAAAAACTGTGTTTTTGCTCACACCCAAATAGGGGCAAATTTGACAAGCTATAATAAATGATCTGTGGGGTATTTTGAGCTGAAACTTCACAGACACATTCTGGGGACACCAGAGACTTATATTACATCTTGTAAAAAGGGGCATAATTGGTCCCATTTAAAATCAGAGGGAAATGATAGGTGAATAACACTGATGTAGAAGCACTTAACCCTGGTTGTAAGTTTAAATATGACATGAACTGTAAAAATGTCCCCTCAAATCTGATTTGTTGACTGGAATGTTGATCCAGGAACATATTGTACGTGCTGAAATCACTTTCACCAACCATAGCTTGTCTTTGAAGTTATTGTACTGTACATCTCTAACTAAATAAATATGAATCCTAATTTATGTTTTTTCCTCCTCTTGCAATGGTTTGTTCAGGGAAGGGTAAGTATGTTTTAAATAATCTCATCAACATTTTCATCAGTTTTGTTATTTTATATAAAATCATTAATGTCTCTGCTTGTGTCCTTCAGGTCACCCACAAAGGTAAGTCAGCACCTCATTTGTTTATCGTTTTGATTTTGTTCATGGATCTCACACACACATGCTTAACCTGTAGCTCTGTGTTATATTTTAGGGATCACCCACCAATAACGTGTCTCCAACCTCCACTCCCGCCAAATCTGCTGCTGCCGTCCCCACTTTGGAGCCGCCACGCACCGAGGCCGCATCTGCTGCCGAAACTGCCACTGAGTGAGTGTAACCATGCTTCCTGTAGGAATAAAATGCTAATCAGAACAAAAGATGATATCTGACTGTACAGCTTTCATATGTTTATAAAAGTGCGTATGTCTGTCTCACTGTAGTTCTCTTCTGGACCTGGACCCATTGTCTTCCTCTGGACCTTCTGCAGGAGGAGCATCAGCTGCTCCTACGTCTTGGGGAGGTACAGTCTAAACACACACACACACATACTTAACCAAGCCAAACCAAAACCCAAAATTAGCCAGAGAAAAAAGAGAAAGAAAAAAAAGCCCTTTCCGAAGGAGTAAGCTCAGATGCATGGCTATGCTGAGGTCTGACTCAAAAATCTTGGGAGTATATGTGCCAGCGTGCTCAAATTGGGTTACTTTAATATGAAACCATAAAATATTTATGATAACAATTGATCTTATCAACATGAAACAGCATTCACAACTCATTTCACTTCTGTAATGTGACATATTTTAGAGTGAAACAGGTTATCCAGCAAGAAAAACTGATTAAATTATGAATGTGGTCTTAATAACATCAGCTATAAAGAAACGTTTGAATTACATTTGATGAAAAATTATGAAGAGAACATTTGCAATAACATGCACCAGAGAATTTTTCACAACAGGAAAAGATTTTTTTTTTTTTTTAACTTTCTTTAGTGTGAAATGTTCCTGTTCGAGCATGAAAAGGTCTTCAAAAGCACTTCTCTATATCAGTGTCACTGTTTCTGAACTCCCTAAATTGCCCCCATTGTAGTCTTGAGTTTTCTTCCAGGAATGAACACGTCACAATATATGCAAAATAAAGGGGCAGGGCCTGGTTTAGTTAGTTAGTAGTGTGTTGAAACTCACGGATATGGTAAGGGGTGGGACATTTCCCAAAAACGCTAGAAGCGCTTGACCAATCACAACACACTGTTCCAGCCGACCAATCAGACCAATACTGACAGACTGGGAAGAGAGGAGCTGCAACAATGTCAAATATGTGAAAAATAAGGTGTTTTTTTAAACATTCAAGCATGAAAACCTACTCTAGTAGACTAAAACAAAATCAACACTTTGTAAAAGGGCATAATTTGACCTCCTTAATAAAGTAAATTGGATCTATTTTAATTTCATATTGCTCCATGACAAAACCAAACTTGCCGCAAACTGTCCAGAACACATTCCAAAACCAGACTTTTAACACACAAACTTCCTAAAACCTTAAAGCACCTGTTTTACATTCCTCATTACAAACTCTTAATGAATGCATGACCCAATTTGATAACCAGATCTTTTTCTATCTGTCTCTGATGGGCCGCTGTCACATCAGATCTGCTGGGGTCAGGTAAGCGTTGTTGGCTTTTCATTTAATGTTAGATGTGTTTTCATGTGATTTGATGTGTTAAATGTCTCATCCATTTTATTAAACATTTTGAACGCTTATTATAGTTCATCTGGGAAATTGAAATGACCTATATATGACAAGTCTAGTCTCCTGAAACCCTTTTAGAGTGAGAATCCATTTAACCTCAGTCTTTGCTCAGTAGAATCTCTCTTTCTCTTTCTCTCTCTTATGCTCTTGCCCTCTTCTTTGGTTCCTTTCCTGGTTATCTGTTTATTTACGCTGTGTTTATATTGGTCCGCTTGGGGGCGTGGCTATGCAGAAATAGGTTCCCTTACTACAGAGACTCTCCTACCTGACCCAAACCTTGCCGTAGACTCCAACTCCTCAGCCACGCCCACCACCACAGCCGCTGAGGCAGCCGTTTCTTTGGCTCCTCCTCCTTCCGCTGCCGGTGCTTCCTCCGGCTCAGCGGATCTCCTCGGAGGTCAGTAGTGAGGTTTCTTCCTTAAGAAGATTTTTCTGGGAGAAAAGGCTGTGCCACATTCTGAAACAGAGGAACATCCCAGCACAGAAATTAAACATCAGATCAAAATCACAGTTTGTGCTGTTTCATTTGTGGCATTTGTGATGTCTGTAGTCATCAATGATCCATTTCTGTCTGCTGTAGAAATCTAGATATTCTCATTTCCTTTACATCTTCCATGCTGCAGTTTTTTTTTTACATTTGTTTGCTATCAATGCTCCACAAGATCTTGTGTTAAAATTACATATATGAACTATAATTATTTGATTTTTCTTATGTGTAGCTGCATTTTCATACTGCACAGTAAGATTAATCAGGTTTTCATTTAGTTTTACATTCAGCGAATGAAAAAAGGTTTACAGTCAACATGAAATCAAAACCAACCCATTTTATTTTCCAATACATGTTCCTAGAGCAAGTTCTGTTAACTCTTTCCCCGCCAGCGTTTTTTAAAAACGTTGCCAGCCACCACCAGCATATTTGATAATTTTCACAAAACTTTCATGGTTCCCAGAGTATTTTGTTGTATGAAATCTGAACATGCAACATATATCAAAAAAAGAACATAGCCTCTGCTTTAATTTTTTTTTAGCTTCATGCATTCTTTTTTCAACACTTGAATGTAGTTGAGTTTCATAAAAAAGCTACATTTTGAACACAAAGCTGAGAAAATAATGTTTTTGGGTTTTTTCAAAGACTACAACGTGCATAAGCAATGCTTTTATCGCTTGTTTCTGCTCCTTTTTTGCCTGTGTTTTGATCTGGAGATTCTCTACTCTTTCAGAAGATGTGTAATAACGCTGCCTACCATATAACAGTGAAAACATGGAAAGCTGGAAAATTCTTTCAAAATGCAGGGAAGCGTTGTCTCATAAATGATAAAATTCTGTCAATGGTGGGGAAAGAGTTAAAAAGAAAAAAAAAATGTAATGCATTTTACATTGATAAAATCAAGTTTAATCCTACTTTCGTATAGTTGAATATCCTGGAAATATGCTATGTTACTAAAGTAAAATGGGTTACGAATATTTCATATTAACAAAATTGGTCAGATTATTATATAGTACGCTCTTAAAAATAAAGGTTCCAAAAGGGTGTTTATGGAGTGATGCCATAGAAGAACCAATTTTGGTTTCTCAAAGAAACTTTCAGTCAACAGATCTTAAAAAAAAAAACATTTTCTTAGTGTGAAGAACATTTTAATAATCTAAAGAACCTTTTTCCACTATAAAGAACCTTTTGTGCCGTTGAAAGATTCCATGGAAGTTAAAGGTTCTGCCTTTATTTTTAAGAGTGCATGTTATTTTAAGTATGCAGGACATAATTTAAAATATTTCTGTGCAAAAGGTCTTATTTTCCTGAAATTTGCATGACACTGATGTCTGTCATTTCTTTCTTTCTATGATCTCTACTCTTTCTAATTCCTCTGCCTCCTCTCATCCTTTTCTTTGGCTATTATCCGTCAACCCTTTGGCCCTTGTGTGCGGTACTCCAGATATGTTTGCGGCCCCTGCGGCTGAAACAGCTTCTGCTGCGGAGGGTGGGGCCACAGCAGCCACGCCCACCCCTGCTGCCGATGGCACCGCGGCAACTGGTGGGTGATAACAGTACAAGCACAAATATGTGAGAATGTCGGTACATAATGGGTGAGAGAGTGAGTGTGCTTGCTTGTGATTGTTTTCATTTACCGGTTTTAAGAACCACATAGAGCCTCCTCTGGTCAGTCTTGAGTGTTCTGAATTGGCATCGGTGTTGCCGTGGAGATTGCTATCTGTGTTGCTAGGGAAATAGTCTTTGAACATTGGAGTTCGGTTCTCTGGGGGACACAAGCAGATGTCGACTTGTTAGACACGCAGTGTATCTGACAGATAATCAGCTCAAACTTCCACAGAGAAAGGAGAGTTCTTCTGTTTTTCTTTCTCATTCTTCCTTCTCTGAAGTTTCATCCTCAGGGCAACTTTATCCACCTTATTTTTAATGTAAGAGCAGGTGCGGCTATTTGTAACTTGAATGTGCGAGGCTTCCGGTGTCATTCACTTCCAGTAATTTTAACTGTACAAAAACAGTCCGTTATGCTGTTTGATATTGCATGATTTACTATTTTATTCATCGATTTTCCTAATCGTGTGAACAATTTAGTTCCTTCAAGTTATAAATCGTGTGCATGATTTAGTAAATCAAGGGAACGAATTAGTAAATTGTGCACATGATTTATAAATTGAGGGAACAAATTAGTAAATCAGGCGCACTATTTAGCCTACTATTTTTTTTCCTGCATGTCATTTGCTGGGCTCCGTAGAAAATAGCTTATTCTCGCTTTGCAAAATAAGGTGGATATAATAAATTACAAGTCTCAGAGCCTTGAAGATGTTTTTCGTTCACCCTCTTCACCCACTATAGATCCCTTCGCTCCAACGGCGGGTTCTGCTGATAACGCCCTTCAGTTGGACCTGTTCTCCCTGCAGCCAGTAGATGACAGTAATGCTCTCTTTAGCTCAGTGGCGCCCACTACTGGCCAGGCACCTGTCTCCACCTCCACTAGCGATGTAGCCCCCACTGCTTCCCCAGCACCAACGATAGACCTGTTTGCTGGTAAACTCCTTAGGCCAGAAATTTTGCATTTCCCACTTTTTAAAATCTGGAGTGAAAATCTTTTCCTCTCCTACTAAGTTTTTTTTTGCCCCTTGACTTTTAAGAGCAACAATTAAAAATATAAATTTAGTTTGATTTGCTTTATTTATCTTATTTTTTTTCCTAGATTTTGATTGGTTTGGTTTGTGTTGTGTATTGTATTATTATTATTTGCTTATGTTTGTCTTTATAAATGTCATCTTGTTTTTAGGTTTTTTTGATCCCATGCCAGATTCATCTGTTCCCAAATCAGACCCTAACCCCAGTCTAGACCTGTTTTCAGCAGGTACACGCTGCAGTACATCCATCCACTCATTCCCTGCCTCGCTTGTACATTGTTTTTTCTCCATTCTGTCCTTGACTGCTCGAGGTGAGCCAAATATGCTTCTCTCCTAGGGCAGTCGATGGAACTGTCCATCCGGCACACTCCCTCACTCCCTTGGGCCTTCATTTACTCCTTTTCTTTCCCAATCTCTCTGTCTGTGTTTTCTTGAACTGTCTCCAAGACCCATTAGTTACATTATCCCCACTTAGAGACATTTTTATTTTCACTTGTGCCCTTGGGCTTTCTCTCATTCACCTGTCTTCATCTATGAAGTAAACAGGTTCTGACCTAAAACTGATACATCTTATGGGTTCAGTTGTGATATTTTAGTGTCCCTTTTACATAGACAGATGCATAAAGTTACTCTTCAAATACTGGATGTTATTTAGATGTCAACAAAACTCGTTCCTGTGCTCCAGATGTGTTTCGTCCTCCTGCCGCTGCTCTATCTGCCCCCATGAGCTGGCCAGACAGTGGGGCAAATCTGGACCTGTTTGGGGGTTGGTAACAACCCCAGTGTGCATGATTTGCAATGGTTTGATTTGCATGTCTTGCTCAGATGGTTGCTGTGGATTCTGTTATTGGGAAATAAAGCTGTTCTGATGGTTGATGGACACCAGACAGCAGTTGTGAGAGATTCCCTGACCTGACAGGAAGAAGTGAAAAGACTTTAATAAGGTGTATGTGTGTGATTTTGTGGTTCTAAACACATGTGGCTTTTATTTGTGTGCCCAGCTAACACAAATGTTCTAAGAACATTTTGCTAACATTCCCATTAAGTTATGAAATTATTTTTTATGTTATCTGAACTTTCCAGTTTTTTAAAGGGGCTATATGTAAGAATTTTAATTTATTTTTGCTTTTTATTGGTAGCGTGTGATCAGCTTGTAACGAAACTTAAAAAAAAAACAAGACCTTCCCCGACTACCTAGGTTGTCTATGAAAGCCTGTAGAATGATTTTTATGTCAAGGACTTGAGGCGTTTTTGCCAGGAAAATCAAAGGTGTGATATTTACGCTCGCTTCTGAGAGCCTCTCTTCCGTTCACTGACACATGAAATGAATGCTTATTCAATATTCAGGATAATGCAGAAAAAGCTATTCTGTACTGTAATGGCAATGTGTCATGCAAAGAAAAGGGATTCAAACTATAGTTTCACATAGCAAGATCTGTATAGTCTAGTGGTATTGAGAGGAAAGCGCACAGCACATATTTACATATTCATCTAAACATCGCTCTCAGCGTCTGGATGTTCATTAACAGTATATTGCTGCAAAGGTATTTCCAACTATTTTTACTTTTAAAGAACAAAAAAGAGCTTTGCAGTGAGTATATTAAGGCCTTCAGTCTCTTGTGTGCACGAGTACGAGCACGAGCAATAAGTTGCTGGCTGCAGTTCACTTAATGGCCACCGGTGTCGCTAATAACAAGAGTTTCTGAATTCTACATATAGCCCCGTTAAATGTTTTTTTTTTTTTTTTTTTTTTTTAACTTTTTTCTTGGTTATGTTAGAGACAACATTAAGGGAATGCTCCATTTTATAATTCTGCAATCATTATGGGAATGTTACCTTTGAATGTTCTTCGAACCATCTGAAACTAATAAGTAGTAACATTTAAAAAACTTTACACAAACTAACTAAACAAAACAGATAACTTCGAACTAACGTTTTGTTAACGTTACTAGAAGAATGTTTGTACATTACAGTTCTGTTAGCTGGGTGATAACATTCTCTCTCTGTCTCTCTCTCTCTGGGCTCGACTCTCAGCGTAATGGCTCTGGCTTACTCAATCACTCACTTTTTTACCCTCATGCTGCGTGGATGGATCAGAATCTGCGGGTGCTGGTGAGGCCAAACCAGCCGCCCCGGCCGCAGCAAGCGCAGGAGGAGATCTGATGTCGGGTACGTCACCTGCAGCCCTCATTTCTTTCTTCGTGTCATTTTCATGGTTTGTCTGGTGTTTAAAACAGTCACATTTACAATCTTCATAGTCCATAGCATGGAAACTGCAGCATGTGTACATATCCTTAGGAAAGACAAATCACAAATCAGATCTCAGTATTTTCTCAACGAAAGCAATGAGATTAGATGGAGAGCAAATCATGGACTTAAAGTCAGCATGAAATGAATCCTATTTTTCAAATACATGTTATAGATCTTATTGTGAACAATTCGTCCATGCACAGTATGTGTTTCATTTTAATGGTTAATCAAAATGTCATAACTGGTGAAGACTTCTCTCTGGTGACATATGCAGGACTTCTCCAATCATTTAGTCTGCTTAAACCCCGCCCCTGAAAACTCACATTTGTCCACTTTTGGGAGCCACGCCCACATCTCAACATCCAATCAACAACTGATACCTAGAACCAAGTCCCTGCCTTACTTTTTTCCCATTTTTTTGATAATCTGTTACATTGCAATGTACATCATAATACGGAAGAAAAGATCTGTCGCTACTTCTTTCATTGTGACTTTATCCTATCTGATTTTTATTCTGAGAAAAGAACTTTGTAATCTCACGTCTTTCAGAAGTGCTCAGATTCAATATATTTATGCAATCCACATTTATTCAATGAAAGATAACTCAAATTAAGCTATGATTTATTTTTATATATATATATATATATATATATATATATATATAATATTTTCTCTGGTTGTATGACATTTTAACAAAGCAAAGGTGTTTTTTTGTGTGTGTTGATGTCAGTTTAGTGATGTGTGTGTGTGTGCTGTATATTGAGTCTAGACACATTACATCTCCGTTGTGTTGTGGTGATACTGACATGTTGAGATGAGATCACTGTTTCCATCTGTTTCTCTCTTGCGTGGCGTTTATGTTCATCTCAGCTCTACATGGACTGAGAAAGCCTTCTTCCCAATGCCTTGCTGCTTAATTCTGCTCTCTCTTTTCTCTCATTCACTCACTCTCTTCTGTGCTCATCTGATCTGTTTCTTCTGCTTGACGACACTTTCTTCTTCCTGATCATGTTCTCTTTCATATGTTCTTTTCCCACTACTTCTTCCAATGTTTCAAATTCCTTCTTTTTATCATTTTTTCTTAATTTTCCATCTCTCTTTCCCTCCATCTGGCTCTTGGGTCATTGCTTGCTTCCTCCTGTGCTACTGGTGAGTTCTGATGCTCCTACACCAGCTGCAATCCCACAGTGCATTGCTGCATTGCAGAACAGGGCTTCAGTGAAAACTGAAAGACTGCTAACAAGCTAGATAAAGTATAAGATGAATAGATGAATGAATGAAAGTTTGGATGTTTTGCAAAGATCTCCAGTGTGTTAACGTGTGTGTATAATAGAAACTAATGGTAGTAAAGTGTATTATTAAAAATTAGTGCTCAGTAAGAGCTGTACAGGTTATTTTAGGCTTGTTTCACAACACTTGCGTAAGCAGTAGTTACAGGTTTCACACTGCACATGTAAGCAGTGTGACGCTGAGCCTATTTTTGCTGTGTTTAGTGGACAGAAAATATGTTGAAAATGCAATATAAACCTATTTATCAACACAATATTTTGCAATATAGCAGCATAAATTAATGAATTGAATGCATCACTAATTTTTTGAAAAAAGACAAATGTCATGCTTGATTCCACATGCACACAAATGGCATTTCTATTCAGTAAATCTGACAGAATCCAGATAAAAACCCTGTGAAAAAAAAAAGTTATTTTTAGTATTGAGCTTCAGTATCAATTTAAAAGCACAAAGCAAGCTTTTGGTAGTAGTAAGTGCTGCTTATGCTGTGTGAAACAGGTCTTACACTTCAGTGTGTTTCAAAGATAAGATTAAATGTTATGATTGAATGAATGTACATGATAGCGCTCAACTTTCTTACTTCCTGCTCTCATTCTTATACCATGTCTACACATGCAACAGTTAGAAGCTGTCCACACTGGATGTGACAAAGTGACCTTTGCAAATACATTTGTTCTTTGTAATAGTATCAGAAGAAGTGAGAGTGTAACGGACGTAGGCCGGTAAAGAGCTGTGTGTGCAAACCTTACTCCGCTGAACTCAAGAGACGCTCTAGCAACTGACGTAGAGACTGTGGTCTTTACCCTCCTTGTTAGAGTGCTCGACTCCCATGCCGCAGACCCGGGTTCGAGCCCTGCTTAGAGCGGGCGGTTTGAACAGCTCTTGAAGTATGTCAGGAATAGAACAGAGGCATCAGTTTACTATCGGGAATTTGTCACATCGCATCCAGTGTAGACAGCATCACTGATTATAATGAGTTATATTTGCTTTTGTCACATCGCTCGTCTTGCGTCTGGTGTAGACACAAGATTTTTCTTGTACTGGTTGCCATAGTCATATACCCTGCATGAGGGTTGTTAGCATTCAGTTTAGCTCCCGTTTCCTTACTATTACTGAAAAACAAGCTCACTAAGTTTGTCTTACTCTTCACTTCCCCTTAAGCTTTCGATGGATTGGGTGATATGCTAATGCCAGCTATGGCTCCCCAGGCAACAGGGGCCTCCTCACCGGTCAAACCCATGGGAGGAGGAGACCTGGACTCAGCTATGGCCAACATGGCCAGCAGTACGTTCCCATCCACTTTTAATTTGGTGTACTCCAAATTATAGCCGAAATAGAATTAAGTTACTACACTTTTAAAAATGTTTAATAAGTTTCTTTATTGGCTTCTATGGTGCCACACTCTTAAGGCTCCAAAAGGGGGGCTTCACAGTGATGATATATAGAAGAACCATTTTTGGTTCCCCAAAGAACGTTTCAGTGAACAGTTCTTTAAAAGAGCCATTTTTATATTCTTTATGGATCCATTGATGCCAATAAACAAGCTTTATTTTTAAGAGTTTGAAAAGATTCTATGGATGATAAAAGGTTCTCACTCTTAAAAATAAAGGTTACAAAAGGGGGTTTATTCGCAGAAATGTCATAGAAGACTCATTAGGGTTCTGCTTTCAGTGAACAGTTCTTTAAAGAACCATATTTATGTTTATATGAAGAACATGTTATTAATCTGAAGAACCTTTTGTTCAATGGAAAGGTTCTATGGATGTTAAAGGTTCTAAGTCTTAATAATAAAGGTTCTTTATTGGCATTGATTGTTCCATAAAGAATCTTTAACATCCTTGGAAACTTTCCATTGCACAAAAGCTTATTTATTGTGGAAAAAGGTTCTTCATGTTCTTCATACAAACACACAAAAAATGTTCTTTTAAGAACTGTTCACTGAAAGTTCTTAGCGGAACCCCAATGGTTCTTCTATGACATTGCTGCGAGAAAAAAAAAACCTTTTGGAACCTTTATTTTTAAGAGTGTGAAACTTTAACATTCATAGAACTTTTCCATTACACAAAAGATTCTTTATAGTAGAAATAGATTTTAGAATAATAAAATATTCTTCATATACACACAAAAAAATGGTTCTTTTAAGGCCTGTTCACTGAAAGGTTCCAATGGTTCCAATTAATGGTTCCATTGAAACTTTAATTGTTCATCACAGCGAAAAACCCCTTTTGGAACCTTTATTTTTAAGAGTGTAAGACTAGCTAACAATTATAAGAATCTAAAGTTGTATATCTCTGTGTCTGTGCTTTCAGATTTGGGAGTGGGGAACCAGAAACCGTAAGATACATCAACGTCCTGCTCTCGATTTCACCATCATTTCTTGCCCTCTTAAAATACATATTTGTGTATCTGTCCTTCCTTATTTCTATCTCTCTCTCTCTCTCAGGGGTGAATCAGCTGGAGGGACGAACTGGCAAGCGCAGGTACCCACCCCTAGCTGGGGCGTTACCATGGTAAATGTTGTGTTGTTCTGTAGATGTGGAGCATGGGGATGGAGTCGCATGGCTTTGAGCAGCATGGCGCGGAGCCAATCACAAGCTTCCCTTTCTCCCCGCCTCTCTCTTGGCTCTTGTCATCTGAATGAACAGGACTAAAGAGGCGGAGCTTTCTCATATATGAAATTTAGGGTTGAAATATTGAAACTCTCAAAATATCAACAGTGCATTTCTCAACTTGTTATTATAAACTACACTGGTAACACTTTACAATAAGGCTCTATTTTTTAACTTTAGTTAACTACATTAGATCTTCTAAAGCATTTATTAATCTTAGTTCATGTTAATTTCAAAATTTACTAATACATTATTAAAATCAAAATTTTTATGTGTTATTATTACATTGTTATTACTATTATTATTTTATTAACTAACGTTAACATAGATGAATAAATACTGTAACATAGGTATTGCTCGTTGTTACCACTGCACTGGGTATTAGAGAATTATACATTTACAAAAGGATGTATCAACTTTACATTGATAATCTTAATCTTACATACAATTGCATTTGTTTGCAGTGTGAACAAAGCCAAACAGTAGCTTCAGATTCAGTCTCGCTCTAGGGCTTCAGACCTGTTATGGCTTGACAGTCGCTTCCTTCTCTTTGTTTGTTTTTTTATTATAAACATATATGCATGCACATCCCTCCTAAAACATTTAAATTCACACTTAAATCAAACTGCTAACCACTATCCCAGTGTGTTCCCTTCTGCGTGTCTGTGTGTTGTAGAGTCATTATGTTCTGGTGTTGTCCAGTTCTGTGTTGTTTGGTGTTAGTAAACCTTTCCCCCCATCCCTCCCACCCGCTTAGACATCCCCTCTCGGGGTCTGTCCTGTCATGGGATCCCCGTCACCGTTTGGCATGGTAAGAGTGTGTGTTTATGTGTATGTCTGTGTGTGCAGCGTATGTGTTTGTTTCTCTTACCGTGTCTCTTTGTGATACACAGTCTGGTGCAGGAGCTGCTTCCATGATGCCTGGCTCACCAATGATGGCCCCCCAACAACCAATGATGAGGCCACAGTTTCCGGCAGCAGGAGCCCCTGGACAACCGGTATTTTAGACATGCATGCAGTTGAATTTTTCGTTTAGACCTTTAGACAAGAAATGCAGACACACATACTTAATTATTGCTCCCGTCATGTGTGCATTTCCCCCACAGATGTCTCCAGGAATGGCCCAGAGTCCCAGGAAACCTCCCCCTTCTAAAGATCCTCTTGCTGACCTCAGTATCAAAGACTTCATGTAGATGAGCAGCTGGTGTAAGTTTAACTACAGCTAAAGCAGATGTGCAAGCTGACGACAGGACACACAATGAGACACAAGCTGAAATTATGTTCTGCATCTGATGCATATCATTTTTAATATTAAGAATGTAGTTGAAAACAATGTGCTTGCAGGAATAAAACATTAACACATATATATATACAGTAAGACAGTAAGATTTTTTTAATGTTTTTAAAAGAAGTCTCTTCTGCTCACCAAGGCTTCATTTATTTGATCCAAAATGCAGCAAAAATAGTAATATTGTGAAATATTTTTACAATTTAAAATAACTATTATATATTTATTTTATATTATATATATTTCTATTTAAATATATTTTTTAAATATTTTAAATGCAATTTATTTCTGTGTTGGCAAAGCTGTATTTTCAGCATCATTACTCCAGTCACATGATCCTTCAGAAATGCATACAAAATACTAAAACCTGTTTTTATTTCTCTATTGCAGATGTCACACATATTGTGCAGCCCTGATGAATCAGACGTGTGTACTCTCTTCCGTTCATCACATTCTGGGCCTCCAGTCCCTCCTTCTCTCTCTATCTTTCCCTCCCTGTCTGTTGTTGTAGCACAAACCGTGGACGTGACTAAGTACATGTGTGTACGTGTGTTTGTATTTCAATGTTCTCAGTTACTTCAGATCTATATATTTAAAAAAAATACTATGAAGAGTAATGGCAGATGCATTCTTGAACGTGCATCTGCAGGTCTCTTAATGATAGATGTGCATTCATTTTTCCTGGCTCGCTTTCCGTGGGAAATCAAATCAAAAGTGTGACGTTTTCTGTGGAAAATGGTTTTTTGCTGTGGTAAATATCACTGGGCCGGTCTGTGTCATCATCAGTCGAGTATTAGTCATCTTTTGACCATGGAATAACTTCTGTGGGAACAATATCAACGTATTACGAGTTAAGGTAGTGTCTCACGCACTGTTTCTTTTTATCAATGCCCTGATTTTATTCTTTCTTTTTTTTTTCGTATCTGTATTGATTGTGAGTTACATGCAACATGTGACTATTCAATGAAAAAACATATGCATTTTAGAATATTTTAAATGACAGATTGTTTTGAATATCCTTAGTCTTTATTTTGAGATAAAAAGGTTGAATATATTTTAGTTATGTCAGAAGTTTACTTTGCATACTACATGGCTAGTTAGTAAATCCCATTTGTACAAAGGTCTGTGTCCATCACAAGGCACTGTCTGAGCCGATCCGAGTCCTGCTTGTATGTACAATATAATATGACAGCATGTAATTCCTCTGTTGTGCAAAGGGGACGCCACTGAGCCGGATCAGATTCTATCAGCAGCAAGTTCCTCAGCCGGTCTTAAAATAGGACTGAACAGAACTGGCTGCCAAGTGTTTTGTTGTATTGCAAGTGAGTGTTTGCTGCAAGTATCAAGGATATCAAAGGGACAAACAGCAGTTTAATGGGACAGTATTGCATTTTATTGATGGCTGTTTTTTATTTCAATTGAACATTTTGTTGATAAATTTTATTTTTGGATGGAATAACACCCTCTGCCCCTCCCACCTTTGTGCATGTTAGTCCTGTTGAAATGCAATAAACAGTGATCTGGAGAGAAACGCCACTGAGTCATTATTGGGTAAATGTCTATGTTTACACTGATGTTTTATAAACTGAATTTGTGATCTCGTAAAGTACATAAGAGTTCCCAAAAATTAAGATCATATAGACATACATTTAATCCCCAATCTATGTCTCTCTCTGATGCGCAAGCATCTAATGTCACTCTGTTACAAAGCAAACATAAAGCAGTGTTCGGACAATCCAGGATGCCGAAGCTAAGATGAAGATGGCACAATGTATTCATGGCTAAAACGACACTGACACTGACCACAACCTCTGAACAAACCAATGACGAGTGGAGACTGATGGTTTGAATGGATATCAGTCTCCCCATAGCTCTTTCTCAGTCAGTGTTTGGCATGACAGAAAATACCTCTTTAATATATGAAAGTGTAGTAGAAAAGGGCACTGATGGCTAACAGAGCGACGGACAGCATCATGTTCTTCCTGTTCTCTCCTCTCAGTACCTGCAGCTCCTTTTCTGAAGGATAAAACAAAAAAGACATATAGAACTGCTCTCCCAAAACATGTTTTCAAGAAATTTGGTCATAATTCAAATACATTTTTTTGTATGATTCATAACAATTTGAGGAAAATAGGTAAAGAACGTGTATTTGTGTAATCCACAAATTGATAGACTGGGTATTATTACAAAATTTAGAAGTGATTATTTAATTGGGCATGAAACGGAAGTTGCGACAGTCTTTTCTTCCCTATTGTGACGTATATCCGCGTGAAACGGCCTCTCAAACAAGAAAAAATGTAGGGTGGGACTTGATTTTGTCCATTAGGAATTGTTTGGATGGTTGTGGTTTGCTATTGGTCGATCTCATGTGAGTGACAAGTTGTCCCGCCCTCATGCCAGTAAACATGTCATTAGAGAAGAGAAGATTTCATTGCAAGAGGGAGGAGAAGTTTAAAGGGTTAGTTCACCCAAAAATGAAAATAATGTAATTAATTACTCACCCTCATGTCGTTCCACACCCGTAAGACCTTCATTAATCTTCGGAACACAAATTAAGATATTTTGATTAAATCCGATGGCTCAATGAGGCCTGCATTCACAGCAATGGTACTTCCTCTCCTAAGATCCATAAAGGTACTAAAAACATATTTAAAACAGTTCATGCGAGTTCAGTATATAGTATTATAAAGCGACAAGAATACTTTTCGTTCGCCAAAAAAACAAAATAACGACTTTTCAACAATATAGTGATGGGCTGATTTCAAAACACTGCTTCGGAGCTTTACGAATCGAATCAGTGATTCGGAGTGCCAAAGTCACATGATTTCAGCAGTTTAGTCATTTGATAGGAGATCCGAATCACTGATTCAATTCATAAAGCTCCGAAGCAGTGTTTTGAAATCAGCCCATCACTATATTGTTGAAAAGTCGTTATTTTGTTTTTTTGGCGAACGAAAAGTATTCTTGTCGCTTTATAATATTAAGGTAGAACCACTGAACTCTCATGAACTGTTTTAAATATGTTTTTAGTACCTTTATGGATCTTGAGAGAGGAAGTACCATTGCTGTGAATGCAGGCCTCGCTGAGCCATCAGATTGAATCAAAATATCTTAATTTGTGTTCCAAAGATGAATGAAGGTCTTACAGGTGTGGAACGACATGAGGGCGAGTAATAAATGACATTATTTTCATTTTTGGGTGAACTAACCCTTTAAAGATTACGAGGCTCATGAATAAAAATATATATATATTCCTTAAAAAAACAAAAATTGTTCATTTTTTATTTCATGTATGGTGACTTTAAATTCCATAACCAATAGACTAAATTTTGTCAGACTGATGCATTTATACACCCCCAATCATTCCATTAAAAATGACTCACCATATTTCTGTATTCTTTCATTCATTATGGTCATCTCATCTTCCAGCGCAAGCCTGTCAGTACATGAAAAGACTCGTTTGCTACGTTTCTATATTAGATTATGCAGCAAAAAAAAAAAAGTGTATGTCTGAATCACAGCGATATGTTTATCATCATGTTATCATAACCACCTGTCACTGTCCGAGAGTTGATCTTTTCTCTGTCTGAACTCTGCCCTCTCCAGGTTGTTTTTACAGTGTAATTTGCGCTCTTCAATGCGGTCAATCTAAAGAGAGCAAGTTATGAGCATCATTTCAATATGAAAACTTCACATAGGACTTTTCAGATAAGACCTGACGGCACAAAGGCATTATGATTGGCGTTACTTAGGGCAGATACAGAATATCCAATAAATTATATCTGGGCATAAATGTAACGTCATCATTCCTGTATCTGTCAGCTGTTTCATACATAGATATCCATACACAATAATTGGCCTAAACATTTCTATGGTTTCAGGCATAAACGTGCATATCTATTAATATGACATTTACCTCGCTTGCCACACTTATTTTCTCTTTCTTCGTCGTTCTTGATTTACTCATTTTGGAGGGTCTGAGGATTTTAGTGAAGAGAAATCGTGGAAATACTTCCGCACACAATTCTTTCACTCACCAGTCTTGCTTGTCGCTCTTAGTCTATGACGAGATTCATACTGCCATCTGCTGTCGGAGCGGTGACATTTCATATTCGACAAAGCAACATCCACACATTCGGCTCAAAAAGTCCATTATAAATATAGTATAAATATAGTAATTAGATAGGCTTTATGTCGAACGTCAAATGAACACACAGGAAAACAGGTCTCATCGCATCTGCTTGTCGGAGAAAGAAAGAACCGTCGGCGATATCTAGCTAACGTTAGCCTATAGACTTTTAAAGCAATCAGCTAACCTAGCTAGTTACTGTTGGCATTTTATTAAATTCTAATATCCGAATGTTAGTGAGAAGAAGAAAAATACAATATCAATATCAATCTGCATATGCTATGGACATCGGTAATGATCCTGTCATATCCCACGTGAAAAAATACTATAGTAATTTATATCTAGTAAATAGCTACTATAGTGTTTTTGAACCATAGGCTACTATAGTAAAGTAGTTGTGTGTAATTCTATAGTTGCTGTGGTATAACAACTATAGTAATATAAACAAATTACTTTACCCAATACCGTACTAATTTTTTTTTACAACTATAGGGTATATTATACTATAACACACTACAGCTTACTGTAGTATACTACAGTATTTATTAGTTTATCAGTTCACTATACTACAGTATGCTGTAGCATTCATTAACAAAGTGCTGTAAATACTACAGTATACTGCAATTTACTATAGTATGGTTCACAACACTATAGTATTTACTATAGTGTTTTTTCATGTCCAGACAATTATTTTAATCAAAATAAGCATAAATGTAAGACAGTAAAGCAAACAGTTTAATGTATTTTCCTTTTGATATTCAGGATGAACATGTTCCAGATGTGTGACAGGATAGGGTTGTGAGATTTACTCTGTAGACTGGTTAGTGTCTTTGTGCGTGTGTGTGTAAATAAAATAAGACAAACTATAATATTTAATAACTCTGTATTTTTATATCACATAATCAATAATACAGTTTGTTAAATTGTACAATGTTGAAGAGATATACAGTCTTGCTACTTTCTACTCAAGGTATGCCTATATGCAAGTACTCCTACTACCGCCACCAGGGCGGCGCCACCTACTAGCAGCAATGGGAGTTCAAAGGACGAGGTGGAAAGCGGGCCTGCCTTTGAAACAACCTCTTCCGAAGATGACGTTGTGTGGTCTTGAGACATGCTAGGCGCATTAGTATGAGATTCCTCTGACAGTGTGATTTCAGAGGGTGGGAGATGATCTAAAACCTGTGAGATGATTTCAGGTATGGGAACAGAAGCCAGCGTGAAATCTGATGGCTCGGACAGAAGAGGGGTGTGAGTGAAAACTGGCTCAGAATCCACCTCTGTCTCAATTTCCTCCACAACTGGCTCCTCCACACACATCAGAAGTTCCCCTGTCTGTGGAGGCCTGAGATCTGATTCTGCAGCAGATGTGACATGCACTCCAATCTCCGCCAGCTCCCTATCACTGCCGATCATGCTCAGCATGCTGCTCTGAAGGTCCCCTTCATCATCTGACTCCACCCTCTCGTGGAGCTCCGCCTCTAAGTGGATGATGTCAGAGGTGGAGGAGTGGTTCTCGCTGTGGTCCTCTTGAACTAGAACCATCTCACTGGTTTCTAGACTTCCAAGCTCTGGCTCCATGTCGCTAACAGATGCCCAGGACTCAGCCAGACCAGCGGTTTGCCAGCGGCCCGAACCACTGCTGCTCCCCTCCAGGCTTGAAGTTAGATCCTGGGGAGGCTCGGGCCCCGCAAACTGCCTGTCTTCAGACAGGATGGAAGATCTTTTTCTCCCTTCTAAAAATCAGACTAATGTTCACAGACTAATGTTCACAGGTTCTGTGAGTCCTAAAGATGAGAGACAGAATGAATTCAGTCATGTATCTTATTTGTTAATAAATAGTTGTGAGAAAGAGACCAAACCAAATTGAACAAAATATGATATTCAATGAGCAAAAAAATAGATGTGGTGCTGGAGTATTTACTAAATCTGTCCTCAGCATTTCATAAGTGTGTCCATGACAAATTACAAAGAATTACAAATATCCTTATCTGTTGTCATGTTCTGATCTATGTATAGGCCAGTAACACATCTGACTGGCTATGCAGCCTATATATATATCTCCATCTGTTCACATGAACAGAGAATGTCAGATATTTCATGACAGGATCATGGTTTAGTTCACGTAGGACATACTTACACTTTTATGACCACATTTTATTTAATTTGTCAGATTAATCAATCCCTAAACTCATAAATCTCCTGCTGACATGCTGAAGACGCACTACTGCCAATTATTTTAACAAAACTGTTAATGAAGTACATAACATGATTGTAACACTGGTTAGAGCATAGATAGATAGATAGATAGTTGTCATTAAGTTATGAAAACGTTATTTCTGAATGTTCTCTGAACAATCAAAATGTCTATTTTTTTAAATGTTTTAAAAAGTTTTTCTTGGTTATATGAACGTTGAGGGAACATTGCAGTTTAGAATTTTCCACACATTATAAGAACATTATTTTTGCATGTTCTCTGAACATTCTGAAACAAGATGTAACATTTAAAAACAGACAAATGTTCAACGAAAATGTTTCAGAAAAAAGCATCCTGTGAACAATGTATAAATAATGTTTTTGTGCTAATGTTTTCAGAACATTATAATTATGAAGACCAGAGAACTTTGAACAAACGTTCTATTAGTTACTGGAAGAACATTTGTTCATAACTTTGAGAGAACCTTGCCATAACGTTAGCCAAAGTTTTGAGAATGTTACCTGTTAAAGGCACAATATGTAAGATTTGTGGATTAAAATATCCAAAAACCACTAGAACAATGTTATATATTTTGTTGACTTGTGTACTTACATTATCCCAAATGTTTCCAAGAATGTTTAAATCCAGAGAAATAAGCAATTTTAACCAGGACATGGACCGTGTCCGTGCGTTGCCTGTCAATGACATCATACTCACGTTACCCTCAATTTCCAAATTTATTTTGTAGAAACCATGGAAACACCAAAGATATTATGATTTTTGTTAGACAGGTGAGCAACTGTTTGGATACATTCATTGACAGAAAACTAATCATGTTATATAGCTCAACACAGTAAGTCTTATTGTTTAAATCTTGTTTTCTTGATTTACCACAAGTACCATGTTTTACCATGCCTAATATCGATCTAGCTTACTGCAGTGTGCAACAAGTGTCTAATAGTAGCCGACGAGTGAACGCAGAGTAGCATTATAACAACTTTCAACACACAAACGTATCTAATATGATAAAACAGCGCTGCTTTACCCCACATACGCTTGACCGGAAGAAGCGGAAGCACTCGTCTGCGGCATAATAAAAGTTCTGCTGTTCTCGAGACGTGTGTCGCGTCCTTCAATGGCTTCAGTTCTTTTCCACCGGCTGTAGACGTTAAGACAACACCTCCCATGATTCCACAAAATCAAGGCGTCATCAATCTACGCCTTTGTTTTGAATAAGCGACCTCTAGTGGTGAAAATTACAGATTGTGCCTTTAAATGAGTAGATAGATAGATAGATAGATAGATAGAAAACAAAATGGGCACATCCATATTGGTCTTCTTTTTTTCTGACCAAATTTATTTTTAATTTGTCAGTAAACTCTATGATTAAACTCTGCCTAAACTATAAATCTATTGCTGACATGGTTCCTAAAGACTCATTAGTACTCTTCAGTTATTTTCGTGTCCAGTCCCGTTAATGAAGTACATAACGTGATGGTAACAGGGGTTGGAGTTTACACCAGCACCGCTCCAGTCACGTCACAGTGAAAACATCTGCAGCGTCAACAGTCAGATTGTGAAGAGATATAGTAAACTAAAGCCCATCGGCAAGATCAAAGGTCAGCATGCTTAAAGGGATCAGATGTGCAAGAAATACTTTAACTTTGACCTCTGACAGAGGCAGCAGAGATGGATGAATGTGATCCAGTGGAAAGTATGAGAAACATGAGAGGACGACACAGGTCAAATATTTCTGTAGAAACCTCTTCTGATCAGCAGGATATTTAGTTAAGTATGGCTGAAATACGACAGTTAATATAATATGATACAAACTTTGATAGAAAAGATGAAAGGAAGTATATAATTTGAAATTAAAAATATAAACTGTCCAAGCTTACATTCTCATACTACCCATACAGGAAATTAAAATAATTGGTATGAACCATCAAATAAAATGCGAATTCTGATTTTGCTGAGTTAGACGCATTCTTGAGTCAACATATTTTGTTGATCCTGGAACAACATTACTGTCTGAAAATTTAATCCCTACCCCTAAATCTAACCATAACTTATCCATAAAATCAGAGGGAAATGATTGGTGAATAACACTGATTTAACTTGACATAAACTGTAAACTTGTCCCTCAAAACTGTTTGGTTGATTGGAATGTTGTTCCAGGATCAACAAAGATGTTGATCCAGGAACATGTTGCACTGTGACAGTAAATTCTAGCTTTGTCATTCACCCTTCTGTTAGAGAAAAAAGACTACACAGAGATACACTCGGTTATAAACTCCATATGCCATTTGATATTCTGTAAAGCAGCTATTGAAAACAGATCTTACCTTGTCTGAGCACACGGTTTAGTCAGCAAATGAATGCAGACTGAGGCTTGAATAAATACAGAGGAGGGGTCATTGGAGCTTATGGGCATTACTGCAACAGAATGCAATTCAGCGCCTCCCTTTCCCTGTCCCTTAAACCCCACCCCTATCCCATTACATCTGTCCGACTCATGGGGACGTGACAAAGCGGTAAAAACTCCCATCTGTCCACTTATCTTTATTCTGTTCTATATTCAGGGCCATGACACATTGATCTGTCCTACTTTCTATAGGAAAGATGGGAAGATTAAAGTCCTGTTTGCTTGACATTTGTGTGTGTTTAACCAAGTCAGTGTCCACCTTGTGATAAAGGTCACTGTTATTTTGTTGTATTTTTTTTCCTGTTATTTATTTTTTTTTTTTAATTGAAACGTTCGCACTGACCTTAAAGGGACAGTTCACCCAAAAATGAAAATTCTGTCATCATTTACTCACCCTCAAGTTGTTCTAAATCTGTATGAATTTCAATTCAATTCACATTTATTTGTATACATATCGTTTCAAAGCAGCTTTACAAGAAATGAATTTCGTTCTTCTGCTGAACACAAAAGAAGATATTTTGAAGAATATGGGTAACCAAACAGTTGATGAACCCCATTGACTTCCATAGTATTTTGGTTACCCTTATTCTTCAAAATATCTTCCTTTATGTTCAGCAGAAGAAAAAAATTCACACAGGTTTGAGATACAATGTGAGTAAATGTTTTTGTCTATTTTATCATTTAAAACTTTTTTGGGAAATGGTTTGATTTTTTAAAATGATTATTACTATTATTATGTCAAATTCAAAATAAGCGCATGTCACATAAACCACAATAAAAAGCCCTACACGCGCACTGAGATCTGATTGGTTCTCGGAGAGGAAACACGCGTCACGTGACGTATGTGTCATCGTTGACTGAGAATCAGCTGATCCTTCCAGTCTATTTTCACGATTCTGACACTGTCACGATCGACTACTTTCATGTCATTTGTGCGTTTTTAAATCTTTAGGCTTTTTCAAAAATATTTTAACGTCTTCATAAATATTAGCCGTCTTTCCGTTGCCGCGACACGAGCCTTTTTTGTCGGTGGAGTTTAAAATCCTCTTACAGCAGCAGCAGCAGTCATGGCGCTCAGCGATGCCGACGTCCAGAAGCAGGTGAAAACGCGTTCAAATGCATAATTTCATCTTCATTACAGCATAACACTATAGCGACATTAACCATTCACAGCTTTGCTAAATGTGTTGTTTTAGACGAGCATGACACGAGCATCGTGATATAATAAGATGATGTGGCCTTCAAGGTTGTTCGTCATTCATTTATTAGACACGCGCTTGCATCACGAGACCTGTCTAAATGATAACAGTGAATTTGTATGTATACATTTAAAAGGGTGTATTAAAGTAAATCACGCACATGTGCATAGAGGATCAATAAGGTAAAATTAAATTAATCAGCGCATCACAAAGGCAAATGCATCAAAGTAGTGTGATGAATGATATCAAATATGTATCACAAAATACAGAATGCAGATGGAGCAAAATATTATGTAGGATGTTCTGCATAGTTATAACATCTATGAAACCTACTAAACACACACACACACACACACACACACACACACACACTAGACAGACACATTCCACATCCTTGTGATGGTGCCACAACATGCAGCTCTTATTAACTTGTTTAATCAGATTTAGGATTATTTGTTTTGCCTGTATTTACATTTTAATGCTGATTTACACTGATTTCAGGTTCCATTAAAGCCTTTTCCCTATTGATATTGAATTGTTCTCTTAATGTTTCCCATATTTTTCCAGATCAAGCACATGATGGCTTTCATTGAGCAGGAGGCCAATGAAAAAGCAGAGGAGATTGATGCAAAGGTAATTTTTTCTTTTACAACGTTTAGCTTTAAATTATTCCATTAAAACAATGCAATGTTATAGTGGAAATGGTGTATATATACAGATATGATGATAAGTGACTCCCCCTGCAGGCAGAGGAGGAGTTCAACATTGAGAAAGGTCGGCTGGTTCAGACCCAGCGCCTGAAGATTATGGAGTATTACGAGAAGAAGGAGAAGCAGATCGAACAGCAGAAGAAAATGTGAGTGTGACTTCCTCTGACTGAAGCAACTTGACGCCCAAATCATTACTGTGGAAATTCCCAGTTTCCTCAAAATGTGTTACTCAAACAAGCGTTTCATGCTGTAAAACGGTTTCAGATAATTTAATTATTTATGAAATTTTCCTTATTGTTAATTCTATGTCCCTAATAGTGTTTTAATTGTTTGCTTCCTGTCCACAGTCAAATGTCCAACCTAATGAACCAGGCCAGACTGAAGGTCCTGAAGGCCCGTGATGACATGATTTCGGTTAGTTCCTGTTTTTTTTTGTGGCAAATCCAACCTTGGGTAGGAGTGTTGGGTAGGAGTTTCTGTTGTTAATTCTGTGTTCTTTAGGATTTGCTAAACGACGCTCGTCAGCGACTAGCAAATATAGCCAGAGATCCATCTAGATACGCTGCTCTGATGGATGGACTTATCCTGCAGGTGAGCAATAAGCAAACATAATGTAGCAAATCAGGTCTGTCAAAGACTTTCTGTGAGTTTTACGCTCTAATATTCTCATGTTTCAGGGTTTTTACCAGCTCCTGGAACCCAAAGTGACCATCCGTTGCCGCAAACAGGACATGGGGATAGTGCAGGTCTGTAGATGTATATTCAATGACAACTGAAACCATTAATTTATTTTTATGCACATTTTTGAATATCACTTGGTGGAAACTTGAAGATGAGCATAAATTCAAAAAATGCGCATAAAAAATGTATGGGATCAAGGCGAATACTTTTTTTTTTTTTGTATCCGATAAGAAGACATGGACATAAACTATGATGGAAACACATTCACCAAATAAATCCCTCGATGCACAACAAAAAACTCAACAGTGGATGTGATTGGATCACTGGACTAACCAGCGGACCAATCGCATTGCACAGCCTCTCAAATGTTACTTTGATTATTCTGACATGCATGAACCAAAGTCTGTCATTAAAATAATTTGGTTTAATTCCCTCCAAGAAGCATCTCACATGAATGTGTTCATGAACACCAGGTGTCCGAACACAAGATAACATGACAGAGTTTATTGCATTCTGTTTGCACGCTCTGAGTGTCATTTAAAGTCACATAAAGTCATTTATGATGAAAAAGAGCCACAGTGGCTTCCCCAATTGCATTTTTACTATAGATATTTTTTGCGCCAATTTCCCAGGAAGTGACTATTTTGTTCTTTTGATCACATGGGATGGAAACGCTGCTTTATTTGCAAATGATTTATACGATATTCCAATTTTGCAACTTGGGATGGAAACATAGCTACTGATACTAAAATAACACTGACCTTAGCAAAATATGTCTTTTATTAGGCTGCTGTGCAGAAAAACATCCCCATCTACAAGGCAGCTGTGAAGGACAGTCTTGAAGTGCGCATTGACCAGGACCACTTCCTCTCTCCAGAAATGTAAGCATCTGCGCTTCCTAAGCAGTTCCTCATTTATAAAATTAGCCTGAACAATGTTAGCTCTCTTTTTTTAATCTTTAAAATGAAAGTATGTGTGTTTTTTCTGTGTAGCTCTGGTGGTATTGAGCTGTATAATGCTGATGGGAAGATCAAAGTGTCCAACACTCTGGAGAGCAGGCTGGACCTCATGGCACAACAGGTATACAGCACTTGAGGGCTTGGTTGTTTGGTTTTTAGTAAGTTCTATTTATGCCAAACGTCAAGGCCCTTTCACACCAAAAGTGAAAAAAAGTTTAACACTCTTACTTCAGCAATAAAAACAAAAAAATGAAACACAAATGTGATGTTTAACTAAAGTCATTTTTGCTGCTTAGTATGGTTGAATTGGATCATCGGAAGGCCAGCAGCAAAGACACTGGTTAATAAAGTGGGATTAAATAGTTTAATTATGTATTATTTTAACATTTTAATTATTGCAGGTTTGCTTAATAGTTTGCATTTCACAGTTTTTATTCATTTTGAGGAATACTGAATCTGTTTTTGTGCAAGTGAGACGAGTAAATGCTCACATTTAGTCTAGAACTACAATAACCATCATGTTTACACAGCGCACACAACGCTTCTGTACTTCTGATTCCTCTCAAAATGGCGGACAGGAGAGGTTTCAGTCAATAAATGGGAAAACAAAGTAACTTGCATTACTTATTTGAAAAAGTAACTTATGTATTACTTTACTAGTAACTTGAAAAAAGTAATCTGATCACATAACTCGTGTTACTTGTAATGCGTTACTCCAACACTCATTATGAGAAGCAGTGGTAAACAAATGCTAGATTTTGATTTGCTTTTGATTTCTTTCCAGATGATGCCTGAAATCCGAGTTGTGCTGTTTGGTGCAAACCAGAACCGCAAGTTCATGGACTGATTTTCACTCACAGAGGGAACCTTTTAGAAGCACGGCAGAACGCCATTGTTTGATGTTGTATTTTTATTTTCATTCTGATGTTAAAGACTCCATTCCTGTGTCTGTCTGTCTGTATTTAAGAAAATATCATGCGTATGCGTGTGTTCTGTATGTGGTGATTCATTATTGCTGTAAAAAGGATCAAAATAGTGTTTTGATTGGCTGCTGGAACTCCGGTCCTGAACATCTCATGTGTTTGATTTCGAATGCAGCTGGAATATAACATGTTTATGTTTACAGAAACGTAAAAATTTAAACTGATGTAGAAATTCCATAAAATTCCAAAGCTCTTATTAGTTTGCAAACTGACACTAATAACCATTTTGACAACAGCTACATCTTGAACATCCAACAAACTGGTGACACAGACTTGACTATTACGATGTGTTCAGGTTGAATGTTTATTTGCTGTCCATTCCTGTGGTGCAGAGCATGACTTGTATATCAGAACCAAACGTGTCTGTTAACACTGCAAAGATTATATTGATGTGGAAATGATATAATAAAAAACAATATAGACCAGATCTTCTCCCATTGTGTTTTACTGAGTCTAATGTGGATGACTGTGGGATAATTGGGTAAATGTCAGTCATTTGGGGAATGTCATAATGAGAAGTGTTTGTGAAGGGTCTTATTCTACAAGTCATCGACATTCAGTATGTCACATGCTCTATTGTCATCACATTCTCAATATGTGCTGTCCTGCAGAATGAGGAACTTGACATACAGAAACAAAGCAGCTGAAATGCATGATCTCTGAACGCAAGACGAATAGCAGGGAACAAAAAGGGAGTAATGAGTAAAATAAACTTGAAGGTAAGTTTTTTTTATTATTTATAATCAATAGTAATATTTTAAGGTTTGTTGTTTTTCTTACTGCTGAGTATATATTTTCTATATTAGACTGCTAGAAATGTCAGTTACATGATTATTGCAAAAGCTAGGAGTCAAGCTACCAAATTAAAACAATGTGTTGAATATAATAATAGCAATTATGATGTAGGTTACAATTTGATCATGTTTGATCACGATAATAATAAAAAATAATATTTATTAATAAAATTGATGTTCAAAACACCTAAAAATGTAGTTTAGGTGCAAATTGTACTGAGTAAAAGAATGTGTAACCATCAGACGCATTTGATAAAGACCAATCACTTTTTTAAAATAACTAACAAGCATGGGAATTTCACTCTCTCATTGTCTCAGGATCTCTGTACCAGCATGAGGGGTCTCTTCTGGCATATCTTCAGCAGGGCAGCTCTGATCATGTTGATTTTACTGTGTATCAGAGAGTGTAATCCAATGCCAGACCCCCATCAGAGGGATCTGATGCTGAAGCAGGAGATCTCCCAGCAAGTAGGGGGCAGAGTGGAGCTCACTCCGGCCGAACTGCAGCTGGATTCACTCCTACACCAGCTAAAGCTGAAGGAAATGATTTATTCACCTTTCCCACCTGCCAATCACTTCTTCAAAGTGCGGCACATTGTGCAAAAAAGCCCTGTTTTCAAACTGCTACAGAAAATGCCAAAAGGTAAAAAATTGTTATATGTTTGGGATGTCTGGTTTTTTTCCCCAAAACCTGTTCAGCGCAAATCCCACCCGAGGAAATTTCATTGGTTAATGTGGACTCTTTCACAAAGTCTTGATTTTGTTTTTGGGGTCTACTTGAATAGGTTTTCATGCTTAAATGTTAAAAATTCACATATTTTACATTGTCGCAGCACCTCTCTTTTGTAAGTAACACTCTAGGTGTGTCCCAGTTCACATACTTATGAACTATACTATGTTGTTTTGTAGTATAAATAGTGCAAGTAGTGTGTTCACTTTAAGTAATGTACTTAAGTAATGTACTTCATTAACTTAAAAAAAGGAAGTGTGTAATGTTGGACACTTTATGCACTCATACACCAGTGTTATGATTAGTCAGCCGCTTCAAGAGTGTTTGAGAAATGTCATGCCCCTTACTATAACTGTGAGTTTCAACACCCTACTAACTCAACTTAACCAGGCCTGGCACCCCCTTTTTTTAATTATTTAAAAGAAAGAAAACTCAAGACTACAATGGAGGCGTTTCAGGGAGTTTGGAAACAGTGTGTAGCTACTGTTATAGAGAATAACTCCTGCTGGAGTGACTATGTGCTGTGTATCTTGCTCAAACAGCAACATTACACGCTAAAAAAAGTTGAGAATGTAAAAAACACATAATAGAACCCCTTTAAGCTTAAGGTGTGTAGGGTAGGGTTAGGGGTTAGTATTTGTTGTAACATTGTGTAGACAATCAGCACTGTGATTGACATGACCAATGAAATCTCTGAAAGTTTGCGCTGAAATGGTTTGAGAAAAAAAAAAAAAATCACATATTTTGGCCACATCTGTCCTTCAGATGACAAAATTATTCTGTGCCTTACAGGTGCTGCCCTTCACATCCACAGCTCCGCTATGGTGAGTGTGGAATGGCTGGTGCTAAATGCAACATACAGGCCTCATTGTTACATCTGCTTCACGTGGGATGGGTCACTGCAGTTCCTTTTCTCTACCACTACGCCTTTTCCGCGTTGGGGATGCTTTGCCTGGAAACGGCTAGACATGCTGAGGGCCAGTCTCAGTGACATCACTGCCTTTGATAACAGGTGATTACCTTTATTTCAACATCAGGTATAAAATAACCACTGGTACAAACAATGACAGTGGCCATTCAAGATATGTTATTGCTATTATGTTCTGACCTGAAACTCTAGATGGCGCAGGCTGATGAGTCCTTGTAACTGCTGATATTTACATCATTAACTACATGGCACAAGTTGATTGGTTCATGTCACATCTGCAGCCAATGAACTTGCTGCTCATCATTTAAATAGCTGGTTAGCGTTCACTATAGCACTCTATCAGAGTTCCTCTGAAACCTTCTTCCTTCCCCAGCTCCACCTGTATAGATCTGCTATGGGTAATTATATATATTATTAGTGCAGCATTAGTATGTCTTACATGCTCATAGCAGCCTATCTGTGTATGTATTGGCAGTAGCAAGTTCCTGTACTTGCTCTGCAGCAGCAGCAGCATTAATCTACAACAACAGCAATAATCAACAGCAGAAGTGTGTGTGTGTCCAAATATATTCATATTTAATTATAACCAGTTCTAAAACCAACTAACTGAAAATAAACTAATTACATGAATTCAATTTCTCAGTTTAATGCGGAATCTTACACTCTTCACGGAAAACCCGGAGACGTCTTATCCAACACAAGATGCAGCATGGGACAGGTTTGAGAAGATTTTTAGTGCTCTATCTGGGCTGATCAACTATGCACCTGTTTTTAAGGACTACATTTATGAGGCTCTGAAGGAGCTTTACGAAGACAACATCATGTACGTGGAGCTGAGGGTCGGACAGTCCAAGGTTTGCGACTGTTAAATCATTACCATACGTTTATACAGTATGTGCTAAAATAATTTGTGAACAGATAGCATGTTTTACTTTAAGTGCCTCTATTATGCTATTTTAAAGGTTCTTAATTTTGTTTTGGAGGTCTCTTACATGCATCCAAGGCCAAAAAAGGCTTTCATTTTCTCACAACATACATTGCAGCATCACCTCGGCTCGATAAAGGATTCACGCTGTGTCTGAACATGCCTACTAAAAACAGTATGTGAGCCTAGTAGTATGTCCAAGTATGTAAAGCAGATCTTGACATGTCGACAGCACAAACCAAACTCTTCCAGGCTTTGGCTACAACTACAGTGTTTGAGGGTGGGTCAAAGTAGATGTTATTCATGGCAGCCAATGAAAACTATAGGTTGGCATTATGCAAATTTGTTACAAGCCTACGTAGACTCGTGCAGGAAGACTGGAATTACTGACCACTCGTTTCAGGCAGTTAAGAATCTATTCTTTCTTTTGGGAAACAATAACTTTGATCTTTGACACTTTGCAGATCTTTTACATTCACAAACTGTCATATTACATACTACCTGAAAAAGCATAATAGGGGCACTTTAAAAATGTAAAATCCCCTAATAAAAGGTCCCTTACAGACTGGTCATTTAAACAAATCCATGAACAATCCATGTCTAAACCCAAATCCTTAAATTTATGTGAAAACCATGTTTATTTTATATTGTCCTGAAAACCATCTATATTGTAAAATGATATTATGTTTAGGCGTATGAACTGGATGGCACTGCTCATGACAGAGCGTGGTCTCTGGAGGTCTACAAAAACATCACTGAACAGTTCAGAGCAAATCATCCAGACTTCATAGGAACTCGTGTAATCTTCTCTGTCCACAGGTAAAATAATGCTTACTTGAAACACCAACTCGAGATCACAAAAGCAAAGACACATGTCATAAATTACTGCAGAGTAAGAACAAGAAACATTTTAGCGAACTGTCAGTTCAAAAAGATTAATTAGGATTTTGTTTTGACAGGAGAATTTAACATACTTTTCTGCTGATCTGAATGCATACGCAGGAATCTTTATGTGTATCAAGTAAAGCAGGCAGTGCAAGAAGCCATTGAAATGCAGCGAAAATATCCAGACATCGTCGCTGGATTTGACCTGGTAATCTCCTGATTAAAAGTATGCTAAATTTCTTTTTCACAAGGAAATTGGGCTTGATCAAGTCCCTGCATGGAACAATTGTATTTTTTTTCTCTGATTCGATCAATTTATTGCTGTAGGTAGGTCGTGAAGACACTGGAAGATCTATCTGGTACTTTCGAGATGCCTTATCACTCCCTTCAGAGATGAAAACACAACTTCCTTTTTTTTTCCATGCTGGAGAAACAGGTCAGTATATATAGCTCACTTCATTTTCAGTTACAATTACCCAGCTACAAAAACATGTTCTAAGAACATTTCACCAATGTTCCAATTACGTTATGAAAACGTTATTTCTAAATGTTCTCTGAACATTCAAACGTTTTCTTGATTGTGTGAACGTTTGCCGCATTAGACTGTGGATGTTTGCTTTTAGATTTAGATGGTACAGATGTGGACAGGAATGTGTTAGACGCTCTGTTGTTTAACACCAGCCGCATTGGACATGGCTTTGCGCTAGGACATCATCCCCTGGCCAAGCAGCTCTCCAGGACAAGAGGGGTGGCCGTGGAGTTGTGTCCCATTTCCAACCAGGTACAGCTGCAGTGCAAAACACATGGGTGGGGGGAAGTTTGTCCCTCAAATAAAGTTTGTTGTACTTCACATGGTGTGATTAAAATGGTATTTGGACAGACTTGGCAGAATTATGTCATTGTGACTGGTTGAATAAACAGTGTTTCGTTTTCTCCAGGTGCTAAAGCTAGTCTCGGATCTGCGAAACCACCCCGCCGCGGCACTAATGTCAGACGGTTATCCCATAGTGGTGAGCTCTGATGATCCTACCTTATTCGGGACCACAGGGCTCTCTTATGATTTCTACCAGGCCTTTGTGGGTATTGGAGGGCTGAGCGCAAACCTGGGCACTCTAAAGGAAATTGCGATGAATTCAATCAGGTGCAAGATTAATTCATACACTTTCATTTGAGAAATAATTTCAGTTATGTAGATGAATTTAAAGTTGCATTTTCTTTCTTTTTAACAGGTACAGTTCCTTGTCACCACAACTACAGGATAAAGCTATGAAGATATGGCAGGAAAAGTGGAATAAATTTGTAGCAGACAATTCAAAAGTTACTTATAGTTAGTAGAATGTTGAAAGTGGACCATCAAATTAAAGTGCAACCCATTTTGGTTGGATGTTCGTCTAACATTTTTTAAATGTTAAAGAATGTTTAGAGAACATTCAAAAGTAACCTTCCCATAATGTTTGCAAAATGATAAATTGGAATGTTCCCTTATTGTCCGCGAAACATTTAAAAATCTAGATGTTTTGAAAGTTCACTCTGAACTTAATAAGAATGTTAGCGAAATGTTTTCAGAACAGGTTTTGTTAGCTGGGTAGTTACTTTCTTATAAAATAAAATAAAAAATCAGCACATTGTGCAGAAGGACTGACTACATGTTGAGAGTATTATTTGACATACTACTTTGACCAAGTTTGATCTGAGAGGTTTATACAAAGTGTCCCGCATTTCAACAGCATTTATATAAATGAATTAAGCATCCTATATTTCATAATCCTGAATTACTTACTGTATCGTCCAGTTTTGATATCTGCACTCTTGAATTAAAACTTATTATTATTTTTTTCATATTTTCCTTTGTAGTCCTCACTGATCTCCAGACAGTTTAGTGCCTCTGTTCTGTATAGTCTGTCAATAAAAACAAGAAAAAGCACCAGGTATATCCTCAAAGGTATTTGAACATGGGTGTTGCATGCAGAGGTTTTGGCATTATAATTTCTAGGTCATGATTTATCACCTGTTTGAAGTCCCAGTACATGTGTTGCAAAACCTTTTTGTATCTGAACACAAGTAGAGCTTTGGAAACCTGCCTGAGCCTGGATCAGTTAGACAGCGGGCAGATTGATGCGAACTGGATATATGGAGACCAATTCTAATCTCACTGTTTACTGTATAATAAAACGCCTGTGTGAGGAGAAATATATAATCACTGGCCACTTTATTAGGTACACCTGTTCAACTGCTTGTTAACGCAAATATTTAATCAGCCAGTCACATGACAGCAACTCAATGCATTTAGGCATGTAGATATGGTAAAGACGATCTTGTGGGGGATATTTTCTTGGCTCACTTTGCCATAGTAGAACCATTTTGGGTTTCCCAAAGAACAGTGAACAGTTCAAGAACCATTTTTGACTTAGTGTGAAGAACATTTTAATAATCTAAAGAACCCTTTTTCACTATAAAGAACCTTTTGTGCACTGGAAAGGTTCCATGGATGTTAAAGATTCTATATGGAACTTTCACAATAAAGAATCTTTATTTTTAAGATTATAATCATTTATAAATAATACACAGGTAATATCTTCTAATAAAAGAACACTGCTTCACACTTGTTCACACAATGTTGGTGAACATCATCTAGCTGAGCAAATATTGATTTTAGGCTGTGTGTCCACCAAAGTGTTTTTAGCCAGCTGAAAACACCTAGCTGTGGGGACTTGCTTCGGCAGCGCAGCGTCTTTTCAGTTGAAATGCTTTGCTTTCTATAATACGGAATATCCACAGAAGTTTGTTTCTGTATCGTTTTTATATAAAGATGTCGATACAATGTAAAGTATTTGCTCTGGCTCTTGTTTTAAATTATTTGTTCCATTATTATGCTTGCTGTCGTCTGTCACAAACAGGATGTGGCGGTTGGTTGGTGTGGTATTTGTCCCGCCCCTTTTCCACTGTGATTTGGTGGCTGGGTAAAAAGTGACAGTGATGAGTGCTGTGTTTTACCCAAAGCTGAACATTCTTCAACTCTCAACGACCAGTAAAAAGCTGAGATTCTAGCCTGGGACAGGCCTTTCTGCTCTGGATGGGTCACCATCTTCACCAGGCCTGGGTGTTTCTCATTGATGGAGCTGATATAAACATGCAGCTGTGTCTTCAGCTCTTCTGTGAAGACATACATCCAGAATGACTAGCTCAGTTTGTGTAAAATCTGAGTCTATAGGCTTTGATGTGGTTTTGTGGTTTTGCTGTGGTCATCCACCATTATGATCTCTTTCAGCAGGTGGGCTGGAGTTCTGTTGATGATACTGCAAATGGCTCTTTGAAGGACAGACAGAGCCTCATCCAGATAAATCAGCACCACACTGATGGTGGGCAGATTGTGCAGATATTCACACCCAATGCATCTACAGAACAATGACAAAAGCAAAATGGATGAATCCATTAAGAAGGTCAGAGCATTTCCATGAATGACTGAAACTCACCTGTGGTCTCGAGTGTCCGGCAGCTCCTGATCCAGAGGCATCTGGTCACTGAGGAAGGCATTATAGCCGTATTTCTGAAAGAGATCCTCAGCCTTCCTCTGATCATCCTCAGAAAGTTCCACAGTCCATTTCTTGAAGAGATTAGAGTTTGGAAACAGCTTTTTTGCTGGCTTCTTCTCATTTCTCACTTTGACTTTTCTCTCGTCTGCAAGAATTTGTGTTCATCAAGTATTCAAAATCTACAACAACACTGAAGCAAAATAGATCTCAGTAACTCACCCATGGCATACAAATAAGCCTCCAGTTTGTCCAGCTTCTGGAGGAGAAGCTCTGCTGGACTTGGTGAAGCTGCTTCTCTTGAGTTTGGATTTCCCTCCTCATCAAGCTCATATAGAGAAACACCACAGCGACAGACAAGACTGGAAACAAACACTTCACACGGCTACAGTAATTTTCATCATTTGAACACTCGAGCATTTCATTGAATAAAGACTTAAACTTTGACCTGTTCATCACAGTGAGTTATCATGGTTTGAGAAAACCAAGAAATACACCGAAATAAAGTCATATGCACTAATTTTGTCCTTTTTGGAGCTTTCCATTCATTTGTTGTTTGGAAAACAACAGTCTGGATGTTCTGCTAAATATCTGTATCTGTAGTAAGTAAATGATGAAAAAAATGTTTTTGGTTACTCCTTTAATAGACACTGACATTTTGTGACAACATGCCCCATGGAAGGCTGTTAGGAATAGGGCAGACTACATAGAAACATGAAACCATTTCTAAATATTTTAATAGTTTAACAGCACATTCACATTTTCACAGATCTCTGATGTCAGATAACAGTCACATGACATACAAGTAAAATTTTCTTGTGTTTTATTTTTTATTTTTAAATTTGTTACAGCCGCCTAAGGCCAGCTGTAACATAAATGAATGTGCGCTCACTCAGAAATAAGATAATATCAAACAAAAATAGATTTATTGCATTCACATTTTTTGCACCAACACTATCTGTGATGTTTCTCCAACAGGCTCCAGCATGTCAGCTGCGTTTATCTAAATTGATTATCTTGCGTTTCATAAGTCCTGAATTAAATTCTGTATCCTCCAGTGCTGGTTTCTGCACTCCTGAATAAAAACGTTTTTTTCATATTTCCCATTCTGCTCAGCGTTGATCTCCAGACAGCGTTTGGTTTCTCTGTTCTGTATGGCCTGTCCCTGAAAATCAAATAAGATGAAAAACATTTTTTCACGCAGTGCTCAAATTGTGATATACCACAGTATCCTATCAGTATTTGGGGTTTGTTCACCTGTTTGAAGTCCCAGTACATGTGTTTTGGTTTTTCAGTGTCTGAACACCAGGACAGCTCTGGAAACCTGCCTGATCCGGGATCAATTAGACAGCGGCTCCGATCATATATAAAGGTCGGCAGGGGATCAGCAAGTATCTCACCATTTGCTGTATAGTAAAATACCTGTGTGAGAAGAAACTGAAGTATGTCAAATCTTCCTCAAAAATAAAGAAGAGAAGAGAAGAGATTACCTGTGAGGTAAAGAAATGACATGGATATAAAATGGGAATGTTCTCCTCAGATGGCCCCTTATCCAAACATAAACTTGTCTGCAGATCATTAATCAGCTGTGTGATGGAGATAAAGACATTATATTAAACCGCTCTTATATAAAACTCTCTTGAGTCATAACCTTATGTCACTCACCACTCCATAACCAAGTATATTCCTGGGATTTAATGCAGTATAGACATTTTCCAGATACCATTTGAATGGTTTGCATTTCAGCCTTTCTCTCAGTTTCTTTCTCTCTGAAACATCACCAATGTCTATTCCATGATTCTGTGGGAAAATGAGAGAACAGATCATAAATCTAATAAAGAGCCAAAATCATTTAACATGTCAAACCTCAAAACCTTTAGTCACACATCTCGGTTGACTTTAAAGGTCTCAAACCTGACAGAATCAACACCTTAAGACTCTTAGAACTGGATTTGAAAACCCAGAAGTTGTGTAGCTGAATCTTTTCATTAGATCTACCTGTATGGGGACACCCCAGGCGATGTGGACATTTTTCTTGTATTCGTCCATCCAAACTTCTGCCACTCTGAGGGCATTTCTCTTCATTACACCACTAAGGTCAGGCATGTAGGGTTTGTGCGCCCTTTCAATGTGGGCAACTTTAGAGCAGGGAACAACCTCTATACTTCCTCCACAAAGCCACACCTGAGCCAAGAAAAATCAACACTAAATATAGTATAATATATAGAGTATAATATAAATCAGTAGTATGTGCATGTACTTTACCCGTATTCCTAATTCAACATTCTCTCCTCCATACACCTGCATCCCTCCATCCAGAGTCCCAATCTCTCCAAAGAACAGACGATCAACCACGAGTATTCCCATTACAGAGGGACTCCTGGAGAACAGGCGGAGAGGACGGATTTAAGAGAGCACAATTCAGCAACATCAGCTCAACAGCAGATTGCCAGCATGAAACTGCTTTCATGCAACAAGAATTTAAAGAGGCCATATGATGCTATTTTAAAAGGTAATTATTTTGTTTATTGGGTAGAATAGGTTAACATGGATTAATGTTCAAAAAACACATAATTTTTCACATAATGTACATTATTGCAGCCCCTCTATTCCCAGTCTGTTGGACACACTCTGATTTCTACAAAGCTCCTCCTTTCAAAAAGCCTAGAGTGCTCTGATTGGCCAGCTGACCCACTGCTTTGATTGGCCAAACACCTCAAATGAGTGTCAGATGCAATGCCCCATAATCATGTCGCACCTTCTTCTTTATACATTCTATAGAGTGGTGCTGGTATGACTTCAGAACCCGGAAGACTAATTCCCTCGAGATTTTCAGTCTATTTATAAATGGTTAATTAATTAGAATGAATATTTAAAGAAAATATGGTTTGAATGAATGATTCAATGACTAACTCATAAATACTTTACTTGTTTCATTACTGAATGAATCTACATTTTTGAACGAATCTCTTAAATGAATGATTTAATGACAAATACATTTTTAACAGTCACTTGTCGCCACCTAGTGGCGTAACAATGTAATCAACACAAGCGTTATTTGAAGCACCACATTACTGTTAAAAGAGGATTTGATCTCATTTGATCGCTACGATTGTACAAGCAATCACTTTAAATTCACAAAGCAAATTCACCAGTCTGTTCCCGTAAGGGAAATTCCAGAGCCCATTCCAGTCCTTGAGACAGTTCGTGAAAATGTTACACTGACCATTATGGCCACAGCCATTTTGTGTGTGGCTCCAGCCCCTGACTATTGTCCAGTGTCGACTCCAGCTCCTGACTATCATCCAGTGAAGGCTCCAGCCCCTGACCAGAGTCCAGTGATGGCTCCAGTCCCTGACCAGAGTCCAGTGAAGGCTCCAGCCCCTGACCAGAGTCCAGTGATGGCTCCAGCCCCTGACCAGAGTCCAGTGAAGGCTCCAGCCCCTGACCAGAGTCCAGTGAAGGCTTCAGCCCCTGACCAGAGTCCAGTGATGGCTCCAGCCCCTGACCAGAGTCCAGTGAAGGCTCCAGCCCCTGACCAGAGTCCAGTGATGGCTCCAGCCCCTGACCAGAGTCCAGTGAAGGCTTCAGCCCCTGACCAGAGTCCAGTGATGGCTCCAGTCCCTGACCAGAGTCCAGTGAAGGCTTCAGCCCCTGACCAGAGTCCAGTGATGGCTCCAGCCCCTGACCAGAGTCCAGTGATGGCTCCAGTCCCTGACCAGAGTCCAGTGAAGGCTTCAGCCTCTGACCAGAGTCCAGTGATGGCTCCAGTCCCTGACCAGAGTCCAGTGAAGGCTCCAGCCCCTGACCAGAGTCCAGTGAAGGCTTCAGCCTCTGACCAGAGTCCAGTGATGGCTCCAGCCCCTGACCAGAGTCCAGTGAAGGCTCCAGCCCCTGACCAGAGTCCAGTGATGGCTTCAGTCCCTAAACACAGCACTATGCCCGCTTTCACCTCAGAGCTCAGTGCTCGTTCCAGTACCAGAGCTCAGCCCAGTGTTCGTTCCAGTCCCAGAACTCAACCCTGTGCTCGCACCAGTCCAAGAGTTCAACCCTGAGCCCGCACTCGTCCCAGAGCACTGCTTGCAGTCCTCTCCAGTCCATGGGCTCATTCCAGAGTCCTCTCCTGTCCATAAACCCATAGCTCACCCAAGAAAAAAAATTGTCCCCAGCCATAGTGGCCAAGCCTGGCATGAAGGCCAAGCCTCCCTGGTTTCCTGGGTTGCCAGCGCCTCCCTGGTCCCATGAACTGCTGCCGCTGCCCTGGTCCCCGGAACTGCCTGCACCTCCATGGGTCCCTGAACTACCTGTACTGTCTGTCACCTGACAGAGCACTAGGACACCCACCGTCCCACCCTGGCTGGAATCCATTTGCGCAAGGTCAAGCTTTCCGGGAGGGGGAGATACTGTCACAGTCACCAGCTCAGTCACCCTCAGCATTACACTTCCCAGAATCCTTCCTGCTCACCACCTGCACACACTCCTCAATCACCTGCACCTGCCATCTATTACCCTCATTAGCATCTCTCTACAAAAGCCTGCACTTCACTTCACTCTGCCAAAAACTAAAACATCTGTTTGATGTTCACATGACATTGCAGTTTTTCATCATCATGAAAGTTTATTATCTGCATGCATTTTAAAGCCATATCAGTCTAAACTTCTGATATACATGTGTATATTAGATCTGTGTATTAAAGTGAAAGCAGTGTAATATACAGTATTCCTACTGCTGTATATGCTGTTAATATGAATCAAACAACAAAAGAAAAATGGAAAATCACTCACTGCTCTTGATTGCATAACGTAGCAGCTTTAATAATACATTTCTTACTTGAATGCTGCTGTTAAATGATCTGATGAGGAGATGAACATGGCGGACTGTGTACAGGTCATTCAGGGAGGGTTCTATGCTAATAGAGTCCATCAGCAGTCATAGGTGGGGGCTAAGCATTTGTGACGTCACAAAAACTAGAATCTGCAAATGCTTTTTCTGAGACACTATGATTTATGGGGATAAAAGTGAATTTAGCATAATAGGTCCCCTTTAAATAACAGTACAACCCACACTGAAGAGATGTGTCTATCCCTCAGAGTCTCACTTTCATTCCCATTAAAAATCAAAGATGGCGCTGCTGTGAAAAAGTTAATTGTGACAGACATCTACACAAGTAATATCTGGATTTCGTCTTGGGCAGGTCTGGAGCAGTGTTCTCTGTTAGATAGAAGAATAAATTCCTTTTGTGGCAAACTATGAGCTTTGTAAATTTATAGATCTTATACAGGCATTAACAGATATGTTACACACTAAAGGAAAAGGAAAATATTAAAAAGCATCAAATGGCCTCTTTATACGGAGTCACAACTTAAAAACAGTATTGCACAAGACGCACTCACTTTCCTGGCTGTGAAGGATCGTTTTGATCATACCACTTCTGTGGAAAAAACACATATGTGCACCAGAGAGCCCAGTCAAAACCATGAGCAAAGGGGGCATACTTGGTCACTTCCAAGTCATAGTAATTCACTCTGTCAAACACGGGGCTCAGGACCAGTGTGCGATCAGCCTGGATACGTGCAAGCAGAGGCTCCGCCCTAAAGTGAGAGAGTACTTGAGAAAATGTGAAAATGTTCATTTGTCTGTCTGTGGTGGTTGTTCACACCAGTGTTGTCATTATTAACTAAAATTAAAGCTTTTAAAACAATTTTCGTTAATTGAAATAAAGCTGAAATACAATGAAATATAAACATAACAAAATCTCTAAAATTAAAAACTAAAAGCTAATTCAGAATATTAATAAATACTTGTTTATAAATAATACTAAAAGAACACGGCTTCGCACCAGTTTTGCAATATTGTTTTAATATCGTCTAGCTGAACAAATATTGATTTTAGGCCGGTTGTCCACCAAAGCATTTTTAGCCAGCTGAAAACACCTAGCTGTGGGCGCTTTCTTCGGCAGCGCAGCGTTTTTTCAGTTGAGACGCTTTGCTTTCTATGATACAGAATATCCACGGAAGTTTGTTTCTGTATTGTTTCTCAATAAAGATGTCGATACAATGTAAAGTATTTGCTCTGGCTCTTGTTTTAAATTATTTGTTCTGTTATTATGCTTGTTGTCGTCTGTTACATGCAGGACACTGAGCACTCAGAGCTCGGTCACGCTTCTGGCCATGAAAACAATTGGGAAAATATGTCAGCCTCAGGAAAAAAATACTTTGGTGTACACACGGCCTTATTGCCAGACACTGAAGTCACCCAAGCAGTTTCACACCATTTGACATGGACCTCAATGTGGGCATCCAAAATGGCAACCACATCCCCGGTGGCAGCCTTCCAGCCTGCGATTCTGGCCTGGGACAGGCCTTTCTGCTCTGGATGGGTCACCATTTTCACCAGGCCTGGGTGTTTCTCATTGATGGAGCTGATATAAACATTCAGCTGTGTCTTCAGGTCTTCTGTGAAGACATACATCCAGAATGACAAGCTCAGTTTGTGTAAAATCTGAGACTATAGGCTTTGATTAGGTTTTGAGAGGAACAAACCATTTTTGCTGTGGTCATCCACCATTATGATCTCTTTCAGCAGGTGGGTTGGAGTTCTGTTGATGATGCTGCAAATGGCTCTTTGAAGGACAGACAGAGCCTCATCCAGATAAATCAGCACCACGCTGATGGTGGGCAGATTGTGCGGATATTCACGTCCAATGCATCTACAGAACAATGACAAAAGCAAAATGGATGAATCCATTAAGAAGGTCAGAGCATTTCCATGAATGACTGAAACTCACCTGTGGTCTCGAGTGTCCGGCAGCTCCCGATCCAGAGGCATCTGGTCACTGAGGAAGGCATTATAGCCGTATTTCTGAAAGAGATCCTCAGCCTTCCTCTGATCATCCTCAGAAAGTTCCACAGTCCATTTCTTGAAGAGATGCGAGTTTGGAAACAGCTTCTTTGCTGGCTTCTTCTCATTTCTCACCTTGAGGCTTTTCTCCTCTGCAAAAATGTTTAAGTGTAAGCCAAAAAAATTTGTTAAAACTTATTATTCTGTTATAACAGCGAACACTGTTCAACTTTGCTGTAATTTTACTTACCGCAAAAAAGCCCAGTAAAATACCATATTTATTATTTACAGTTAACTACTGTAATTAATATGCACTGCATTATGGGTATTTTTATGAAGTTTACAGTAACTTACTGTATATGGTAATTTGCAGTACTTTACTGTTTATGCTTTACTGTTTCACGCAACTGAGGTTTGTGTCAAATGTGTGCATAATGGACGTCCCTGCTGAGTGGATCATCAGCTGCAAATGTCTTTTATAAGTTAGCCTACTTTTACAACGTAAACCATTACCAATATTAACTAAATACAGCTAAATGTCACAGTTCCCGTGTTCCCCGGACTCCATTTCCCATCATCCTCTTGTTTCCACACCTGCACTCACTTCCTCGTCATCTCCCCATCATCACTGATCACCTGCACCTGGACTTCATCATCATCACTCCCTATATAATGGACACTTTCCCTTCACTCCTTGTCTGTTCTTATGTTTATCTTAATGTGTGTTGCTGTTCATTCTACCCCTTGGATTAAATAAAGCCTGCATGTTTGTGGATATCCGTATTTGCATCGTCTCTTCAGCAGCCATCCGTAACACTAAATATATGAAGAAAGTAAATAAGATGTAATTATAGGCTACTGTTCGTTTACCTCAAAAACTGCCGCTTTCATATGAAACCCATTAAATGGTCATACACTTGACTGCATTCCTTTTTCAGTATATGTCCAGTCTAGTATTTACACGAACAATGGTTACGTCTTTTTTTACGGTCAGTTATGGTATATTTTAATCGTCAGTTAAATACCGTTAAATGTGTGTGACGTCATTTTAAGTAGTCGCACGTTTTCTCAAAGGCTCTTGCTCGCACGCGCTCTCTCTCTCTCATTCCCGTTCCTAACCTAAAAGTTTTTTTGGGATTTAATTTGAATTTACTTTTTATATATATATTCAGTGTTGTTTTTCATCTGATTGTGTAAGTGATCAATCTAGCAGTCATCCTATATCTGTTATGTATAATGTTAGTCATTAGTAAATAATCGTTGATGAAAAATGATAATGTTTCTTCTTTTTCTCTCTTTTGCCTGTGTCAACAGGAGCTATAACTACACCCCAAAGGCTCACACTTTGGCTCTGTAAGTGTATGTTTTGACTAACTATCAGATGCATTATGTGATACATCATAAATTATACATCTTGTAATGCATAACATTTTAATTATTTCAACAATAAAACAACTGCCTACATTTCTGCCTATTTGGCATCCATTTTTATCTTGTGATTGTTTTATAGTCTCATGTGGGATATGCCACTGCAAATCAAAAACTTCACTGCATGCACTTAAAAATATGTATACATTATTTTATATGCAGATCATATACAGCCAGTGACCAGAAAAAAAGAGAGACTGAGGAACAGATGGAGAAACGGACATCTTTCATCGCAAAGTCAACACGTAAAACCTGAACTAAAAACTAAGTACATGTATGTGCAGGTGCAAGTATTTAATTATTGCAATATCTGAGAAACTTTTATTTATTTATTTTTTCAGCCAACCTTAACCAAGATGCCAGATGAGCAGGAGGTGACGTCGTCTATCACACCATGGGTAATCATGCCAGGTATGAGAAATAGTTGTTGAAAAAATGATGTTACCAGTGCTTTCGCTGGCTTACATAGTTAGATATAACTAATAATTAAGAATAACTGCTGTTGCACAAGTTGTTACTTCGTCTGTCCATGAGCAAATTTAGATAAGGAACTCATGACCATTTCTCACATTTTCCCTCTTTTTTTTTTTTTTTTCCAGATCAGCCACCAGTGATGTAACAGTATGGAGGCCATCCAATACCAACTGCGATGTTTTGTTCATGCTTTTTTGTTGCCATTTTGTCATGATCTCTGCTTTGATTTATTATGAATTTTTTTTTTTTTTTTTTTTTTTTAAATAAAATGGATGTAATTAATCGTGACTGTGAATAAAAAAAAATATACTTATGTAAATGGACTCAAGTCACTTATTTTGAATTCATTAAATTTAATAGCATTCATAAAATATTTTAAATAATGATTTTGTAAAATAAGTTGCAGTAAGGGTATACTGTAAAATAAAATTGCGGTAAGCTGTAAAGAGGCAGTTACAGTAACTTAATGGCAACAGTGCTGCCAGTAACAGCAAAAATACAATAAAATGTCTAACAGTGAAGTACAGCTCACATTGACAGATTTCTGTTGTTTTATCTATTTGAAAGTCTACTACACTGTCGACGTTGTAGACACAGTGCAGCACTTCTAGGTTCTACGTCAGAACGCCGACTCATTATTGGCCGATGCTGTTCACGTGACCAGCACGACGCATGCGTGTGATGCTGACGCAGGAGCCGGCCAATAATGAGAATTCACTGCATTCATTATGTCAACAGCATAGGAGACTGACAGGAAAGAGAAGAAATTGCTAAATAAAGTCGTTTAAACCCTTTAAAATGACAACACATGACGGACGGATAGTTAGACACAGATAGTTCTCAACATTAATATATTTCTTCTTTTATGTTCCACAGAAGAAAAAAAGCCTTACAGGTTTAGGTTTGGAATGACATAAGGTTAAGTAAATGATGTCAGAATTTTCATTGTTGGGTGAAAATAATATAAATAGGGTCAATTTTGATTTCATGCCAACTTTAAAGAGCGCTTAAAGGGTAACAACAGGTAAACAGAAATTATTTTTGTCAAATTTGATTACAAAACAGATCTCAGTAACTCACCCACAGCATATAAATGAGCCTCCAATTTGTCCAGCTTCTTGAGGAGAAGTTCGCTGTGTAACGAGAAGTTCTGCTGGACTTGGTGAAGCTGCTTCTCTTGAGTTTGGATTTTCCACTTGATAGAGCTCATATAGAAAAACACCACAGCAACAGACAAAACTGGAAACAAACTCTTCACACCGCTAATTCTCATGATGATCAGAATAGCAAAATTCAAGATGTTTTCCTCCTTCACCAGTCAGTTAGTCTGTGGTCACTGGTTCATGTTGTACTGTTTTTGTGACACTTATGTTTGCGGAGCATTATTTATTTTTTTTGTTTGCCTGATATTCATTAGAGCACATTATTCTTGGGAAGTAATTAAGAGGGAGGAGACCAGGACACTGAATCCTGGTCTGGGTACAACTTTGAAAATATTCACTTAACCAAACTTTCTTAACCTCAATGATATCATTCAGTAAAATGAACCAGTATGGCAGTACAGTCCTTTAACACTTAATGAATATAAAGAAATCTACAGACCTGTTTTTGGACAGCAGGCGGAATAGAAATCTGCAAATAATCTCTTGCTAAAATGTCCATTTGATACAAAAAAAAAAAAAAAAAAAAAAGGCTTTAAAATCATTAACAATGTAATTTTCCCATGTCATTTTTTTAAATTAATTTATATATTAATAATATAGTATATGTCACTCATTGCAGTGCACAAACATTTTAGGTACGACGGCTAATCAAAATGGTACTTGCGCTCATCTGGATTGTTCGAATGAATGAATGAACATCTTCTGGAAACAAGATTTCTTAGATTTACACAGGCTATTTAACAAAACGTTTTTGTTTGCAGTCCATCTGAAAACAGAGTGTTGGGTGAGCTGGTTTTCAGTTTTATTTGCGTAACACTTTCACGTGTTTCAAAGAAGCTTTACTAAAGTAAAGCTCCACCCCAGATGTCTGTGGCAAGGAGAGCTTCTCTATTATTCCCCTCTCCTCCATACATGGCTTTATTCTGCTGAACACGAAGATATTTTGAAAAATATGGGAAAACAAGCAGTTGATAGGCCCAACTGACTTCCACAGTATGGAGAAAAAGAAAAAAATACTATGGACGTCAATGGGGCCCATCAACTGGTTACTGACATGTCAAAATATCTGTGTTAAGCACAAATTTGTGTTTATAAATGCAGCGATGCTTTGTGCGCAGCCGTTAACAGGGAAATGGCTCTATTTCTGCTGTTCCATAAGCGCCATCTACTGTAAGGGAGTCGATTTATATTTTTAATTCAGCCTGTCTGTGGTTTTTGTTTGTGAAAATGAGACCTTTTTTTTTTTTTTTTTTATGCGCTGTTGTAAATTTTAACCGGTTGATGGAAAATAAGCTAATGTGCATTCTAAAAATCTAAAAACCATTTGGAAAACCAGATTTTAACATATTACACAGTCTTTAATGTTTATCAAAAAAGTGCATATTTAGCTAAAACACCACACAAAAACATTTAAATATATTACAGTGACAACAAAAAGTAACTTATTCCCTACATATTACTGTAAGTGAGGGATGAAAGGCCTTAAAATTATGGACAAATGTCAGAAAATAGACTTTTTACCATTTCTTTTTCTGCCTTGGAAACCTAAAGATGCATTAAGTGTCCCCAAAAACCGCTGTGCAGCTTCTCATTTCATTGTTTGTTTAAAACTAGTCTGTTTAGTTCACAGCAGTATTTGGGTGAAGGGGTTTGACTCGAGCCAGACGGGAAAGTCCTAAACGCAGTACCTGTCCAGGAGACTTCATAGATGCATTCTGGGATGCACCGGGACTCCGGCCAACCAGACCTGGAGATGGAGTTAGAAGAGTTTCCAACAGGACCACAAATACAGCACTTTGTCTGTTTTAGGCAGTAAAAAATGGACAACTTTGCATTGATGATTTGAGCCTGTAGTCTCACCAGGGGGATTCCACTTAGGACTGGAGCAGAGTGCAGGTTTAGAGACAGGGGGAGTATTGGGCTAGTGTTTTTTTGAACATTCAAGCATGAAAATCTATTTTATCAGACCCCAAAAACAAAGTCTTTTTACATTAAGATTGTGAAGGTCCTCAGATCCACCTGGGGTGTTTTGCAGCTGGTAGTCCTTTTCGTCTTTGTTGTCCTTCTTCTTTAGTGGTTTTCTCTGCTTTTCTGTCTGGCTTCAGTCTGTTTGGAAACTCTGGGAGGGGAGGCGTCCATACTGATCAGATTCAGCCCTGAAAACAAGGGCAATAATAAACAGGTACACATGCATAGAAAATGTAGCATTTGTTCTCTTTTTATATCACTGATTTCACTTTGAAAATTCAATTTTGTTTACATCAAAAGGTAATATCTGCATAGTAACAAACCTGCTTTACCTAAACTTCTGTCATCAATGCTACATTTTGCATGGAAATGTCACATAAAGCTCCATAAATATGTACAAATAATCAGTCTGTGACCCAGTAAACAGAAAACATTTTTTTACCCAAATGGCTTCCATCAGCACTGCAGTGTATCAGAACAGGTGGAGAACACTGAACAGACGCGTCACAATCATCTGCAGAACACAAAGAGACATTAAACAACAGTAACATTGCTTTGCAATTCACAAATGAGGGAAATCAACTCTTACACAAGCAGACCATTCACCTGTTTTAGTTGTAGGCTCTCCATCTTGTGTTCTTGAAGAGTCCAATAAAATGTGTTTTGAAAAGGCAAAATGCTTTTTTGTAACCTCTTTTTGCTTCCTGAGCTGGTGAGAACAACAACTTCATTTGGAGATGCACATGTGGTCTTGTGGTTGCTCTCTGAATTAAGGTCTTTGACAGATTGGTATGTGCTATGTTCAGTTTGAAAAAAAAAAAAAAAAAATATTATTATAATAATGTTTCCAGGTATAACAGCCGACTGATTTTCAAAATAAATTACAGAGGAGCAGTAACTTATCAATTTACAACAAGCATATTTTCATACTCATAAGGCATGTTCAGACCTTTATTTTGAAATGGCGATGAACATGAAAAATCATTAAAGATTGGTTGAAACATGTTTGTTTTCATGCCAAAAGTACAAAAGAGAACATTCAATTCATTCATTCCATTCAATTTGAGGAAAAAAAAAAAAAAAAAGCATTTATGATTGTGGCAGCGATCTATAACCCACATACATGTTTTTATGTTTATTAGATGCTGAATTCATATCAAATTCTGCCAAACTTCCCATGCTACTTCTATATAGGATGTCTACTTCATAAATTGTATGAAAATATATAGTTCAGATCACTCAAACCATGTATGGAAATGGAGGCGCCCTTATATGGTCAGTAATGGAGCTTGGTTGTCATCTAGTGAAAAAGTGTGGTACTGCGCCCAACAAAAGCTTACTGAAAGCTCGTTTGAGATATCAACCTGAAATTTGGAACACAACTTGTTCAGATTTTTGGCTTTGATTTCCTTGCAGTTTTAGAGTAAAACTTGTTTTGTAAAATATATATTTTAACATTTTCATAAACTTAAATTTCTATAACTTTTCTGTTTCACTTACATAAGTTATTACACTTCTACAATAACCTGCCAAGTTTCTTCTTTAAAACAAGGCTATATTCCAAAGTATTCTTGAATTACAACCATTTAAGTTTGGATAGTGCATTTTCATGTCTATTTATAAAAAAAAATTTAAAAAAAGTGGCAGTTAACAGGTTAAATGAGTTTAGTTTAAACACGGATAGCAACGTGAGATGTTCCGGTCTGACCTTCGCTCGCGTCGCGCGCCATCAACACCCGGGTGATGACGGCGTAAATGACTCGTCATAGAGCTTTCTGCACGTCATTGAACATTTGTTTACAACGAGTGACTGCTTTGTCCATGTTCGTTTGATCGTCGTGGTTGTAACGTATTGGGAAACTAGAATGCATATCCATGGACTGAAACATACATTAGCCGAATCCGTCTGTCGGTTTTACACATTGTTTTCAACAAACCATATTATAGATGCGTCGTCAGATTTGGGATGAACCGCGGTGGAAGCGTGTGCCGAACCGACAGTTTTTTGTTTTTTTTTAAAACAGCGAAGCGTCCCGTCCCATCCCTACCAGCCACCACTCACTACACCCACAGACTAGTGATCCACACTAAAATGACAATGAAAAATCCACACTCGTGTTTAACACTTCACCTCAAAACGTAGTTGGGCCAGGTACCCTTCTTACCAGTGTCTTAGAGGGAACCCACAGCGACTAGCTCAATTAATAAAAACAAGAAAAATATATCATGGGCAATTATATAACTTCACAAAATTGATCAATCATCAACAATTTCTCAAATTCCCCGTCCCCAAAATACAAATCATACGAAAAGGAGACCCGAAAACAGATCCACAGACAATTAAAACAAAGAAAAGAAAAAGAAAGAAAAAAAAAAGTTCCTACAGAAGACAAAACAGCTGCGTAGTCCGGGTCCGTATCTCCTGCTGATTAGGATGCGCTTATACGGCTCAAAGCTGGAAACACGCCGTTAGGCGCACCCACGCACACACACGTGAGATTTTAGGCATTTGTTTTTTTTGTTTTTGTTTTTGTTTTTTTTTTAAACATAAAACGTTCCACCAAAAAGAGAACATACTCACTGCGTCACCCCAACGTATATAAAACAGCTGGACGCTGCAACATACTCTCGCTGCATTCAGGCTGTGTGTAACGACTGCAGAACACAGGCTTTAGATTACACACCAACATTACAAGAGTCACATATCACAATACCCACATCCACATCCCTGAGATTGGAGAATTAGTGACCCGAACCACACGACTCCACTAAGACAAAGGCCAAACAGAGAAACAAGCGGGGTAACCAAAAACGACTGATCGCACACTCAACCATTTTCTGCGCCTTGCTTTTATTAAAAGCATAATCATGATAGTGATTAACCAGCCGGGCACTGCTGAGTTTATGGGGCAAAATAATTGCAATCCTCCACCAGGGGGGGTTATAGAGGAAACTCCCCGACTGCTACAATCACATTACAAGTATTGATTTGAAGCAAAAAGAATCTGAAAATCGAATCTCTTGTCTCTTCTCTTTCTATGGCTGTATGTTGGTCAGTTCAGTCTCCTTGTGTTCTGTTTTCAAGTATCTGAATTAATTGTATTTCGATATAGTGATGGGAGAACAAAGCTTTTTGAAACTTTGAATAAATTGAATCAATTGCTTTGCAAATTGATTCATTGTTTCGAATTGCTGTCAGTCAGTGTAAATGCAGTGAAAACTCAGCCCAAACATGCATAAAACACCTTTTACAAACCAATGGCCTACAAATGCAATTTGTAAACTTTATAAACTTTATTTACAAATTTATAAACTTGAATAATTTTGAAACAGTTATGATGTGTAACAATGCCTCGGACATGGCTTTGCGCTGGGACATCATCCCCTGGCCAAGCAGCTCTCCAGGACAAGAGGGGTGGCCGTGGAGTTGTGTCCCATTTCCAACCAGGTACAGCTGCAGTGCAAAACACATGGTTGGGGGGAAGTTTGTCCCTCAAATAAAGTTTGTTGTACTTCACATGGTGTGATTAATTTGGACAGACTTGGCAGAATTATAATGTCATTGTGACTGGTTGAATAAACAGTGTTTCGTTTTCTCCAGGTGCTAAAGCTAGTCTCGGATCTGCGAAACCACCCCGCCGCGGCACTAATGTCAGACGGTCATCCCATAGTGGTGAGCTCTGATGATCCCACCTTATTCGGGACCACAGGGCTCTCTTATGATTTCTACCAGGCCTTTGTGGGTATTGGAGGGCTGAGCGCAAACCTGGGCACTCTAAAGGAAATTGCGATGAATTCAATCAGGTGAACATTCCACTTTATCATATTGCAATATTTATCATATTGCAAACATTATGGGAATGTTACCTTTGAATGTTCTCTAAACATTCTTTAACATTTAAAAAATGTTAGACGAACATCCAACCAAAATGGGTTGCATTTTACTTTGATGGTCCACTTTCAACATTCTACTAACTATAAGTAACTTTTAAATTGTCTGCTACAAATTTATTCCACTTTTCCTGCCATATCGTCATAGCTTTATCTTGTAGTTGTGTTGACAAGGAACTGAGAAAGGCATTATAGCCGTATTTCTGAAAGAGATCCTCAGCCTTCCTCTGATCGTCCTCAGAAAGTCCCACAGTCCATTGCTTGAAGAGATTAGAGTTTGAAAACAGCTTCTTCGCTGACTTCTTCTCATTTCTCACTTTGAGTTTTCTCTCGTCTGCAAGAATTTGTGTTCATCAAGTATTCAAAATCTACAACAACACTGAAGCAAAATAGATCTCAGTAGCTCACCCATGGCATACAAATAAGCCTCCAGTTTGTCCAGCTTCTGGAGGAGAAGCTCTGCTGGACTTGGTGAAGCTGCTTCTCGAGTTTGGATTTCCCTCCTCATCAAGCTCATATAGAGAAACACCACAGCGACAGACAAGACTGGAAACAAACACTTCACACGGCTACAGTAATTTTCATCATTTGAACGCTCGAGCATTTCATTGAATAAAGACTTAAACTTTGAAGTTATCATGGTTTGAGAAAACCAAGAAATATACAAGTCATATGCACTAATTTTGTCCTTTTTGGAGCTTTCCATTCATTTGTTTTTTCCATTCAAATTTCATCAAATAAATTATGATTTTCTTTTTTGTGACAACATGCCCCATGGAGGGCTGTTAGGAATAGGGCAGACTACACAGAAACATGAAACCATTTCTAAATATTTTAATAGTTTAAAATCACATTTACATTTTCACAGATCTCTGATGTCAGATAACAGTCACATGACATGCAAGTAAAATTTTCTTGTGTTTTATTTTGATTTTAAAATTTGTTACGGCCGCATAAGGCCAGCTGTAACATAAATGAATGTGTGCTCACTCAGAAATAAGAATATCAAACAAAAATAGATTTATTAACAAAATTATAATGAAAATCAGTAACAAATGGATACAATTCAGAAGTGGACAAGGCCAAAAAACAAACAAAAATAACTAGATTTAGTTCCCTCTAAATTCCCTTTAAAAAAAGAAAACACAATGCAACTACCCTTACTCCGTTAACCCAAAACATAGAACAAATGAAATATGCAAAAGAAATGGCGTCACACTCCCTACTTCCCTTAAACTGAGAATGTACAAATGTATCACCAAGTACACACAATTAGAGAGGAAACCAAGGCAGAGCAAAACAAATGACAGACATTCAGCCTCCATAGAGTGTTTGAGGAGTTCCTTTTCACTGGAACCAGGAACCGACTAATCAGGATCTCTGTTGGCTTGAGTGCAGGCCACACCTTCTCCTGCACAGACACACTCAGAAACACAACATACACATACTTCAGATGTAACAAACTAATTATAAGAACTGTGTGAATTTGAACTGTGAAAATTATTCTTTTTCTCTTAAACCCTCCATCCGAGTATCAGTTCTATTTTTACTTTCTCATCAGCCATATAATATTTTTGTGCCATTTTTAGTACCTAATTTCTTTCAGTGCGTAGCTGCATTCACATTTTTTGCATCAACACTATCTGTGATGTTTCTCCAACAGGCTCCAGCATGTCAGCTGCGTTTATCTAAATTGATTTTCTTGCGTTTCATAAGTCCTGAATTAAATTCTGTATCCTCCAGTGCTGGTTTCTGCACTCCTGAATAAAAACGTTTTTTTCATATTTCCCATTCTGCTCAGCGTTGATCTCCAGACAGCGTTTGGTTTCTCTGTTCTGTATGGCCTGTCCCTGAAAATCAAACAAGATAAAGAAAATTTCTCATGCAGTGTTCAAATTGTGATATACCACAGTATCCTATCAGTATTTGGGGTTTGTTCACCTGTTTGAAGTCCCAGTACATGTGTTTTGGTCTTTCAGTGTCTGAACACCAGGACAGCTCTGGAAACCTGCCTGATCCGGGATCAATTAGACAGCGGCTCCGATCATGTAAAAGGGATGGCAAGGGGCTAGAAAGTATCTCACCACTTGCTGTATAGTAAAATACCTGTGTGAGAAGAAACTGAACTGCATCAAATATTCCTCAAAAATAAAGAGAAGAGAAGAGAAGAGATTACCTGTGAGTTAAAAAAATGACATGGATATAAAATGGGAATGTTCTCCTCAATTGGCCCCTTATCCAAACATAAACTTGTCTGCAGATCATTAATCAGCTGTGTGATGGAGATAAAGACATTATATTAAACCTCTCTTATATAAAACTCTCTTGAGTCATAACCTTATGTCACTCACCACTCCATAAGCAAGTATATTCCTGGGATTTAATGCAGTATAGACATTTTCCAGATACCATTTGAATGGTTTGCATTTCAGCCTCTCTCTCAGTTTCTTTCTCTCTGAAACATCACCGATGTCTATTCCATGATTCTGTGGGAAAATGAGAGAAGAGATCATAAATCTAATGAAGAGCCACAACCATTTAACATTGTAAGCCTCAAAACCTTTAGTCACACATCTCGGGTGACTTTAAAGGTCTTAAATGAAACCTGACAGAATCAACACCTTGAGACTCCTAGAAGTAGCTGAATCTTTTCATTAGATCTACCTGTATGGGGACACCCCAGGCGATGTGGACATTTTTCTTGTATTCGTCCATCCAAACTTCTGCCACTCTGAGGGCATTTCTCTTCATTACACCACTAAGGTCAGGCATGTAGGGTTTGTGCGCCCTTTCAATGTGGGCAACTTTAGAGCAGGGAACAACCTCTATACTTCCTCCACAAAGCCACACCTGAGCCGAGAAAAATCAACACTAAATATAGTATAATATATAGAGTATAATATAAATCAGTAGTATGTGCATGTACTTTACCCGTATTCCTAATTCAACATTCTCTCCTCCATACACCTGCATCCCTCCATCCAGAGTCCCAATCTCTCCGAAGAACAGACGATCAACCACGAGTATTCCCATTACAGAGGGACTCCTGGAGAACAGGCGGAGAGGACGGATTTAAGAGAGCACAATTCAGCAACATCAGCTCAACAGCATGATTGCCAGCATGAAACTGCTTTCATGCAAAAAGAACTTAAAGAGGCCATATGATGCTATTTTAAAAGGTAATTAATTTGTTTATTGGGTGTAATAGAATAGTTAACATGCTTTAATGTTCAAAAAACACAATATTTTTCACATAATGTACATTACTGCAGCCCCTCTATTCCCAGTCTGTTGGACACACTCTGATTTCCACAAAGCCCCTCCTTCCAAAAAGCCTAGAATGCTCTGATTGGCCAGCTGACCCACTGCTTTGTGACTGGCCAAAAACACCTCAAGCATGTGTCAGAAATGTAACACCCCATAATCGTGTCTCACCATCTTCATTTATACACCTTATAGTGGTGCAGGAATGATGTCAGAACCAGTGCGTCTCAATCAACTCCCTAGTTCAGTAGTCAGGGAACTGATCAGGAAGTCGGCCATTTTAAGGGCTCTCAGTTGCAAAATCCTTCCAGGGCACTGAAACCTTCGCTCCTTAAAAAGTCCCACAATGTCCCATGAAAGCCAGGGAGCATCGATGCTCATGTGAGGCAACCCACTACACATATAGTGTAATACACAAAATATCTAATAACTAGATAAGACAGTTTGGGGTGTGAGTGTGTGCAGTTTACGTTGTAGAAAAAAAAAACGTCATCGTATCATCAAGTCGTTTACCACAGGCTTTATTTTACTCATAAATGGAAAAACCCCCATTATAAATCCCCTTTATTTCAAAGGAACCAATGGCGAATTAGTCCAGGTTCTGACATCATCCCGAGGCTGTGAGGGATAGACTAACCATGTTTTCAATGGCATCCACTGTAAAAAGCTGTATTACGCTCCTATCTTGAGTTTTTTGTCTACTGAAAGATTTTTGCTGTGTTTTGTCAGAAGAACAAAAACACATTACATAAAAGTAGAACCCACTGAAGAGATGCAAGTCTATCCCTCACAGCCTGGCTTTCATTCTCGTTAAAAATCAAAGATGGTGCTGGTGTGAATAAGTTGTGGACTTCGGTCGATGCGATAAGAATTGTGGACTTCTTATATGGACTTCGGTCGATGCAATAAGAATTGTGGACTTCTTATATGGACTTCGGTCGATGCAATAAGAATTGTGGACTTCTTATATGGACTTCGTTCGATGCGTTTTGGGCAGGACTGGAGCAGTGTTCTCTGTTAGATAGAATAAATACCTTTTGTGGCAAACTATGAGCTTTGTAAATCTGCAGATCTTATACATGCATTAACAGATATGAAAAGTAAAACATTAAAAAGCATCAAATGGCCTCTTTAGTACAGAGTCACATCTTAAACACAATATTGCACAAGACACACTCACTTTCCTGGCTGTGAAGGATCATTTCGATCGTACCACTTCTGTGGGAAAGCCACGTACATGCACCAGAGAGCCCAGTCAAAACCATGAGCAGAGGCAGCATAGTTCGTCACTTCCAAGTCATAGTAATTCACTCTGTCAAACACGGGGCTCAGGACCAGTGTGCGATCAGCTTGGATACGTGCAAGCAGAGGCTCCGCCCTAAAGTGAGAGAGTACTTGAGAAAATGTGATTTCATTGTTACACTGTCATTTGAGCAAGTTTACAAGCACACCAGTAAGCTGATAACTCACAAATATCAGCTGTGACGAGCAGGGCGGGCGAGAGCCGTGAGGGAACGGCGCGAGGCCGGTGACGCGAGTGATAACGAGCGTCAGCTGCGCGTTGCACCGGCCTCAAATCTCTCATGGAGGAGCTCCGGAAGCATAAAAGGGGAGCAACGACAGTGAAAGACGAGAGAGGACCAGGCCTGGACTTTATTTTATGTTTTATTATGTTTGTGTGGCCGGCAGAAGTCCGTGAGGGTCTGCCGGCATTACTTTCGTTTTGTATTTGTTTATTTTATATATTAAATTTGTGTTGAACGTTCGCCGGTTCCCGCCTCCTTCTTCCCGTATATACGAACTGTGTTACATCAGCTTATTGAAATAACCAGTTTCCTCATTAACATGCAAACAACACAAGTAAAACGCGTTTTCATGAGTTTATTAATAAATCAAGCTATTTCCCTATAGTGACGTCAAAACAAACTTTTACATGCGTTTCCCCATTTCCTTGCAAACCAGTAACCTGACAACGCAAATAAACTGTGTTTACATGATTATATTAACAAATTACTTATTTCCCTGTTTGACTTCAATACATAATCATAGAATGTTGATTGGTTGACAGAGAATCGTCATTTGCGCGTGCTACAAGGGGAATGACAACACAATACCGTTACAACACAATGTGTATTTTGGTGTCACGGGAATCATATGCGGATGCAAGTTGCAAGTAAAAATCTCTTTATTGAGAAAACAGATAAAGTCCAACACGTTGCAGCCAGCAGGAGAGTGGTGACACTGGGACTTCGAAGGGCAATCCTGATCACTGATAATCAGCGGCGACGCCCACATGAAACAATCAGCGTGACAAAACACACACACACACAAACACACAAGACCAGAATGAGACAGCGGATTACCAACCGTGACAGTACCCTCCCTCCTAGGAACGCCCCCTGGCGTTCCCAGACGAACCTACCTGTCGATTGTAATCATCGATAAGGGAGTGATCCAGGATGTCCCTAGCAGGAACCCAACTTCTCTCCTCCGGACCGTAACCTTCCCAGTCCACCAAGTACTGGAATCCGCGTCCCCTCCGTCTCGAGTCCAGAATACGGTTTACCGAATATGTAGGTTCCCCGTCTACAAGTCGCGGCGGTGGGGGAACCGGGGCCGGCGGATTAATGTGTGAATGAAACACGGGTTTAATCTTTGATACATGGTGTTTGAAAGGAACTGTATTGCACCAATTACTACTACGGTGCCAACCGTCTCAGAGAGTCAATTACCACATCTGATGTCCAATGGCCACGAGAGAAAGAAAGAGGAGGCAGTTGTACTAAATTGTACTAATTTACTCTTGAAGATGTGGAATATCAATAATCAAATACACTGTGTACATATTCACCATCAAAACAGATCACAAAATAGCAAATAAAATATACATATAAAGAGCGTAGGCCTACGCAAAATAATAAACAAACTGAATTATTTAACAGATTTGGATTTCAAGGATACAGATGGAGGCTGGTTTCACAAACATGTAGTGAAAACAATGAGTGCAACAGTCCGTGTTGGTCTCTGCAGTTCTTTAAGGCGCTCAGATGTCAGGATAGCGATGTGAAGCTGGTCGTTAAGCTGCAGTCTCAGGTGCCCTGATGCACGATGTATCGTCGGCGATGAAGATTGCAAAGTCTATGATGTGCTTTATTGATTTATCCCGTTGCTGTATATGACTCTAAATGTGGTTCTATAATAAGCAAATAAACTTAATCAGTAACAGAAAACTGCATAAATGTGCGATGACATGAACAGCACAACAGAAATTGCTGCGTCATTGTAGCTGTATAATGGCCGATCATTCTCGCCATCATAAAAATGCTATACTTCACATAATCAAGGAAACACACTCATTTTACATAAATTATAATCTAGCAGCGGTATATCAAGTTAAACAGTGAATAAATGACATAATATAATGAACACTCAAAATGAAACTTACGGCGCACATTCCAGAATCGTCATGAAGGAAACTTCAACGAGAAGTCTGAGACAATTAAGCATCATCCACTGCCAATCGAGATCACAAATATTCTCCCTGCAGTTCACAAAGTGAAGTCGCTACAGAAAAGATCTTCATTTGCATAATTTTGCTGCTTTTCAGAGAAGACTGCAGGACCTATGCTTTCACTCTGCTGATCACGCATTGAAACTGATCCGCTCTCGCGCGACCACCAAACAAGCCACGCCCTCTCAATTCAAATCAATGACCAACATAACAGCTGTACAGCCCTTATAAGAAAAGAACACAAACTGAACATGGGCTTTTTTACAGCTGCCCCCAAATTTGGTGGACAAATTTGCCTGTAGTATATCTACTTCTGTGTGTCATCTGTGTCCTGCGGTAAAGCGGGTAATCTAATCAATCTAGCAACTGTTCGAGTGTAAGTATGATCCTTCACTTTAACGACAGCTGTTCTGACTCTACCATCAGAGCTAGGAAGGATTGATGAAACAGTACCCACTCGCCAGAGTGCTCTTGGTAACTGCTCATCAATTATAAGGACTACAGTTCCAACTGTAATGTTCTCTCTCTCTCTGTTCCATTTCTGACGGGCCTGTAGTGTGGGCAGAAAGTCATGAACGTAATGCTTCCAGAAATGATCACTGAGAATCTGACTGTGTCTCCACCTTTTTCGACTAAGCAGATCAGATTCAGGATAAACTATCTGAGGTAGTGAGGAGTCAGGCCGCCCCATAAGCAATGAGTTTGGAGTTACAGGATCTGGATCGGCCACATCACTAGAGACATAACCCAAAGGTCTTGAATTTAAGATGCCTTCGATCTCTATTAAGACCGTCCTCAAAACCTCCTCAGTGACAATCTGGGCGCCCAGTGTGGTCCGTAGGGCTGTCTTCACAGACCTCACCTCTCTTTCCCATGACCCCCCGAAGTGAGGTGCACTGGGAGGATTAAAGCGGAACCTGATCTGTTCTTTGGCCAGCTGATCTCTGAGGGTGGGTTCCATCTGATTGAAAGCCTCTTCCATTTCTCTACTCCCTCCTCTGAAATTGGTTCCTTGATCAGACAGAAGCTCATAGGGCTTTCCCCTACGTGAGATAAAACGTCTAAGGGACAACAAGAATGAATCAGCATCCATATGGTCCAGAAGATCAAGATGGACCGCTCGAGTGGTGAGGCACTTATAGAGAATACCCCACCTTTTCTCTGTGCGGCGACCCACTTTTATTGTGAAGGGACCAAAACAATCGACCCCAGTAGAGAAAAAGGGAGGTTTGAATAACCTAAGGCTAGAAGGTGGAATGTCTGACATCCTTGGAATTTCTGGTCGGCCTCTCCACCTTTGGCACTCAGGACAGTAGCGCTGATGTTTCTTCACTGCTTCTCTCCCCCGTAAAATCCAGAACTTTCGCCGTAGCTCAGCATACACCCTTCCAGGTCCTGGATGACGTAACTGGGTGTCATAGTGCTTAATAAGGAGTTTCACAACTGGATGAGTCGGAGATAAGATCACAGGATGTAAAACATCTTTGACCAGGCTGTCACATCTTCTAAGTCTGCCACCCACTCTGATCAGGTTGAAATCTTTGTCATGCTCAGGTGCAAGTCCTGTGAGTCGACTGCTGGTGGGGAGAGTCTTTCCTTCCTTGAGTAAGGCAAACTCTTCAGGGAAGTCTTGCAATTGGCAATGTCGCAGAAGAGTCAATTCTGCATCATGGTAGTCATCTGCGTCTGCCGGTTCTCTACTGCTAGCTGCCCCATGCAGGGACCGCACTGTGGCTTCTAGAAGCTCTTGATAGCTACTAAATTGATTGATGTCTGGAATGACAGGTGTTGCAGTCTCGTGAAGTAACCCACAGAATACGGGTTTCTTGAGCTCCTGAATATCATCAGGGGTTTGACATTCAGGTGCCTTCGGCCAGTTGCACTTGGGTTGTGTCAAGAAGGCTGGACCCTGCCTCCAGCGAGTGTCTTGAACCAATTGATTCAGTGTCAAACCTCGTGTGATGTCATCGGCCGGATTATTAGATGAATCAACATAGCGCCAGAATTTTGGGTCAGACAGCTCTTGTATTTCAGTGACTCTGACTCCCACAAATACTTTGTACCTGCAAGAATCAGACTGCAGCCATGCAAGGACCGTGGTAGAATCAGTCCAAAACAAAGTTGTGGATGTCTAAAGTCAGCTCTTTCTTTAATACAGCACCCAGCTGTGCGCCTGTCAGTGCAGCACAAAGTTCTAAGCGTGAGATGGAGAGCTGCTTTTTTGGAGCGACTCTGGATCTTGCAGCCAAGAAAGCTACCTGAATGTTGTCTTGAACATCCTCAGTACTCATGTATGCTACAGAGCCATAGGCTCTCTCAGAAGCGTCGCAGAATACATGAACGCTGCGACTCTTGATTGCATGCTGGATGCTGGAGCTGTAGCATCTTGGCTGAGAGATCTGGGACAACTGAGGGAGCTCACTCTCCCACTGCTGCCAAGCGGCAAGTAAATCAGCAGGGAGGCAAGGATCATCCCAGCCACGTTTCTTGTCCCAGAGCAGCTGCACAATGATCTTAGCCCTTGTAGTGAAAGGGATCAAATACCCAAGGGGATCATATTGCTTTGCAAGTGTGCGGTAGATCTTGCGCATGGTGGTTTCACCCTCCTCCTTCTGATATGGTTTGTATGCCCAAGTGTCAGATTTGCAATGCCAGATCAGTCCAAGGGTACGTTCCTGAGGATTAGCTGTTCCTTGACTAAGCCAAATTTCACTGCTCTGGGATTTCAGCTCAGAAGGAAAGTGGCGAATGACCGTAGGAACATTACTGGCCCATTGTCGCAACTCGAATCCGCCCTCCATTAGATGGTGCTGTAGTCTGTTTACTAGTTTCTCAGCCTGTGCTTCATCTGGGACACTTTTTAGACAGTTGTCTACGTAGAAACTGCGTTCAACAGATTGACGCACATCGTCTGTGGGTTGAAGGTAGTTCCCGACATGGGACTGAAGGACAAATGTAGCGCAACAGGGACTACAGGTGGTTCCAAAGGGCAATACTTCCCATTGATAGACTGTTGGAGGCTCAGCAGTATTGCCATTACGCCACAGAAATCTGAGGAAAGGCTTGTCTTCATCAAGGAGACGGACTTGATGAAACATTCCTCTAACGTCACTGCAGACAGCTACAGGGTGCTCCCTGAAGCGGAGGAGAACTCCCAACAAGCTTGCCCCAAGAGTAGGCCCAGGTAAGAGGTACTCATTTAGAGACTGGCCTTGGAACTCGAAGGAGCAATTGAATACAATACGGTCCTTACCATTATGATGGACCATATGGTGTGGTATGTACCATGAATGAGGACTCAATCCACACTCCTCAGATGATAGTGGGGTGACATAGCCTGCCTGCAGCAACTTCTGAATTTCAGCATTGTAAGTAGCGGCCATTTGTGGCTCTCTGGATAGTCGTCTCTCCGTACTACATAGGAGAGCCATGACAGCTTCCTTCGGCGCATTCAATGGGGGAAGAGACTCTTTCCAGAGTAATGGGGTAGCGTATCGATTTACTCCATCCACATTAATTCTGATGGTCTTCTCTTCCAGAATGCGGAGGGCTTCTGCATCTTGTCGTGAGCGTGTGACTATCTTGTCAGACCGGTAAGGCAGAACGTCCAGTTTCCACAGCCTTTCAACCTGGTTAAAGAGTTCAGAATCTGGTGTCACACAAGAAACAAAGAGACACTCCTGCGGCTGAAGACGAGGAGAAAGGAACCTGGATGGACCTTGCAACGTCCACCCAAGCCTTGTATGCACAGCTGCTGGTCCTCCTTTAGGCCCCAATCTCACTGGCTCCACAGGCGTGATCAAATGTGGATAGTCTGATCCAATAAGCACTAATGGTTGGGCTTGATTAATATCGTGCAAGGGCAGATCTCTAAGATAGCGGTACTTGCGCTGCAAATCAGTGATGGGATAAGTATGTTGGACAAGACCCAGCTCTTTAGCCGTAAAGGCTCTATGAATGGGGAATGATTTGTCAGGTTGTGAGGCTGGAGCTATAGAGAAGGACACCGAACTTCCACGGATGGTGTGAACCTCATGCCTCACAGTACGAAGTGCTAGGTCTTCAACGGTACCTTGAAGGCCTAAACGTTGAGCGGCCTCATGCAGCAGAATCGTTCGCTCGGATCCGTCGTCCAGTACCGCAAAAGTCTCTAGCGACTTGTCACCATTCTGAATCACAACCCGACTCAGTTTAAGTAACACTTGCTTTCCGCTTGTGGGGCGGTCAAGATACAAGGTCTGGGAAGTGGAACTTATGGGGCATGCACTCCTTTCTGACTCTCTGATGTTGCCTCTCCTGCTAGACTCAGAATTGGCATTAACATCATGAAGAACCTCAAGATGTCTCCTATCACATTTCTTACACTTCACTTTCAAAGTACACTTTGAGGTCTGATGACTTCGGCCACATCTCCAGCATCTATTGCCCATCTTGATCCAATTCTCGACTTGCTCCTTGTTCAAGAGCTTAAAGTTTGAGCACTGATTCATGTAATGCTGAGTGGTATCACAGAATGGACAATACCTTTTGGGCTTCTCCTGTATCTTTTCAGAGGACGCTGTCCCCATCTTAGGATTCTCAGTTGGCACTTGCTTCTGTTCTCCCCCATGCAGAACAGTGGTCAGCTTTCGTGGCATGAATCCAGGCTTCTTCTCTTTGCGGAAACTATGCTTCTCATGATCAGGGTATGTACCGTACTGGGTTCCCTCCACTTGCACGCGAACCTCATATTCAAGCCAATCTGCCAAATCAAGTAAAGTAGGAATGGGAGTATGAAGGGGGTTAACAAATCTCTTAATGTTGGCTCTTAGGTCATAAGGTAACTTAGCTAAGAGGCGAGATACATGAGAACCACACTTCAACTCAGTCCAGCCTAGGCTACCCAACTGATTCAACATTCCGACTAAGGCCCGAACACGAAGAGCAAATCCCTTGAAAGCTTTGACATCACCACTTTTGATATTAGGCCTGTCCATCAAGCTGGTGATCCGCTGCAATGCCAGCTGATGTGGTTGTCCATACATGTCGGTAAGAGCTTGCATAGTGTCACTGAAAGGACAACGGCTGTGACTGTAAGAATCTGCAACAAGTAAAGCATCTTCCAACTTCAAATGATCCATGAGTATCTGAAACTTAAAAGATTCAGAAGCATCATCAGGCAGAACATTGTCTAAAGCGAGCTTAAGTCTGGCGAACTCTCGTGGATCATCATGAATGAAATCTGGAATTGTGGGTGTAGGCCCACGATATTGCACTGGCAGTGGGTGCCAAGGACGGTTAAGATCTTGATCCAAAAATGGGTATGAACGATCAGAGGGATACAGCCGTTCATTGCCACGATAGTGGTCCGTTCTCCGATCCCGTTGAAGATAAGGATTCGAATGATCAGATAAGGCAGTTCTCTGTGAAGGCTGCAATCTGTCTCCAAAGCATGGATCACGAAGATTTCTAATGGGCCTATACTCTGAATGTGAATGAGAAGTATGTGCATCTGCAGGAGAAAAACTAAAATCTCGAGGTGGGTAGAATGGAGGACTGGGTTGCACTGACATGGCATACTCTGACTGGCGATAAGGAGAATCAGACTGACGATGCTGCAAACCCTGGACATTAGCACTATGACCAGGAACATGTTGCGGTGAGTCATTCTCACTATTAGGAGGTTCGGTATACGGAGGTGTTGACTGGCCTGAATTTAAATGGCTACCACTCAGCCTGCCTACTCTCTTTAGATGATTAGTAAGATCTTCGATAAGATCTTGATGGCTATCACGACGTGCGTGCAGGGACTCATCCCTAGGGGGCACCAATGGAACATGGTCAGATTGATTAGGATTTTGATCTTCCTGCCGTGAGACCAACATGCTAGTAGCTACTGGTGTAGAAGAAACCCCATCCTCTGCACTAAGAGAACACTGCGAAGGTGATGAAACCTGTGGCTGCGCTAATACAGGAGAACTAGCGATTATATCTGAAATGCGTTGCACGTCTTTCCGCAGCTGCTTGCTCTCCTCTCTCATTTCACGAATACAAGAGAGAACATCAGCATTTATTACAGCATTAACCTGCTCATCTGCAAATGTAAGTTGTCTCTGAGGATAACTAACCTCATAGTCCTGAAGATACAACGGTTGTCGAGTAATTCTGCGTGGCCTGACTACCTCATCTTCTACCATTTTCTCTCTGGGTCTGGACATCATTGCTGAGACGGTTATAACATCCGGCTCGAAGGACCATTAAATGTTTGAAAGGAACTGTATTGCACCAATTACTACTACGGTGCCAACCGTCTCAGAGAGTCGATTACCACATCTGATGTCCAATGGCCACGAGAGAAAGAAAGAGGAGGCAGTTGTACTAAATTGTACTAATTTACTCTTGAAGATGTGGAATATCAATAATCAAATACACTGTGTACATATTCACCATCAAAACAGATCACAAAATAGCAAATAAAATATACATATAAAGAGCGTAGGCCTACGCAAAATAATAAACAAACTGAATTATTTAACAGATTTGGATTTCAAGGATACAGATGGAGGCTGGTTTCACAAACATGTAGTGAAAACAATGAGTGCAACAGTCCGTGTTGGTCTCTGCAGTTCTTTAAGGCGCTCAGATGTCAGGATAGCGATGTGAAGCTGGTCGTTAAGCTGCAGTCTCAGGTGCCCTGATGCACGATGTATCGTCGGCGATGAAGATTGCAAAGTCTATGATGTGCTTTATTGATTTATCCCGTTGCTGTATATGACTGTAAATGTGGTTCTATAATAAGCAAATAAACTTAATCAGTAACAGAAAACTGCATAAATGTGCGATGACATGAACAGCACAACAGAAATTGCTGCGTCATTGTAGCTGTATAATGGCCGATCATTCTCGCCATCATAAAAATGCTATACTTCACATAATCAAGGAAACACACTAATTTTACATAAATTATAATCTAGCAGCGGTATATCAAGTTAAACAGTGAATAAATGACATAATAATATAATGAACACTCAAAATGAAACTCACGGTCTTCAATGACGCACATTCCAGAATCGTCATGAAGGAAACTTCAACGAGAAGTCTGAGACAATTAAGCATCATCCACTGCCAATCGAGATCACAAATATTCTCCCTGCAGTTCACAAAGTGAAGTCGCTACAGAAAAGATCTTCATTTGCATAATTTTGCTGCTTTTCAGAGAAGACTGCAGGACCTATGCTTTCACTCTGCTGATCACGCATTGAAACTGATCCGCTCTCGCGCGACCACCAAACAAGCCACGCCCTCTCAATTCAAATCAATGACCAACATAACAGCTGTACAGCCCTTATAAGAAAAGAACACAAACTGAACATGGGCTTTTTTACACATGGAAGGCGGGATGTATTCTCCTGTACGCCGGAGGAAGTTTGAGTCGGACAGCCACCGGACTAATGATCTTGGTGACAGGGAACGGGCCAATAAATTTGGGAGCTAACTTGTTAGATATGGAGCGGAGCGGAATGTTCTTGGTAGAAAGCCACACTTTTTGACCCACGACGTATACGGGAGGCTTCGACCGGTGGCGATCGGTCTTAGCCTTGGTGCGCGCCCCCACCTGAAGAAGAGTCTCACGGGCTCTACTCCAAGTGTGGTGGCACCTCTGGACGAAGGCGTGAGCGGAGGGGACCGCGATTTCGGATTCCAGACTGGGAAAGATAGGTGGCTGGTAACCTAAGCTACATTCAAACGGAGAGAGGCCCGTGGATGACACTGGTAACGAGTTATGAGCGTACTCAACCATAGAGAGTTGCTGACTCCAGGAGGAAGGATTCTTGGATACCAAACATTGCAACACTCTCTCCAAATCTTGGTTGGCTCTCTCGGTTTGGCCATTGCTTTGAGGATGGAACCCCGAAGACAGACTGACAGTCGCACCCAGTAACTTACAAAACTCCTGCCAAAATTTGGACACAAATTGGGGACCCCTGTCGGAAACCACGTCCATCGGGAGGCCATGTAACCGAAAGACGTGATCTACAACAGTTACCGCTGTCTCCTTGGCAGATGGTAATTTGGGGAAGGGAATAAAATGAGCCGCCTTCGAGAACCGGTCCATTACGGTCAAAACGACCGTCTTCCCCTGGGAGGGTGGGAGGGCGGTAATGAAATCTAGCGCAATGTGGGACCAGGGTCTCGAAGGGACAGACAGCGGTTGGAGTAACCCATCTGGGGATCGATTGGAAGTCTTACCAGTGGCACAAACCGAACAAGCCAAAACAAAATTGCGAATGTCGTGAGCCATCGATGGCCACCAGAATCGTTGCTTGACCAAAAAACTGGTGCGATTGACTCCTGGATGACAAGCAACGTTGGAACAATGCCCCCACTTGATAACGTCGGACTGTAACCCCTCCGGCACAAATAATCGATTCGGTGGGCAACCGGGCGGAGGCGTTACCCCTTCTAAGGCCGTACTGACCCTCGATTCGACCTCCCATGTCAGAGTGGAGACCACTAATGTCTCGGGTAAAATACACTCGGGAGTAGACGGGCGTTCGGAAGGATCAAAAATACGTGACAAAGAATCGTGTTTGATATTCTTGGAACCTGGGCGGTACGAGAGAGAAAAATCAAATCGTCCGAAAAAAAGTGCCCACCGAGCCTGCCTGGAGTTAAGTCTTTTAGCAGACCTGATATATTCTAGGTTCTTATGATCAGTCCAAACGATAAAAGGTACCCCCAAGCCTTCTAACCAATGACGGCATTCCTCCAACGCTAATTTGACCGCCAACAACTCTCTGTTACCAACGTCATAATTACGTTCGGCGGGTGATAAACGATGGGACAAAAACGCGCAGGGATGCATCTTGTCGTCTGTGGAAGAACGTTGAGACAGAACTGCACCTACCCCCACCTCTGACGCATCGACCTCCACCACGAACTGACGTGAAGGATCAGGGGCTATGAGAATGGGGGCCGAAACGAAGCGGCTCTTAAGTTTGGCGAATGCAGCCTCAGCTGTATCGGACCACCTGAACGTCATTCTGGGGGAGGTCAAGGCGGTCAGAGGCGTGGCTAGTTGGCTGAAATTGCGAATGAAACGCCGGTAAAAATCGGCAAACCCCAGAAACCTCTGTAGGGCCTTACGGGAATCTGGACTTGGCCAATCTACCACAGCCTTAACCTTGTCAGGGTCCATACGTACTCCCTCAGACGAGACGATGTATCCTAGAAAAGAAACAGACTGTGCATGAAAATCGCATTTCTCCGCCTTGACAAAAAGCCCATTCTCTAGCAGCCTGACGTGCTGAAGGTGTTCCTGGAGAGAAGAAGAAAAAATCAATATGTCATCCAGGTAGACATATATGAACTGGTCAACCATATCTCTCAACACGTCATTGACGAGTGCCTGAAGAACCGCCGGGGAGTTGGACAACCCGAAGGGCATGACCAAGTATTCGAAGTGCCCCCTGGGGGTGTTAAAGGCGGTCTTCCACTCATCCCCCTTCTGAATGCGAACCAAATGATAAGCGTTACGTAAATCCAATTTTGTGAAAACGGATGCTCCCTGCAACCTCTCGAAGGCTGAAGACATCGACGGCAAAGGATAGGTATTCTTTACTGTGATGTTGTTCAGTCCTCGGTAATCAATACAAGGTCGCGAGAAACCATCCTTCTTCCCCACAAAAAAGAACCCACGCCCCCGGTGGAGAAGAGGAAGGTCGGATGAACCCTGCTGCTAGAGAATCAGAAATATATTTCTCCATGGCCTCCCTCTCGGGAACAGAAAGAGAGTAAAGTTTGCCTTTAGGTGGAGACTTACCTGGCAGTAAATCTATAGCACAGTCATAGGGACGATGCGGAGGGAGAGAAGCAGCACGGGACTTACTGAACACTTCCTTCAGATCCAGGTACTCCACGGGCCCGTTTGATAAATCCGCTGCCTTCTCCTGAAACTTAGAAACAGACACAGACGGACAAGCAGACACAAGACAAGACTCGTAACACTGCATGCTCCATTCTGAGATAGAGTGCTGGCGCCAATCCACCCTGGGGTTGTGTTGATTAAGCCAGGGATGACCAAGAACTATGGGTGCCAGAGGGGAGTCCATGAGGAGAAACGTGATAGTTTCAGTGTGGTTGCCTGACGTAGTAAGAGTTATGGGACCTGTAGTAAGGGAGATGCTGGGGAGTTCCTGTCCATTAAGAGCATTAACGGAGATTTGTCTGGTGAGAGGTGTGATGGGGAGATGAAATTTCTGAGCGAAATGAATGTCCATGAAATTACCTTCGGCTCCGGAGTCCAGTAAGGCTTGGCAGGTATGTGTGTGGTTGGCCCATCTCAGTCTTACCGGAAGGAGAGTGGATGGTGAGGACTTCTCGGCAGAGATCCCACCCGATAGTAGCCTCCTCATTACTATCGGGCTTGTTCTTTTACTGGACACGCATGTAAAAAATGGCCCGCTCCTCCGCAGTACAGACATAGTCCTCGGGACCTTCGCCTCTCTCTCTCCTCCCGGGAAAGCCGAGCTCTCCCTACCTGCATGGGCTCGGGATCAGCAATGGGACCGACCGTGTCTCCCTTGTTGGTCGATCGACCTTCCGCGCCTCTGAGTCTTTGTTTAGGATGAGTGTACCGCTCCAGGCAGTTAACATGAGCATCCACTCGCAATGCCAGGTCGATAAGTCCGTTAAGACTCTGGGGAAGGTCCAAGATGTAAATCTCCCTTTGGACACGGTCGGCCAGCCCATGCAGGAACATGTCCCACTGAGCCTCCTCGTTCCATCTGCACTCTGCCACCAACGTTCTGAACTCGATAGAGTAGTCGGCTACCGTACGATCACCTTGTTTTAGTTCTGCGAGTAGTCTGGCAGCGTCCTTGCCTGCCACCGCATGGTCGAAAACCCTCTTCATCTCGGCGGCGAGTGCCTGAAACGAGGTGCAGCATGGATCCTTGTTCTCCCACACCGCCGTTCCCCATAGTGCCGCCTGACCCGTGAGGAGGGTGAGTACAAACGCCACCTTGGACTCTTCTCTCTCAAAGGTCCGGGGCTGTAGGGAAAAATGCATAGAACACCGTGTAAGAAAGGCTCTGCAAAAATTGGGCTCACCAGCATAGCTCTGAGGAACAGGTAGGCGTGGCTCAGGTTGGTCACCCGGCTCTCCTGCTGCTGGTCCATACGAGCGATACTGTGGTTGATGAACTCAGTCAGTGAAGCTGAACTTGCTGCATCCATAACGTTAGGTCAGATCGTTCTGACCTAACGTTATGATGACCTAACGCAAGTTGCAAGTAAAAATCTCTTTATTGAGAAAACAGATAAAGTCCAACACGTTGCAGCCAGCAGGAGAGTGGTGACACTGGGACTTCGAAGGGCAATCCTGAACAGAAGAGTGAAGACTGTGTGTAGAGTACCCGGAGTGAAGGGAGAACACCAGGTGAGAAATCCAAACGAGACTGGAACAGGAACAGCATGACACGAGGTACTTGACTCAGACTGAGGAACACACGAGGAGAACAGGAAGCAGCATGGGGAATCTCCAACAACGATCTGACAAACATGAGACGAAAGACAGGGCAATAAATAGGCTGGTAGATGACATTCAGCTGCCGCTGATCACTGATAATCAGTGGGGACGCCCACATGAAACAATCAGCGTGACAAAACACACACACACACAAACACACAAGACCAGAATGAGACAGCGGATTACCAACCGTGACATTTGGCTGTTTTTCCTTGCAGTCTTTAGCCTTTGCTCAAACAAAGCTGCTGTATGTCCTCTGTTGTTGTTTAACTACTTACTACGTCATTACTTCAGTTTAAAATAAAAAAATAAACAAAATTAGAAATTGTCCACACATAGATTGATAGACATAAGCGTGTCTCCATAGATTATACAGATGACACCAAGACCCTGAGTTAGGCAGAAGTGACCCTCCAAGGTCACAAAACTGCGTTTCTAGGCGCCAACTTGTTGGTCATTCCATCATCCTCATGCCAGTTGGTTTGTTCATTTCACCAATACTGATCTGTAACACAGAATGCACATACACAGATACATAACTTCTTCAAGGTTGAAGTTGCCTGGGCTCTAACTCTAAACAGGATACTTCCCCAAAACATACAACAAGTTGTACTTTTCTCACAGAAGGTGGTACAGACTATATTCATCATTATTCTTCAGTATTTGAAGATGAAAAGGAAAATAAATGCTTTAACATATAATTCTATGCTCATAAGCTTGAAGAAGTAATTAAAATGTGTAAAAGGATAAATATTAATTATTGATTAATATCTTGATTATAAATCACTACATATACAGGTGCTGGTCATATAATTAGAATATCATCAAAAAGTTGATTTATTTCACTAATTCCATTCAAAAAGTGAAACTTGTATACTATATTCATTCATTACACACAGACTGATATATTTCAAATGTTTATTTCTTTTAATTTTGATGATTATAACTGACAACTAAGGAAAATCCCAAATTCAGTATCTCAGAAAATTAGAATATTACTCAAGACCAATACAAAGAAAGGATTTTTAGAAATCTTGGCCAACTGAAAAGTATGAACATAAAAAGTATGAGCATGTACAGCACTCAATACTTAGTTGGGGCTCCTTTTGCCTGAATTACTGCAGCAATGCGGCGTGGCATGGAGTCGATCAGTCTGTGGCACTGCTCAGGTGTTATAAGAGCCCAGGTTGCTCTGATAGTGACCTTCAGCTCTTCTGCATTGTTGGGTCTGGCATATCGCATCTTCCTCTTCACAATACCCCATAGATTTTCTATGGGGTTAAGGTCAGGCGAGTTTGCTGGCCAATTAAGAACAGGGATACCATGGTCCTTAAACCAGGTACTGGTAGCTTTGGCACTGTGTGCAGGTGCCAAGTCCTGTTGGAAAATGAAATCTGCATCTCCATAAAGTTGGTCAGCAGCAGGAAGCATGAAGTGCTCTAAAACTTCCTGGTATACGGCTGCGTTGACCTTGGACCTCAGAAAACACAGTGGACCAACACCAGCAGATGACATGGCACCCCAAACCATCACTGACTGTGGAAACTTTACACTGGACCTCAAGAAACATGGATTGTGTGCCTCTCCTCTCTTCCTCCAGACTCTGGGACCCTGATTTCCAAAGGAAATGCAAAATTTACTTTCATCAGAGAACATAACTTTGGACCACTCAGCAGCAGTCCAGTCCTTTTTGTCTTTAGCCCAGGCGAGATGCTTCTGACGCTGTCTGTTGTTCAAGAGTGGCTTGACACAAGGAATGCGACAGCTGAAACCCATGTCTTGCATACGTCTGTGCGTAGTGGTTCTTGAAGCACTGACTCCAGCTGCAGTCCACTATTTGTGAATCTCCCCCACATTTTTGAATGGGTTTTGTTTCACAATCCTCTCCAGGGTGCGGTTATCCCTATTGCTTGTACACTTTTTTCTACCACATCTTTTCCTTCCCTTCGCCTCTCTATTAATGTGCTTGGACACAGAGCTCTGTGAACAGCCAGCCTCTTTTGCAATGACCTTTTGTGTCTTGCCTTCCTTGTGCAAGGTGTCAATGGTCGTCTTTTGGACAACTGTCAAGTCAGCAGTCTTCCCCATGATTGTGTAGCCTACAGAACTAGACTGAGAGACCATTTAAAGGCCTTTGCAGGTGTTTGAGTTAATTAGCTGATTAGAGTGTGGCACCAGGTGTCTTCAATATTGAACTTTTTCACAATATTCTAATTTTCTGAGATACTGAATTTGGGATTTTCCTTAGTTGTCAGTTATAATCATCAAAATTAAAAGAAATAAACATTTGAAATATATCAGTCTGTGTTTAACGAATGAATATAATATACAAGTTTCACTTTTTGAATGGAATTAGTGAAATAAATCAACTTTTTGATGATATTCTAATTATATGACCAGCACCTGTATACAAGATATACATTGAATTGGTAGAGGATTCCAGAATCCACCCCTTTCAGTATATTGGTATGTCACCCCCTCGAATGCGAATCTCAAGAACAGTCTGTGATGGGACACTATCTGGATGTGAAAGTAAGCATCTTTTAGATCCACTCATATAAAACCAATCCCCGGGGTGAATCTGCGCAAGTATTTGTTTTAAAGTTAACATCCTGAATGGATGTCTCATGAGGAAGTGATTCAGATGTCTCAGATTGAGAATGGGCCTGAGGCTGCCATCTTTCTTAGGGATGAGGAAGTAGCGGCTGTAAAAGCCTGACTAGCTGCGCTCTGTGGGAACTCTCTCCACTGCACCTTTTTCAGTAGAGACTGAACTTCGGCTCTGAGGACATGAGAGCTGTCATCTGAGACCGAAGTATGGACCACTCCCCTGAAACGGGGAGGTCTGCGAGCGAATTGGAGTGAGTAACCTCGTTCTATTATCCCCAAAATCCAGCTCGACACTACGGGGATAGCTTGTCATGCCTAGAGTCGAGTGGCAAATGGCTGAAGTGCCTCAAGCTGCATCTCATGCTGAAGCGGGAGAACGGCACCTGTTACAATATTGAGAGGAGGAGGAATGCTCTTTTTGTGAGAATGTAAAAATTTTGTTTGGTTCGCTATCACAGCGATAGGGAGTTTGGGTGCACAGACTTCTAGGGCGTGCCCAGAACTGGCAGCAATTACATTGTCTCCAGTGCCCTAAACTGAAGAGGAGACCGGAAGGTAGGCACATTTTGAGGGTGGTCTGGCCTTAGCAGGACATATCCCTTTCCTCCTCCATCCCGAGGCATCAGGACTGCTTTGGCTGTACGGGGCTCAGCTGTAGCTTGGGGCAGGGCCCATGCTGTTTTGGAAATGGGTAGCTTTTTGCCTGGATGGAGACATGGCTTGACTTCAGGCCCCGCTTGCGGCTGGGGCTTTACAGGCGCTGAGGCTGGCTTGGGTCACTACTGAGTCGGCTGATCCTTCTTGGAGCGACTGGAGGTGCTGGCCCATAGCCTGCGATGACCTCCCTGCTGTGACGTAGCGCTCCGCGAAGCCATTCACCACAGAGCTGAACAGGCATGACGGTGAGACGGGGGAGTCCAGAAGAGCCATCCTGTCAGCGTCTTTAATATCCGTGAGACTGAGCCGTAAGTGCCGCTCTAGCACCACTAGGCTGGTCATAGTTCGACCAGTGGCTTTAGTATCGTGCAGGGCCAGGTTTGTTCCAGGCCGAACGGGGCTGGACGCCGACAAGGAGGCTGCTGGTGGTGCCTTGGCTGCAGGAACCATTCGCCGAGTCGCTGCGGACGGGCTCTACTGGGGCCAACCAGGGAAGCCCTGCATGAGCTGGACTTGTGGTGCGACATTTGCAACAACTTCGCAGGAAATTTGCTTTGAAATTTTCTCTTAAATTTGCTGGATTGCCGCAGGGGAGATCACTGGATCAGCTTGCATGCTGAAGCATCTTCATTCCGCTGCAAGACTTGTTCAAGCTTGTTCGAGGCTTCAGTCTTCTTCGGAGCAGCGAGATGATCTTTGCGCTGAAGGAGAAAGATCTGAATAGTGCTGTTTTTGCATGACTTTACAAGCTGTCAACCTTGCAACCTTGCAACCTTACGTTTTGACGTCACTACAGGGATTTAACCTGATATATTAATAAAGTCATGTAAACGTGGTTTACTTGTGTTGTTAGGTTACTGGTTTGCATGTAAATGGGGAAAACTGGTTATTTCAATAAACAGATATTTGCTTATCAGCTTACTGAGCTTACTATTCAAATAACTTTCGTTAATTTAAATAAAGCTGAAATACAATGAAATATAAACATAACAAAATTACTAAAATTAAAACCTAAAAGCTAATTCAAAATATTAATAAGTAGGCCTACTAGTTTATAAAAAATTCTAAAAGAACACTGCTTTGCCCCAGTTATGCAATATTGTTTTAAGACAGAACATCCTTTAGCTGAGCAAATATTGATTTTATTGCCAGACACTGAAGTCAGCCAAGCAGTTTCTCACCATTTGACATGGACCTCAATGTGGGCATCCAAAATGGCAACCACATCCCCGGTGGCAGCCTTCCAGCCTGAGATTCTGGCCTGGGACAGGCCTTTCTGCTCTGGATGGGTCACCATCTTCACCAGGCCTGGGTGTTTCTCATTGATGGAGCTGATATAAACATGCAGCTGTGTCTTCAGCTCTTCTGTGAAGACATACATCCAGAATGACTAGCTCAGTTTGTGTAAAATCTGAGACTATAGGCTTTGATGTGGTTTTGAGAGGAACAAACCATTTTTGCTGTGGTCATCCACCATTATGATCTCTTTCAGCAGGTGGGCTGGAGTTCTGTTGATGATGCTGCAAATGGCTCTTTGAAGGACAGACAGAGCCTCATCCAGATAAATCAGCACCACGCTGATGGTGGGCAGATTGTGCGGATATTCACGTCCAATGCATCTACAGAACAATGACAAAAGCAAAATGGATGAATCCATTAAGAATTTCAGAGCATTTCCATTAATGACTGAAACTCACCTGTGGTCTCGAGTGTCCGGCAGCTCCCGATCCAGAGGCATCTGGTCACTGAGGAAGGCATTATAGCCGTATTTCTGAAAGAGATCCTCAGCCTTCCTCTGATCATCCTCAGAAAGTTCCACAGTCCATTTCTTGAAGAGATTAGAGTTTGGAAACAGCTTCTTCGCTGGCTCATTTCTCACCTTGAGGTTTTTCTCGTCTGCAAAAATGTTTAATTGCAAGTCGATAAAATTCATTAGAACTTTTTTTTCTGGTATACCAGCGAAGTTGAAACCTTAAAGCTCACATTTACAGATTTCTGTTGTTCCATATGTTTGAAATTCATTGTCTACAGTCACTTTACATTACATTAATACAAACAAACCATGTTTCAGAATAGTGATTATTCCTCACTTGTATGTCGCTTTGGATAAAAGCGTCTGCCAAATGAATAAATGATTAAAATAATATTGCTCATATACATGTAAAACTTTTGCATGATGCATTTCAAGAGCAAGTTACAGGTAAACAGAAATTATTTTTGTCAAATTTGATTACAAAACAGATCTCAGTAACTCACCCACAGCATATAAATGAGCCTCCAATTTGTCCAGCTTCTTGAGGAGAAGTTCGCTGTGTAACGAGAAGTTCTTCTGGACCTGGTGAAGCTGCTTCTCTTGAGTTTGGATTTTCCACTTGACAGAGCTCATATAGAGAAACACCACAGCGACAGACAAGACTGGAAACAAACTCTTCACACTAATTCTCATGATGATCAGAACAGCCAAATCACAGAGTCAGTTGTGTCCTTGATGCTTTCCTTCTTCATGAGTCAGTTAGTCTGTGGTCACTGGCTCATGTTTGCCGAGTGTTTTTTGCTGATCTTTATTACTCTACTATGATTACATTATTCTTGGTATCTAATTGGGAGGGAGGAGACCAGGACACTGAATCCTGGTCTCCTCTCAGGTAGATCATAAAATACTCTTAGATCGACTACAAAATTACATTGGTATTCACGGACAGGCATTAAGGTGGTTTAGATCGTACCTATCAGACCGTTATCATTTTGTATATTTAAAAAGGGGAAAAAAACATAACATCAGTAAATTATGGAGTGCCTCAAGGATCTGTGTTAGGCCCTCTGCTATTTTCAATATATATGCTTCCACTTGGTAATTTTATAAGAAAACAGAATTAGTTTCCATTGCTATGCCAATGATACTCAGTTATATATCACGACTAGATGAAATCTCTAAATTATCCAAGTTGACAGAGTGTGGTAAAGATATAAAATATTGGATGACCAGTGATTTTCTTCTATTAAATTCAGATGGTTGAGGTATTACTTATTGGACCAAAAACCAGTACTTCATACTCTACAGTAAAAGACCTGGGTGTTATATTAGACAGCAACTTGTCCTTCGAAAATCATATTTCATAAGTTACAAAAACAGCCTTCTTCCACCTCAGAAACATCACTGAGCTGCAGAAAATGTTATCTGTTTCGGTTGCAGAAAAGTTAGTTCATGCATTCATGACCTCTAGACTAGATTACTGTAATGCATTACTAGCTGGTTGTCGTGCATCCTCAATAAACAAGCTACAATTAGTCCAAAATGCAGCTGCTAGAGTTTTTACTAGGTCAAGAAAGTATGATCATATAACACCAATTTTATCATCTCTACACTGGTTACCTATTAAGTTCCATATCAATTATAAAGTATTGCTATTGACCTACAAGGCTCTAAATGGTTTAGCTCATGTGTTTTTAACCAATCTTCTATCGTCCTACAATCCATCATGCTCTTTAAGATCACAAAACTCTGGGCTTCTGGTTGTAACTAGGATATCTAAGTCCACTAAAGGAGGGAGAGCGTTTTCGGATTTAGCTCCTAAACTCTGGAATATCCTTCCTGATAATGTTCGGGGCTCAGACTCACTCTCCCAGTTTAAATCTAGAATAAAGATGCATCTCTTTAGCCAAGCATTCACATAATGCATCTCATATCCTTGTACTCCAGTTATCTTTGCTTAATGTTATGAACAGCAGCTACGCTAATTATTTTCCATTGATGCCACGTTCTGAATTGTATGCTGTCTGGTGCAGTGCTGCAACAATCTGGATGCACACTGCCGTCTCAGCAACACAAGAACAACAGGCTGGGAATCCTTTAAAACAATCTGTAAAAGAATTAAATTGAGTTACATAATGAATTCATATACATTTTGAACACACCTCACGCACCGGATGCCGTATGCGCGCTCAAAGCAGTTGGACATAGTGGTGTATTAAAGGTAAAAAAATGATATAAATACTGTTCGGTTTCTCACACAAACCAATCTTTTCGTGTCTTAGGACATCAATGTGTTGTCACGAGCTGCAGGGTTTAATTTGGATTTGTCTGTGCATGTTTTTTTTACTCTCATATATTTTGTTACCATTGGCATGCATTATAAAACTGACAGACTGCAACGGTTGGAGTTAAAAATCATAATTTGTGTTCTACTGAAGAAACAAAGTCACCTACATCTTGGATGCCCTGGAGGTAAACAGATAAACATCAAATTTTCATTTTTGGGTGAACTATCCCTTAAATGAATGAAGAGACACCCATCTTCTGGAAACAAGACTTCCTAGATTTACACAGGCTATTTAACAAAACGTTTTTGTTTGCAGTTCCTCTGAAAACGGAGTGTTGGGTGAGTTGGTTTTCAGTTTTATTTGCATAACACGTTCACAATACATAATGTTTCAAAGAAGTTTTACTAAAGTAAAGCTCCACCCCAGATGTCTGTGGCAAGGAGAGCTTCTCCATTATTCCCCTCTCCTCCATACATGGCTCGTTTTAGCCACTAGAGGGAGACATCGCTTAAGCGTCCACTTAAATGGATAGTTCACCCAAAAATTTAAATTCTGTCATATTTACTCACCCTCAAGTTGTTCCAAACCTGTATGAATGTCTTTATTCTGCTGAACACAAAGATATTTTGAAGAATATGGGAAAACAAACAGTTGATAGGCCCAACTGACTTCCATAGTATGGAAAAAAAAATACTATGGATGTCAGTGGGGCCCATCAACTGGTTACTGACATTTGTCAAAATATCTTTTTTTGTGTTGATAAGCACAAATTTGTGTTTATAAATGCAGCGATGCTTTGTGCGCAGCCGTTAACAGGGAAATGGCTCTATTTCTGCTGTTCCATAAGCGCCATCTACTGTCAGGGAGTCAATTTATATTTTTATTCAGACTGTCTGTGATGAAAGACCATATTTTTATGCGCTGTTGTAAATTTTAACCGGTTGATGGAAAATAAGCTAATGTGCATTCTAAAAATCTAAAAACATTTTGGAAAACCAGATTTTAACATATTACACAGTCTTTAATGTTTATCAAAAAAGTGCATATTTACAAAGCTAAAACACCACACAAAAACATTTAAAAATATTACAGTGACAACAAAAAGTAATTTATTCCCTACATATTACTGTAAGTGAGGGATGAAAGGCCTTGAAATTATGAACAAATGTCAGAAAATAGACTTTTTATCATTTCTTTTTCTGCCATGGAAACCTAAAGATGCATTAAGCGTCCCCAAAAACCGCTGTGCAGCTTCTCATTTCATTGTTTGTTTAAAACTAGTCTGTTTAGTTCACAGCAGTATTTGGGTGAAGGGGTTTGACTCGATCCAGACGGGAAAGTCCTAAACGCAGTACCTGTCCAGGAGACTTCATAGATGCATTCTGGGATGCACCAGGACTCCGGCCAACCAGACCTGGAGATGGAGTTAGAAAGAGTTTACAACAGGACCACAAATACAGCACTTTGTCTGTTTTAGGCAGTATACTTTGCATTGATGATTTGAGCCTGCAGTCTCACCAGGGGGATTCCACTTAGGCAGTCTGCCCCCTGCAGGACTGGAGCAGAGTGCAGGTTTAGAGACAGGTGGAGTATTGGGCGTCTTCTTCAGTCCAGACACAGGAGCAGCTGGACTTCGACAGATCGTTGGGCTGGAAGCTGTCAGAAAAAGAGAGATGTTAGTGTGGCATGTCTTTTTTTGGACAGTAAAATTTAGGGTGTGTTCCCACTTGGCAGGTTTGGTTCAATTAAAATGAACTCTGGTGCGATTGCTCTGTTAGTGCGGTTCATTTGAATAAGTGTGAACGCTGTCATCAGAACCCTGGTGCGCAGTAAACAAGTGGACCAGGACCCACTTTTTTAGGGGGGTCTCGATTTGCTTCCAAATGAACTCTGGTGCGGTTTGATAGGTATATGAATGCAACACAGACCAAAAACATCTAAACGGACCAAAAACAGGATGTGATGTCACAAGATGTAACCCTATAAAGGACAGAATGCTCAAGCATACTCGTTTTTCTCGTCATAGGAGCTACACTGCCCATTACAGTACGGTACAGGCGTCAGAAACGCCATCTCCTCACAGCAGATCTTTGTTTGTGTGTGTGTGACTGAGGAAATTCTGGCACCATTTTGTCTAGACCAAAAAAACCAAGAGAATCGAAGTACAAGTGTGAACACAACACAACCTTAAGAGCAGGATAAAAAGTGCCCAAGCTTTTGGCTTTCGAGGCTTTCGTGGACTTTTTCCTCTTTCTTTTCCTTCTTGTCCTTCACAGGAGGCCAGTCCACATCCATGTGACTAAAGAGGACCTAGAATGCTTTTTTACATGTTCAACTTTCTTAAGTGTGTTGCAGTTGGAGTATGAAAAAGGTCTGCAAAGACATGTGCAAACTAAGGGGGCGGGGCCTGGTTGAGTTAGTTAGTAGAGTGTTGAAACTCGCGGTTATGATAAGGGGAGGGACATTTCCCAAACACACTCGAAGCGCTTGACCAATCACAACACATTGATCCAGCCGACCAATCAGAGGACATTGCACTTTTCAGAAGGAGGGGCTTCATAGAGACAGGAACTAATCAGGGTAGCGTTTCCCAAAAGCATCGTAAGCCTAAGCTGATCGTAGCTCCATTGGTGGCAATGGTTTCTGCAATCAACTTAGGTTTACGATGCTTTTGGGAAACGCTACCCTGAGCATTACTGACAGACTGTGAAGACAGGTGCTGAAACAATGTCAAATATGTGAAAATTAAGGTGTTTTTTGAATATTCAAGCATGAAAACTTGTTCTAGTAGACCCCAAAATCAACATTTAAGACTTTGTAAAAAAGGCATAATATGGCCTCATTAATTAAGATTGTGAAGGTCCTCAGATCCACCTGGGGTGTTTTGCAGCTGGTAGTCCTCATCGTCTTTGTTGTCCTTCTTCTTTAGTGGTTTTCTCTGCTTTTCTGAGGCTTCAGTCTGTTTGGAAACACTGGGAGGGGAGGCGTCCATACTGATCAGATTCAGCCCTGAAAACAAGGGCAATGATAAACACAGAGGTACACATGCATAGAAAATGTAGCATTTGTTCTCTTTTTATATCACTGATTTCACTTTGAAAATTCAATTTTGTTAACATCCAAAGGTAATATCTGCATAGTAACAAACCTGCTTTACCTAAACTTCTGTCATCAATGCTACATTTTGACAGCACTGGAGGACAATCTGGATGGGGATGACTGCCATCTACTGTACAAAATCAAGCACAGATTTTTGTTTAGAGATTTTTGCATGGAAATGTCACATAAAGCTCCATATATATGTACAAATAATCAGTTTGTGACCCAGTAAACGGACAAAACGTTTTTTTTGTTATTACCTAAATGGCTTCCATCAGCACTGCAGTGTATCAGAACAGGTGGAGAACACTGAACAGACGCGTCACAATCATCTGCAGAACACAAAGAGACATTAAACAACAGTAACATTGCTTTGCAATTCACAAATGAGGGAAATCAACTCTTACACAAGCAGACCATTCACCTGTTTTAGTTGTAAGCTCTCCGTCTTGTGTTCTTGAGGAGTCCAGCAATGACAAAGTTAAAGCTGCCTCAAATCTTTTTCATAAAGTTTATCATCCAGAAACGTCCTGAAATAACACAACAGTAAAGGGTCAATGGAGTCATTACATACAATCAGTGGTCTATTAATGCTTTTGCAATTGCACAAACAATTTGAGGTGATTAGTAATAAAATGTGTTTTAAAAAGGCAAAATGCTTTTTTGTAACCTCTTTTTGCTTCCTGAGCTGGTGAGATCAACAACTTCATTTGAAGATGCACTTGTAGACTTGCGGTTGCTCTCTGAATCAAGGTCTCATCTATCACATAAATCATGTAAACATCTTTATAGCTTTATACATTTTGGAGTGATATCCAACCAACTATGAGGTGAATCATAACATTACAAATATTGATTTGAAGCAAAAAGTATCTGAAAATCAAACAAAAATAGAAAGGTACAAAACTGTGTACTTAACGGCTTTAGTGATAGAAAGAACTACAATCCCATGAAGCACTGTGAACAGCATAATAAAAATATTGTGGTACTTCATGGCAGTGGATGGAGCTAAAAAGATATTTTTTCTCTTAATAGTGTCATTTTCTGTATGACATCATGGGTAATGTAGTTTTTCCACCACAAACTCCGCTGCTAAACACAATCATTTTAAAACGAAAGTTGAAATAATGCAGGCTGATGGCTTCAACAGAAGCAAATACAATTGATTAACAACCTCTTCACTCACAGTAATGTTATAAAGTAATTTAGTAAAGTAATTTTTTTTTGTAAAGTACTCCTTTTTAAAAGTATGCTAAAGTTCTTTTTCACAAAGAAATTGGGCTTGATCAAGTCCCTGCGTGTGACAATGGTATTATTTTTCTCTTATTCAATCAATTTATTGCTGTAAGTAGGTTGCGAAGACACTGGAAGATATCTGGTACTTTCGAGGTGCCTTATCACTCCCTTCAGAGATGAAAACACAACTTCCTTTCTTTTTCTATGCTGAAGAAACAGGTCAGTATATATAGCTCACTTCATTTTCACAGTTAGAAATACCCAGCTACAAAATTTCACCAACGTTCCAATTTCGTTCTGAAAACGTTATTTCTAAATGTTCTCTGAACATTCAAACGTTTCCTTGATTGTGTGAACGTTAGAGAAAACATTAAGGGAATGTTCCATTTTATAATTTTGCAAACATAGGAACGTTCTGTACAATAACAGCTGAACTGGATGGAATTGGAATAGGCTTGCTGTGTGTTAAATGTATGTTTCCTGTTTGTTTGGACTTTTATGTTGCATTTCTAGTTTCCTGTTTCCTGTGTCTAGTTTTGTAGTCCTTTTGTTTCGTTGGTTCCCCTTGATTATATCCACAGGTGTGTCTCTTACCTTGTTAGCTTGTCTGTATATATACAGTAGCCCTTGTTGTTTGTCAGCTCTTCTCTTTCTATGGCTGTATGTTGGTCAGTTCAGTCTCCTTGTGTTCTGTTTTCAAGTATCTGAGTTAACTGTATTTCGATATAGTGATGGAAGAAACAAAGCTTTTCGAAACTTCGAATCAATTGCTTTGCAAATTGATTCATTGTTTCGAACTGCTGTCAGTCAGAACAGTGTAAATGCAGTGAAAACTCAGCCCAAACACGCGTAAAACACCTTTTACAAACCAATGGCCTACAAATGCACCTCTTCTTTTATATTGTGTTATTAAATGTGTACAAATTTATAAACTTGAATAATTTTGAAACAGTTATGATGTGTAACAATGACTCGTTTACTGAAATTACATGACTTTAGAAATTTAATACACGCTCCGAATCACTAGTTTAAAACAAATGATGCGCAAAGGTTCTGAAGCTTCACAAAGCAGGTTTCCAAAGTGCACATCACTTTTTTGATATTACTTTAATAAAACTTCAAAACTGCAAGATTAATTCATACACTTTCATTTGAGAAATATTTTCAGTTACGTAAACAAATTTAAGGTTGCATTTTCTTCCTTTTTAACAGGTACAGTTCCTTGTCACCACAACTACAGGATAAAACTATGACAATATGGCAGGAAAACCCTAACAGTCTAATACTCTGTGAGTTAGTTGACATGTAGTTGCACAGCTACTTATAGTTAGTAGAATGTTGAAAGTGGACCAGCAAAATAAAGTGCAACCCATTTTGGTTGAATGTTCGTCTAACATTTTTTAAAATGTTAAAGAATGTTTAGAGAACATTCAAAAGTAACCTTCCCATAATGTTTGCAAAATTATAAATTAGAACGTTCCCTTATTGTCTGCACTCAGAAATAACATTTTCATAACTTAAAACGTTTTAAGAACAGATTTTGTTAGCTGGGTAGTTATCTTACAAAATAAAAAAAAAATAAAAAAAAATCAGCACATTGTGCAGAAGGACTGACTACATGTTGAGAGTATTATTTGACATACTACTTTGACCAAGTTTGATCTGTGAGGTTTATACAAAGTGTCCTGCATTTCAACAGCATTTCTGTTAATGAAATAAGCATCCACCATTTCATAATCCTGAATTACTTACTGTATCGTCCAGATTTGATTTCTGTACTCCTGAATTAAAACTTCATATTTTCCTTTGTAGTCCTCACTGATCTCCAGACAGTTTAGTGCCTCTGTTCTGTATAGTCTGTCAATAAAAACAAGAAAAAGCACCAGGTATATCCTCAAAGGTATTTGAACAATGTTTCATGGAGAGGTTTTTGCATTATACTTTCTAGGTCATGATTTATCACCTGTTTGAAGTCCCAGTACATGTGTTGCTTAAACCTTTTTGTATCTGAACACAAGTAGAGCTTTGGAAACCTGCCTGAGCCTGGATCAGTTAGACAGCGGGCAGATTGATGCGAACTGGATATATGGAGACCAAGTCTAATCTCACTGCTTACTGTATAATAAAACGCCTGTGTGAGGAGAAATATATAATCACTGGCCACTTTATTAGGTACACCTGTTCAACTGCTTGTTAACGCAAATATTTAATCAGCCAGTCACATGACAGCAACTCAATGCATTTAGGCATGTAGATATGGTAAAGACGATCTTGTGGGGGATATTTTCTTGGCTCACTTTGCCATAGTAGAACCATTTTGGGTTTCCCAAAGAACAGTGAACAATTCAAGAACCATTTTTGACTTAGTGTGAAGAATGTTTTAATAATCTAAAGAACCCTTTTTCACTATAAAGAACCTTTTGTGCACTGGAAAGGTTCCATGGATGTTAATATGGAACTCTCCCAATAAAGAACCTTTATTTTAAGATTGTAATCATTTATAAATAATACACAGGTAATATCTTCTAATAAAAGAACACTGCTTCACACTTGTTATGCAATATTGGTGAACATCGGATGGCTGGGTAAAAAGTGGCAGTGATGAGCACTGCGTTTTACCCAAAGTTGAACATTCTTCAACTCTTGACGACCGGTAAAAAACGCTGAACGCTCAGAACTCAGTCATGCTGCTAGCGATGAAAACAATTGGGAAAATACATTAGCCTCAGGGAAAAAAATGCTTTGGTGTACACACGGCCTTATTGCAAGATACTGAAGTCAGCTGAGCAGTTTCACACCATTTGACATTTGACAACCACATCCCCAGTGGCAGCCGTCCAGCCTGAGATTCTGGCCTGGGACAGGCCTTTCTGCTCTGGATGGGTCACCATCTTCACCAGGCCTGGGTGTTTCTCATTGATGGAGCTGATATAAACATGCAGCTGTGTCTTCAGCTCTTCTGTGAAGACATACATCCAGAATGACTAGCTCAGTTTGTGTAAAATCTGAGTCTATAGGCTTTGATGTGGTTTTGTGGTTTTGCTGTGGTCATCCACCATTATGATCTCTTTCAGCAGGTGGGCTGGAGTTCTGTTGATGATACTGCAAATGGCTCTTTGAAGGACAGACAGAGCCTCATCCAGATAAATCAGCACCACGCTGATGGTGGGGAGATTGTGCGGATATTCACGTCCAATGCATCTACAGAACAATGACAAAAGCAAAATGGATGAATCAATTAAGAAGGTCAGAGCATTTCCATGAATGACTGAAACTCACCTGTGGTCTCGAGTGTCCGGCAGCTCCCGATCCAGAGGCATCTGGTCACTGAGGAAGGCATTATAGCCGTATTTCTGAAAGAGATCCTCAGCCTTCCTCTGATCGTCCTCAGAAAGTTCCACAGTCCATTGCTTGAAGAGATTAGAGTTTGGAAACAGCTTCTTCGCTGGCTTCTTCTCATTTCTCACCTTGAGTTTTCTCTCGTCTGCAAGAATTTGTGTTCATCAAGTATTCAAAGTCTACAACAACACTGAAGCAAAATAGATCTCAGTAGCTCACCCATGGCATACAAATAAGCCTCCAGTTTGTCCAGCTTCTGGAGGAGAAGCTCTGCTGGACTTGGTGAAGCTGCTTCTCTTGAGTTTGGATTTCCCTCCTCATCAAGCTCATATAGAGAAACACCACAGCGACAGACAAGACTGGAAACAAACACTTCACACGGCTACAGTAATTTTCATCATTTGAACACTCGAGCATTTCATTGAATAAAGACTTAAACTTTGACCTGTTCATCACAGTGAGTTATCATGGTTTGAGAAAACCAAGAAATACACCGAAATAAAGTCATATGCACTAATTTTTTCCTTTTTGGAGCTTTCCATTCATTTGTTTTTTCCATTCAAATTTCATCAAGTAAATGATAAATTTTTTTTTTTTTTTTTGGTTATTCCTTTAATAGACATTGACATTTTGTGACAACATGCCCCATGGAGGGCTGTTAGGAATAGGGCAGACTACACAGAAACATGAAACCATTTCTAAATATTTCAATAGTTTAAGAGCACATTTACATTTTCACAGATCTCTGATGTCAGATAACAGTCACATGACATGCAAGTAAAATTTTCTTGTGTTTTATTTTGATTTTAAAATTTGTTATGGCCGAGTAAAGCCAGCTGTAACATAAATGAATGTGTGCTCACTCAGAAATAAGATATCAAACAAAAATAGATTTTTTAACAAAATTATAATGAAAATCAGTAACAAATGGATACAATTCAGGAGTGGACAAGGCCAAAAAACAAACAAAAATAACTAGATTTAGTTCCCTCTAAATTCCCTTTAAAAAAAGAAAGAAAACACAATGCAACTACCCTTACTCCGTTAACCCAAAACATAGAACAAATGAAATATGCAAAAGAAATGGTGTCACACTCCATACTTCCCTTAAACTGAGAATGTACAAATGTATCACCAAGTACACACAATCAGAGAGGAAACTAAGACAGAGCAAAACAAATGACAGACATTCAGCCTCCATAGAGTGTTTGAGGAGTTCCTTTTCACTGGAACCAGGAACCGACTAATCAGGATCTCTGCTGGCTTGAGTGCAAGCCACACCTTCTCCTGCACAGACACACTCAGAAACACACCATACACATACTTCAGATGTAACAAATTATTTATATTTGGGGCTGCAAGAACTGTGTGAATTTGAACTGTGAAAATTATTCTTTTTCTCTTAAACCCTCCATCCGAGTCTCAATTCTATTTTTACTTTCTCATCAGCCATATAATATTTTTGTGCCATTTTTAGCACCTAATTTCTTTCAGTGCATAGCTGCATTCACATTTTTTGCACCAACACTATCTGTGATGTTTCTCCAACAGGCTCCAGCATGTCAGCTGCGTTTATCTAAATTGATTATCTTGCATTTCATAAGTCCTGAATTAAATTCTGTATCCTCCAGTGCTGGTTTCTGCACTCCTGAATAAAAACGTTTTTTTCATATTTCCCATTCTGCTCAGCGTTGATCTCCAGACAGCGTTTGGTTTCTCTGTTCTGTATGGCCTGTCCCTGAAAATCAAACAAGATAAAGAAAATTTCTCATGCAGTGTTCAGATTGTGATATACCACAGTATCCTATCAGTATTTGGGGTTTGTTCACCTGTTTGAAGTCCCAGTACATGTGTTTTGGTTTTTCAGTGTCTGAACACCAGGACAGCTCTGGAAACCTGCCTGATCCGGGATCAATTAGACAGCGGCTCCGATCATGTAAAAGGGATGGCAAGGGGCTAGAAAGTATCTCACCACTTGGTGTATAGTAAAATACCTGTTTGAGAAGAAACTGAACTGCATCAAATATTCCTCAAAAATAAAGGAGAAGAGAAGAGAAGAGATTACCTGTGAGTTAAAAAAATGACATGGATATAAAATGGGAATGTTCTCCTCAGATGGCCCCTTATCCAAACATAAACTTGTCTGCAGATCATTAATCAGCTGTGTGATGGAGATAAAGACATTATATTAAACCTCTCTTATATAAAACTCTCTTGAGTCATAACCTTATGTCACTCACCACTCCATAAGCAAGTATATTCCTGGGAATTAATGCAGTATAGACATTTTCCAGATACCATTTGAATGGTTTGCATTTCAGCTTTTCTCTCAGTTTCTTTCTCTCTGAAACATCACCGATGTCTATTCCATGATTCTGTGGGAAAATGAGAGAACAGATCATAAATCTAATCCATTTAACATTGTAAGCCTCAAAACCTTTAGTCACACATCTCGGGTGACTTTAAAGGTCTTAAATGAAACCTGACAGAATCAACACCTCGAGACTCCTAGAAGTAGCTGAATCTTTTCATTAGATCTACCTGTATGGGGACACCCCAGGCAATGTGGACATTTTTCTTGTATTCGTCCATCCAAACTTCTGCCACTCTGAGGGCATTTCTCTTCATTACACCACTAAGGTCAGGCATGTAGGGTTTGTGCGCCCTTTCAATGTGGGCAACTTTAGAGCAGGGAACAACCTCTATACTTCCTCCACAAAGCCACACCTGAGCCAAGAAAAATCAACACTAAATATAGTATAATATATAGAGTATAATATAAATCAGTAGTATGTGCATGTACTTTACCCGTATTCCTAATTCAACATTCTCTCCTCCATACACCTGCATCCCTCCATCCAGAGTCCCAATCTCTCCAAAGAACAGACGATCAACCACGAGTATTCCCATTACAGAGGGACTCCTGGAGAACAGCCGGAGAGGACGGATTTAAGAGAGCACAATTCAGCAACATCAGCTCAACAGCATGATTGCCAGCATGAAACTGCTTTCATGCAAAAAGAACTTAAAGAGGCCATATGATGCTATTTTAAAAGGTAATTTATTTGTTTATTGGGTGTAATAGAATAGTTAACATGCTTTAATGTTCAAAAAACACACTATTTTTCACATAATGTACATTATTGCAGCCCCTTTATTCCCAGTCTGTTGAACACACTCCAATCCAATCCACAAAGCCCCTCCTTCCAAAAAGCCTAGAGTGCTCTGATTGGCCAGCTGACCCACTGCTTTGTGACTGGCCAAAAACAAGCATTTGTCAGAAATGTAACACCCCATAATCGTGTCACACCATCTTCATTTATACACCTTATAGTGGTCCAGGAATGATGTCAGAACCAGTGCGTCTCAATCAATTCCCTAGTTCAGTAGTCAGGGAACTGATCAGGAAGTTTTTTAAGGGCTCTCAGTTGCAAAATCCTTCCAGGGCACTGAAACCTTCACTCCTTAAAAAGTCCCACAATGCCCCATGAAAGCCAGGGAGCATCGATGCTCATGTGAGGCAACCCACTACACATATAGTGTAATACACAAAATATCTAATAACTAGATAAGACAGTTTGGGGTGTGAGTGTGTGCAGTTTACGTTGTAGAAAAAAAAAAAAACGTCATCGTATCGTCAAGTCGTTTACCACAGGCTTTATTTTACTCATAAATGGAAAAACCCCCATTATAAATCCCCTTTATTTCAAAGGAACCAATGGCGAATTAGTCCAGGTTCTGACATCATCCTGAGGCTGTGAAGGATAGACTAACCATGTTTTCAATGGCATCCACTGTAAAAAGCTGTATTACGCTCCTATCTTGAGTTTTTTGTCTACTGAAAGATTTTTGCTGTGTTTTGTCAGAAGAACAAAAACACATTACATAAAAATAGAACCCACTGAAGAGATGCAAGTCTATCCCTCACAGCCTGGCTTTCATTCTCGTTAAAAATCAAAGATGGTGCTGGTGTGAATAAGTTGTGGACTTCGGTCGATGCGATAAGAATTGTGGACTTCTTATATGGACTTCGTTCAATGCGTTTTGGGCAGGACTGGAGCAGTGTTCTCTGTTAGATAGAATAAATACCTTTTGTGGCAAACTATGAGCTTTGTAAATTTGCAGATCTTATACATGCATTAACAGATATGAAAAGTAAAACATTAAAAAGCATCAAATGGCCTCTTTAGTACAGAGTCACATCTTAAACACAATATTGCACAAGACACACTCACTTTCCTGGCTGTGAAGGATCATTTTGATCGTACCACTTCTGTGGGAAAGCCACGTACATGCACCAGAGAGCCCAGTCAAAACCATGAGCAGAGGCAACATAGTTCGTCACTTCCAAGTCATAGTAATTCACTCTGTCAAACACGGGGCTCAGGACCAGTGTGCGATCAGCTTGGATACGTGCAAGCAGAGGCTCCGCCCTAAAGTGAGAGAATACTTGAGAAAATGTGATTTCATTGTTACACTGTCATTTGAGCAAGTGTACAAGCACACCAATAAGCTGATAACTCACAAATATCAGCTTATTGAAATAACCAGTTTTCTCATTTACATGCAAACAACACAAGTAAAACGTATTTTCATGAGTTTATTAATAAATCAAGCTATTTCCCTATAGTGACGTCAAAACAAACTTTTACATGCGTTTCCCCATTTACTTGCAAACCAGTAACCTGACAACTCAAATAAACTGTGTTTACATGACTTTATTAACAAATTACTTATTTCCCTGTTTGACTTCAATACATAATCATAGAATGTTGATTGGTTGACAGAGAATCATCATTTGCGCGTGCTACAAGGGGAATGACAACACAATACCGTTACAACACAATGTGTATTTTGGCTGTTTTTCCTTGCAGCCTTTAGCCTTTGCTCAAACAAATCTGCTGTATGTCCTCCGTTGTTGTTTAACTACTTACTACGTCATTACTTCAGTTTAAAATAAAGAAATAAACAAAATTAGAAATTGTCCACACATAGATTGATAGACATAAGTGTGTCTCCATAGATTATACAGATGACACCAAGACCCTGAGTTAGGCAGAAGTGACCCTCCAAGGTCACAAAACTGCGTTTCTAGGCGCCAACTTGTTGGTCATTCCATCATCCTCATGCCAGTTGGTTTGTTCATTTCACCAATACTGATCTGTAACACAGAATGCACATACACAGATACATAACTTCTTCAAGGTTGAAGTTGCCTGGGCTCTTACTCTAAACAGGATACTTCCCCAAAACATACAACAAGTTGTACTTTTCTCACAGAAGGTGGTACAGACTATATTCATCATTATTCTTCAGTATTTGAAGATGAAAAGGAAAATAAATGCTTTAACATATAATACTATGCTCATAAGCTTGAAGAATACAAGATATACATTGAATTGGTAGAGGATTCCAGAATCCACCCCCTTCAGTATATTGGTATGTCACCCCCTTGAATGCGAATCTCAAGAACAGTCTGTGATGGGACACTATCTGGATGTGAAAGTAAGCATCTTTTAGATCCACTCATATAAAACCAATCCCCGGGGTGAATCTGCGCAAGTATTTGTTTTAAAGTTAACATCCTGAATGGATGTCTCATGAGGAAGTGATTCAGATGTCTCAGATTGAGAATGGGCCTGAGGCTGCCATCTTTCTTAGGGATGAGGAAGTAGCGGCTGTAGAAGCCTGACTAGCTGCGCTCTGTGGGAACTCTCTCCACTGCACCTTTTTCAGTAGAGACTGAACTTCGGCTCTGAGGACATGAGAGCTGTCATCTGAGACCGAAGTATGGACCACTCCCCTGAAACGGGGAGGTCTGCGAGCGAACTGGAGTGAGTAACCTCGTTCTATTATCCCCAAAATCCAGCTCGACACTACGGGGATGGCTTGTCATGCCTAGAGTCGAGTGGCAAATGGCTGAAGTGCCTCAAGCTGAAGCGGGAGAACGGCACCTGTTACAATATTGAGAGGAGGAGGAATGCTCTTTTTGTGAGAATGTAAAAATTTTGTTTGGTTCGCTATCACAGCGATAGGGGGTTTGGGTGCGCAAACTTCTAGGGCGGGCCCAGAACTGGCAGCAATTACATTGTCTCCAGTGCCCTAAACTGAAGAGGAGATCGGAAGGTAGGCACGTTTTGAGGGTGGTCTGGCCTTAGCAGGACATATCCCTTTCCTCCTCCATCCCGAGGCATCAGGACTGCTTTGGCTGCACGGGGCTCAGCTGTAGCTTGGGGCAGGGCCCATGCTGTTTTGGAAAAGGGTAGCGTTTTGCCTGGACGGAGACATAGCTTGACTTCAGGCCCCGCTTGCGGCTGGGGCTTTACAGGCGCTGAGGCTGGCTTGGGTCACTACTGAGTCGGCTGATCCTTCTTGGAGCGACTGGAGGCGCTGGCCCATAGCCTGCGATGACCTCCATGCTGTGACGTAGCGCTCCGCGAAGCCATTCACCACAGAGCTGAACAGGCATGACGGTGAGACGGGGGAGTCCAGAAGAGCCATCCTGTCAGCGTCTTTAATATCCGTGAGACTGAGCCATAAGTGCCGCTCTAGCACCACTAGGCTGGTCATAGTTCGACCAGTGGCTTTAGTATCGTGCAGGGCCAGGTTTGTTCCAGGCCGAACGGGGCTGGACGCTGACAAGGAGGCTGCTGGTGGTGCCTTGGCTGCAGGAACCATTCGCCGAGTCGCTGCGGACGGGCTCTTCTGGGGCCAACCAGTCTAAGCTGAGCTCTTCTATAGCTTTTGAGAGGACTCGCTCTGTATCAATTCTAGGCCACACGTCATCAGTTTCTTTAGGCGGTGAAGGGGCGAAGTCATCACCGGAGTTCACCCACTCTTTGCACTCGGAGGTGTCCAGAGACACGGAGTCAAACTCGTCGTCAGACCCGCCGAACAAGACCATGTCACTCGCGCCAGATGAGGGGCATTGATCTTCGCGGGTGAAGAGATCAGGGGACTTGAGGGAGAGCAAGGCACGCAGGCATTGGGCCAATGTGTGCTCACTTCCGCCTCACTGCTCAGCCTACCGGCACCGTTTTTTCTTCCACCTTGGCTCGAGAGGGGAAGGAGATGAGTGAGCGGACGGGTCACTGAAGAGCGTGATCCATGTGTGCAGCGTTGCAAGGCTCAGCTTCTCACAGTGTGGGCAGCTGAAATCCAGAAGAGCCATCTCAGCATGGGCATGCCCCCCCCCCACCCCGCATTTCATTCTGGCAGACTGAAACGCCATTTGTCTGTGCAAATGGCGTGAACCAATCAGGCTTCATAATTTGGAGAAAAAGGGAACACTCGGAGTCAGATACGCAAGTTATTACGTTTTGACGTCACTACAGGGATATAACCTGATATATTAATAAAGTCATGTAAACGTGGTTTACTTGTTATTTCAATAAACAATAAACTGGTTCAATACACTGATTTCAATACACAGATATTTGCTTATCAGCTTACTGAGTTTACTATTAAAATAATTTTCGTTAATTTAAATAAAGCTGAAATACAATGAAATATAAACATAACAAAATTACTCAAATTAAAACCTAAAAGCTAATTCAAAATATTAATAAATAGGCCTACTAGTTTATAAAAAATTCTAAAAGAACACTGCTTTGCCCCAGTGATGTAATATTGTTTTAAGACAGAACATCGTTTAGCTGAGCAAATATTGATTTTATTGCCAGACACTGAAGTCAGCCAAGCAGTTTCCCACCATTTGACATGGACCTCAATGTGGGCATCCAAAATGGCAACCACATCCCCGGTGGCAGCCTTCCAGCCTGAGATTCTAGCCTGGGACAGGCCTTTCTGCTCTGGATGGGTCACCATCTTCACCAGGCCTGGGTGTTTCTCATTGATGGAGCTGATATAAACATGCAGCTGTGTCTTCAGGTCTTCTGTGAAGACATACATCCAGCATGACTGGCTCAGTTTGTGTAAAATCTGAGACTATAGGATTTAATGAGGTTTTGAGAGGAACAAACCATTTTTGCTGTGGTCATCCACCATTATGATCTCTTTCAGCAGGTGGGCTGGAGTTCTATTGATGATGCTGCAAATGGCTCTTTGAAGGACAGACAGAGCCTCATCCAGATAAATCAGCACCACGCTGATGGTGGGCAGATTGTGCGGATATTCACGCCCAATGCATCTACAGAACAATGACAAAAGCAAAATGGATGAATCCATTAAGAATTTCAGAGCATTTCCATGAATGACTGAAACTCACCTGTGGTCTCGAGTGTCCGGCAGCTCCCGATCCAGAGGCATCTGGTCACTGAGGAAGGCATTATAGCCGTATTTCTGAAAGAGATCCTCAGCCTTCCTCTGATCGTCCTCAGAAAGTTCCACAGTCCATTTCTTGAAGAGATTAGAGTTTGGAAACAGCTTCTTTGCTGGCTCCTTCTCATATCTCACTTGAAGGTTTTTCTCTTCTGCAAAAATGTTTGAATGTAAGTCAATAAAATTAGTTAGAACTTTTTATTCTGGAATACCAATGTGTCACAAATTCCCCGTGTCTGGACTCATGTTATTTAATTCTGAAAATTAAGTGAACTTCACAGGAGCGCTGAAAAGACATACACACATTATACCTTCGCCCAGACCGTTGGGCCGACAGGTGGTCCTTACAATTGTCTACAATGTTTCTTCAAAATAGTGATTAGAATAAATTTTATTTCTCTCAAGACTTGAATAATACTTTTGAAAATGTTTATCATCATGTTTTTAAAAAGATGTTTAAAAAGAGATAGCCCAGTCATATTAGTGAACTACACTTCTGAAAATTAACCATGGTTTTATAAGTGTAGTAACCATGTTTTTTTTGGTGGATTGATTACCATTTGTACAACCACAGTTTTACTGCAAATACAATGGTTAAACTATGGTTAGTGTAGCAAATCCATGGTAAATTTTTAGTTACCGTGGTTTAACTACAATAACCATGTTTTTTTTGTCTGTTTGTTTTTTGTAGTAAAAACGGTTAATATAATATATAAGCAAGTCTGCTTTCACATCAACACAACACGCATGTGCCCTGATGCTCTCGTGAATGCACATTGGAGATTAATATTTTGTAAATAATGTGGTAAATTATGTTTTTTGCACAAACAAAGCACTCGCGTCGCTTCATAAAATTGACGTCACAAGATTACTTTTATGATGTTTTTACTACCTTTCTGGGCCTTGAAAGTGGTAGTTGCGTAGACTGTCGATGGATGAATAAAGCTCTCAGATTACATTAAAAAGAGCTTCATTTCATTTGTGTTCCAAGGATGAACGAAAGTTTTACAGGTTTGGAATGACATAAGGTTGAGTAATTAATGACTTAATTTTAATATTTGGGTGAACTAATAATTTAGAATTACAACAGACAGACAGACAGATAGATAGATAGATAGATAGATAGATTACCAAATCATTGTTTTAAGTGTGAAAATATAGCAAAAGACACAGAAATTCAAAAACAATGGACTTGTGACAAGGCCCCTGAAATAATCAGGCCTTCATTTTAAGCTTTCATTTAGTGATGAGGGATTTTTTGGCTAGACAAAGAGCAGGAGAAATACCAAGTGAATGTCTACCAAGCTACGAAAAGAGTGACTGTTTATCTCACAGAGGAAGATGCAGCCTGCAGAAATGACATGCATGGTTGTTGTTCTCACTGGAACTACCAACTGTAGCCAAACACAATAAAGTCAGTTAGCCATTTCCAAAGCCCATATTTACAAAAATATAGATTCTGGGAATCAATACTCTGGTCTCATGATACCAAATCAATCATTTTGGATCTAACAGCATCCAAAATGTTATGGTGTTGCTAGAGGAGGAGTACAGTGAGAAGTGCCTGGTTCCCACAGTAAAGTTCAGTGGTAGTAAAGCTCTTATATAGGGATGTATGAGTTCTGAAGGTGTGAGGGAGTTGTGCTTCATCAGTGCTGTCATGAAATCCCAGACCACTGTGTAATTTAATACACAAACTTGAAACAGACGATGTTACCCTTTCCTCATTCCCTGTGTAGATGCAAAGTCCTAGATTAACTTCACTGGAATACAATGACAGGAAAAAATGGGTTCTTACTCATCACAGAAGTCAGTCCAAAGTCCGTAAACAAGCACAAGTTTAATCAAAAACACAAAAATATACACAAATCCTGTTGGTTCTTGTATTTTATAATGTTACATTTGTTAAACCTTTGTCTTGTGTTTCCTTAAAAGTTTAAACACAAGTTTTATCCATAAATGACGCATGACGTGTAACAAGTGGGTGTGGCAGTTAAAGAAACAAAACAGAAATTATACACCCATAAATGATACATACAAAAAACATAAGAAATAATAATGATACAGGAAATATCAGAATTGCCTTTCAAAGAAAGTCACAAAAAATTATACTTTGTTATTACTTGCAAATCAACACTCTAAACAAACAATAATAATATACAAATTATTGACATATTAAATTATACACCCTGCATTGCTGGACATTTTTTCAGCATGACAATAAGGATATGCATTCTCCCAAGGTGAAAAACCTTCTGTGGACATGTATTTCACCCAGTCTTAACACTCTTGAGTGCCTGTGGGGTATTCTGTAGAGACGAGTTGAGCAACACTCCTTATTAAAGATCAGGGCATTTAAGGAGCTCATCATCCAGGAGTTAAACAGGACAGATGTGACAATTTGTCAAGAACTTGTACACTCCATGCCAAGAAGGGTCAGAGCAGTATATTCAAAATTATAGAGGGCATACTAAGTGCTAGAATATTATACATTTGTTGAATTAAATCTAGGGTGTACTCATTTCTGAAATCCTTAATTTAAACAAAACTGGCTAATTTACTTATTTTATGGCTATTAATGACATATATTTCTCAGTTTTTATTATGTATATGTTTAATACATTTTACTTTTGCCATCTTTCCATGAATTGTATTAGTGATCATAAAGAAAATACATCTTCTGTATGTGTTCAGAGGGGGTGTATTTATGCTGTGCACTATAGATAGATAGTAAATTAAGACATTTCTTAAAATATCTTTTATGTTCCACAGAAGAGAAAAAAGCCATATAGGTTTGGAATGACATAAGGTTGAGTAAATTATGACAGAATTGTCATTGTTGGGTGAAATTATTAGAATATAAATAGTGTCAATTTTTGATTTCATAACTTTAAAGAGTGCTTAAAGGGTAACATGTAAAACAAAAGGTGATCAGAAATTATTTTTGGAAAGATTTGATTACAAAACAGTTATTAGAAACTCACCCACGGCATATAAATGTGCCTCCAGTTTGTCCAGCTTCTTGAGGAGAAGTTCGCTGTGTAACGAGAAGTTCTGCTGGACTTCATGAAGCTGCTTCTCTTGAGTTTGGATTTTCCACTTGATAGAGCTCATATAGAGAAACACCACAGCAACAGACAAGACTGGAAACAAACTCTTCACACTAATTCTCATTATGATCAGAACAGCCAAATCATAAAGTTTTCAAGATGTTTTCCTTCTTCATGTATACTAGTTAGTCTGTGGTTAGTCACAGGATCATGTTGTACTGTTAGATTTTGTGTCACTAATGTTTGCTGAGTGTTTTTCTTTTTTTTTTTGTTTGCCTAATTGTTATCGAACTAACATGATCACATTATTCTTGGAAATTAATTGGGAGGGAGGAGACCAGGACATTGAATCCTGGTAGTTAAATAGTGGGTACAGCTTCGAAAATATTCACTTTATCAAACTTTATGAACCTTGATATCATTCATTAAAATTAACCAGTCTGGCACTAACATTAAAACACCCTTCTTCTGCAAACAAAATCTTCTTACAAATTACACAGGCTATTTAACAAACTTTAAATGTTTGTTTGCAGTTCCTCTGAAAATGAAGTGTTGAGTAAGTTGGTTTTCAGTTTTATTTGCATAGCACTTTCACAACATAATTTCACAGACAAGGCTTAACCTAGTCCTAGACTAAAATGCATGTTTGAGCTGTTTTAACTGAAAGTAACTTGCCCTGACACATCTTAAAATATGCCAAAGCCATTGTTTTGTCTCAAGATGCACACCTCAGTAATGTTTTTTTTAGGTCACTTTCATAAAAGCTACTAAGATGCCCTAATTGAACTAAGGCCTAATCCTGGCTTACTCTAAGCCAGGCATGGGCAAACTCGGTCCTGGAGGGCCACTGTCCTGCAGAGTTAAGCTGCAACCCTGATTAAATTCACCTGCGTGTAATCCCAAAGATCTTGATTAGCTGATTCAGGTGTGTTTGATTAGGGTTGGAGCTAAACTCTGCAGGGACAGTGGCCCTTCAGGACCGAGTTTGCTAATGCCTGGTCTAAGCCCTCTCTGTGAAACTGGGCCAATGCTTCAAAGAAGCTTTACAAAAGTAAAGCTCCACCCCAGATGTCTGTGGCAAGGAGAGCTTCTCTATTGTTCCCCTCTCCTACATACATGGCTCGTTTGGCCACTAGAGGGAGACATTGCTTGAGCGTCCACTTAAATGGATAGTTCACCCAAAAATGTAAATTCTGTCATATTTACTCACCCTAAAGTTGTTCCAAACCTGTATGAATGTCTTTATTCTGCTGAACACAAAGATATTTTGAAGAATATGGGAAACCAATATGAATAAAAATATGAAAAAAAAAAACATTATGGAAGTCAACGGGGCCCATCAACTGGTTACTGACATGCGTCAAAATATCTTTTTTTGTGTTCATAAGCACAAATTTGTGTTTATAAGTGCAGCGATGCTTTGTGCGCAGCCGTTAACAGGGAAATTTCTGCTGTTGCATAAGCGCCATCTACTGTCAGGGAGTCAATTTATATTTTCATTCAGCCTGTCTGTGGTTTTTGTTTGTGAAAATGAGACCCAATTTTTATGCGCTGTTATAAATTTTAACTGGTTGTCACTGTCACTTTTTACTTTTTAATATCTGCATAGTAACAAACCTGCTTTACCTAAACTTCTGTCATCAATGCTACGGTTTGACAGCACTGGAGGACAATCTGGATGGGTATGACTGTCACCTACTGTACAAAATCAATCACAGATTTTTGTTTAGAGAAGATTTTTGCATGGAAATGTCACATAAAGCTCCATATATATGTACAAATAATCAGTTTGTGACCCAGTAAACAGACAAAACATGTTTTATGTTTTTACCTAAATGGCTTCCATCAGCACTGCAGTGTATCAGAACAGGTGGAGAACACTGAACAGACGCGTCACAATCATCTGCAGAACACAAAGAGACATTTAACAACAGTAACATTGCTTTGCAATTCACAAATGAGGGAAATCAACTCTTACACAAGCAGACCATTCACCTGTTTTAGTTGTAGGCTCTCCGTTTTGTGTTCTTGAGGAGTCCAGCAATGACAAAGTTAAAGCTGCCTTCCTCTTTCATAAAGTTTATCACCCAAAGACGTCCTAAAATAACACAACAGTAAAGGGTCAGTGGAGTCATTACATACAATCAGTGGTCTATTAATGCTTTTCCTTTGCAATTACACAAAGAATTTGAGCTGATTAGTAATAAAATGTGTTTTGAAAAGGC